>BMAV01013220.1:0-14021 GCA_019973955.1 Trichonephila inaurata madagascariensis
AATTTTCAATCATAATTTTCATCACGCCCTCCCCTCATACAATAACAATGAGTTGAATGTAGTAATAATGTACTTTGACGCTAAAGTTACAATACGACATTAATTGTAAAACGTAAAAATTATGAAGATAGGTATTAAATTTTGTGTATGTTACTTTCAAGTAATAGACAAGTTAAGTAAGTTACTTTTAAGTCATAGAATAGGTATCATGTAACCTTTTTTCTAATTTTTAAATTGGAACAGTTGCAATAAACATGCAACGTGTATTTTATTTTTCATTGTGTCAGAATTGCTTTGCTACTTTCTAGTAAATTAATAGTTTTTAAAAAATAATACTACGGAAATTTCTGTGGCCATATGGGGGGGGGGGGCGGGGGCTAGAAGTCCTCCATCCCGTATCTGGTGGAAAAAGTCTATGAGGATGAGCAACCATGTGGATTTTTCATGCTGGTGTTTCATGCTTTTGCATTGCTATTGGCTGAGAGGCTGTGGGATATTAAGCGGGGCTTCAAAGCAAATAGCTTGGCTGTGAAGATTTTGGAAGTTTGGAATTAAGTGGAGAGAAACTCTCCCTATTGGTTGTGAGAAAGTGAGGATAATAACTCTAAAAGGCTGTCTGGGGGCGGGTTGAAAATGTGAGAATAGTGTGTTGTGGCGTGAAGTCCAGTAGGGGCGAAAAAGTTAAGAAATTGAAAAGCAACGGCGGCCGAATTTCGAAAGGGCTACACTCCTCCGAATTGACCGCGTTCGAAAGTTCTTCGGCTTAGGAACCTGAGTGTAGCAAGCACTTCATGCGCACCACCATGAATTAAGTTTAACGAGTTGGATAAAAAAAAATGAAATATATAGAAATAAGTGCTTAGAACGTACAAATAATAAAACAGTTTTAGAATTAAATTAAGAGTTAGAGAGGATTATACGAGTCCAGGAGAATTCTCCTGGCTCGTTTCATCTTAATATGAACATAGTAATTTTCTAAGTTTTGCATATTAGAGTTTTCAGTATCATTAAGCGAATTAAAGAACTTTATTGATAAATTTTGAAAGAAATCTATTGATAAGTTTTGAATTCTTTTAAAGTAATCTTTTATTTTCGACTTTTCAAAAATCAAGAGGAAACCGGGGGGGAAAAAAAAAAAAAAAAAAAAAAAAAAAAAAAAAAAAAAAAAAAAATTGACTGATTTGGTTGGGGAAACCCCCCATCCAAACCTTTTTGCATTTTTACGCTCAATTGATGTTTTACATGAAATATAATTTTCTTAAGGATTTTATTGTACCATTGGATTTTTTTTAAACAGTTATTTATGAAATTTTACATTTATGCATTTTTAAATACTTTGCTCAATTTTATATTTTTCTTCTGACATTTTAAAATAAATTTTTATATTTGTATTTATTGTGTGTTTATATTTTTAATATTTTAATATACTAACGAATGTGTGGCACAGTATAGCCAAACTTGGCTCTTGGGCCAAAAAAAATTAACAATCAACAATCAACTCCCCCCTCCTGTAAAGTTATCACGCTTCCTAGGGGAGCGCTTCCCACGATTTGAGGATCACTTGTCTAATGGTAAATTCCTGTAAATTGGATTTTTTTTTTAGATTATAATTTTTCTCTAACACTTATATCCAACTTTAAATAATTACTTAGAAAATAATTAGTGAATTACGTAGAATTAACAAGTAAACCTACTTCACAAAATAATTATATTACTTCAATAAATTTCATTGTAAATTATTTCAAGTATTTTGCTTATTTTGTAAGGAGGGGGGATATAACTAGAAAATCTAAGCATTTGCAAAGAAATTCTAATAATCTCATGGACTTCAAAAAAGGTTTTTAAGAATTTTTCTTTTCACCTTATCAAGTACTAAAATCTTACATTATTGGTATTTTATTTTCAAATAAGTTTTGATGTAGCACAACTAATGAGAATACTTAGGCTTAACTAGAAATGTTTGATGAGGATAACTGAAAAAAGTTACGAAAGACTTTATTGCAAAAAAAGAAACAAATTAAGAAAAAAATTGTTGTTTTTCGAAATAAATTAAGCGTGTAAGATTTACTGTTATCTTTTAAAACACTTAATTTGGTAGTGGTGCTTCGATAGGAGGCAAAAGTAAAGATTTATTGTATTACTTTTTTGCAAAAGCTAGACAGGAAAAACTAAAATATTTAAATTATGGATAATTACATCCAGACATAAAGAAGCTTTAAATATTCATTAATTAAGCACGCTTGGAAGAAACAATTACATAGGGAAACCTTATTATTAGAATAAACCTTTCAATGCTTGATGTCGTTATTTCAATTACTTTCTCTTCATTGACAGAAAATATTTTTTCTATCAATGGCTAATTTTAGAATTGTTATCACTAAAATTGAAAGTAATATGCTTTTAAGAGCGATCTCTCACAATAATTTTAGATATGTCTTATTTTTGTAGTCATTTGTTGATTACAAAATGCAAAACCAGATAATAAATTTCATTAATAAACTTATAAAGTACAAGTAATATTAAAAAAAAATCAAGTCAATTCCTACTTAGATCAACAAAGTAAATTTCATTTTGGCTACTTTTTATTAAATAGTTACAATTAATATAAATGCGTATATACATATGATAGAATCATGACATTAATTGGTAGAACATAGACAGCAGCACATTAAGGTATCCGACTACGTTCGGAACTGTGATTTTAAAAAAAAGCACATAAATGGATAATTGTCGTGATATTTAGTGTCACTTAGATTAGAATACATGTATAGAATTACATTAAGGACATTTTGACAAAAAAAATTATTTAAATACACTATTTTGGCAAAAAATTAACTTAGAATAACCTCTTTTCAAAATGTTCTCCTTTTGTGAAAAATGCTTGTATTATAATAATATTTTGCCTGTATATATCTTAGACCTCTGTACAGTGGCTGAACTATGTGAGTTTTGAAAAATTCACATTATTTTCAGAGTTACAACCATTTGAAATAATTATTGGTGTTTTTTTCTTAAAATTTCTTACCTCTGTTGTCGTAAAACATGAATAAACCCACTTCTAAGTTATAAATTTCAAACATTCTAGTTGAGCCTCTGTAAAGAGGTCTGAGCTATGTACGGACAAAATATCATTATAATAGAAGTATTTTTCACAAAAGGAGAATTTTTTGAAAATGGGTCATTCTATGTTCATTTTTTGTCAAAATATTGTACTTATATAATTTTTTATTGTAATACTATTCTTACAACAATTTTATATACATCTAAGTGACATTAAATATCATAATTATTATATCCATTTATACACTTTTTTATAATCACGGTTCCGAACGTAGTCGGATTCCTTAATGGGACAGAAAACGTTTTACTAAAAGATTGTACTACAACAAGTGTTCGAAATTACGACCAGAAGTCGTCTGACAGTGACACTGCATGGAATTCCTGACGTTCTGGAAGATTTATGCAAACTGTCTTGCGGTAGATGGCTCTGAACGGAAGGTTTCGCGAACACCGACCGATCCTGCTGGAAGTGATCCATTTCCCCAGGTAGGATGAACTCATATTCAAACAAGGAACTGGTCCACATGCTGATAGTGTATGGTGATGGGGATTGGAACGAGCACTCCACTTGGTGGTTGTACCAGGATCGTTACCCAAAGAAATTTCGCACCGCCAGGGTATTTGCTCTGATACCATGGGTGCACCAGTGGGATCATCCAAATGGTCTTATTCTTTGCTTTGTACTTTGAAAATAGTTCCAAATAAGTAAGAGGAGCAGCAGGCGTTGTAATTTCGCCAGCACCAGCCCTGGCTAAACTGTCCGCAATTTCGTTCCCAGTAATGTTAACATTAGACGGGATCCACTGGACATATAAACATTGCTGACTTAGGACAGCTTATACATTAAATAATTTATATAAAAGTTTGGTTGAACTTGTTTTGTGGCCAGTCAACCTTCTCCCTTTATGTTAATAATACTGAGAGAAAACCTATTGAAAATAATGGATAGAATGTCTAAATCTATTACAACAGGGGTGAGCAGACTTTTCCAGGGTACGGGCTACTTCTAATTTTTTCTAGGAGTTGCGGTCCACCCCAGTGTCAGTGGCTCACACAAGGGCGGGGGAGGGGTCCACGAGTCCGGATCTCCCCTCATAACCTTTCATTATTTTTTCCGATTCGTTATGGTCCCATGTATATAGTACATAAAATTTAATTAAGTATTTGATATTAGTAATTTTTTTTTATTTATTAATGTTAATTATTTATTCAGGAATTTATTTTTTGCCGTTTCTCTTGTTCCCGAAAATCAACAAAATCAAAAAAGTATGTTTGGCTGCGTATTGGGGTATGATACGAGAATGGTAGACCTTCAACCCTCGTTTCCCCCTCCCTAAACCTATTACTTCTTAACCCTAAATCGCTGGCCTAATTCAGCGACAGCTTTAGAAATCATAATAGGTCTTCAGTGTAGTCCAAAGACTCTTTTTATATCTACATTTGTTGTGTCTCTTGAACTCCAATTTCTTTCTGCTTTGGCTTTGTAGGTTTGACAATTTTTTCATTTGATTTCTTATTTTATTGTACTATATATATATTGCATACTGTCAGGTAACCTTGAATTTTCTGTTTATCATTACTAATTGGTAAAAATTTCAGGCGGTCTACTGGTCGATCGCAATCGACGTAATGTCCACCCCGGCATTACAAGATAGATGTAACTTACCTAAAAATTGCACTTAAAAATGCAGAGCCCTCGCTAAATCTGAGTACAATCAATATTATTTCCAGATTTTGGACCGAAATGCAAATTCAAAGCATGTGAATGGCTGAATTGTAGCATTTAACAAAAGTATGAAGATAATAGAAATAAAAATTAAAAAGAGAGTTTACAAACTACCGTAACTTTAGTGACACTAGAGTTATATATGGATTGAATAATAATAAGTAATTTTATCTAATATTAGAATATGGAGGTAACTATAACTATGGAAAATGATAAATTTATAGTAATAAACTATTATTATTCTAAGGAATATTAACTCTTACTATTTAGAAATTCTTAATTCAAATAACTATTAATAAAATTAATTGGGTATTTCTGATTTAAGCTATATTTAGTAAAATGTTTATAGTTATTTATTTTTTCTGATTTTTTTAAAAATTGATTGCATTGTATATAATAACTATCAGTATTTCTGAATACGGAAACATGTACATTACTCTCCCACAATGATATATATATATATATATTAGGACAAAAATATCTCACAAGACATATTGAATGTCTTCAAATTCAGTGATGAATGATGAAACACTGAATTATACTTAGAACTATTTTTCACTATGTATAGTTCTTTCTATTTTTAAATTCTGGAAAAGTATATTCTTCCAAAGCAAACCCAATAAACATTCTAGAACGTTAACTAAGATGTTTCGAATCTAGCTCAGGAATTATCTGTAAAAACAATTCAAAAGAAATAATTGAAACTGTCTTTACTTTTTTTTCTATTTCAAGAAAAAAAAAGCAGTTAAATGACTTCTTTGTGAATGTTTAAGAAGCGACAGTCGTTCTCTGCATTTTTACTGTTTTCATCGTGATTCCTTTCAGGAATTCAGAATGTTTAAGTTTTTTACTTTCGATTGTTTTTTTTTTATTTGAAAAAAACGCATTGAGGAATGTTATAAGAGTTTTGGTATAGACCACCTATTTATACTTTCTCCCAAGTAAAAGAATTGATATGTGTAACCAAATTTATCAGAAGTTCCATGAAAAAATAAATTGAACAAAAGTATTGATAATCGGAAGCATAGAATAAGCACTGAAAAGAAGTATAAAAGAATACTGGAATAAAAGAACATAAAAGAAGTTTGAAAGTGGTGTACAGAGAAAAAAAGGCCAAGGCCAGCCGTCCTCTCAGTGGTAGGGGGGGGGGAAGGTATGTTTTATTTTGTATTTTATTTTGTTTTACCAAGAAAAATAAGTAAAACTTTTTCATTGTGTACTCGTTAAAATTTCAAACGTCTGCCATGTTTTTTCATTTTTTCAATAAAAGTGATAAATTTTGAAATCGAAAGAAACTTACAAAGTGGATTTTGTAATATTTTAGGTTAAATCAATAAAATCTATTACTTCAACTATATGAAATATAAATTCTAATACTTTTTCATCATTTGGATGAAGTACCAGATTCCTTTTTTATCATTTTAAAGAAAAACCCCAATATTAATAATATAAGGATAAAAATGTGAACTAAAAATGATGTAAGATGCTTTTCCAAGTCGTATTATAATTAAGTATCTAAATTAATTAATCGTATATATACTTATGTAAAATTAACGGCATTAATTTTTTTTATCAAATACAAAAAATGTATCAGAATCCCTTTTTTGTACGACTGAGTATTATAAAAATCAAATATTTAGATATTAAAGGAATATTTTTCTAGAAACATACTTTGATAATATACAATATTAAAAAACAATGTTATTTAAGCTTTGAATCTTCTGCACTTTGATCATTATAAGCGGTAATTCTTTATTTTAAATTATGTAACTGAAAAGCGAAATAACAAATATAGACACGAAAAAAATCATATTTTTATTCCTTTCATTCAGCGAAAAATTACGCTTGTGTGCATTTAATCTTTTTTTTCTTTCCTTTTTTTAATTATTCAACAGAATGGAGAACTATGTGTTTTGAGAAGAACAAGTAATATAAAAAAAACTAAGTCTATTCCTACTTAGGTCAACACAGAAAAAATTTATATTTTAGAGTTACTTTTTATTAAACAGTTACAATTAATAAAAATATCTACATACATATGACAGTGAGTGAGTGAGTGAATATTATTGTCGCACTGTTCAGCTACACGGGGACTTTTTGGTGACGGACCGTGTAATTTTGAACCATGGTCAAGTGACGTGGACGACACCTGAGCTGGCACCCCCTCTCCTAACTACCACACCAAACCAACGGGAGAGCGTTTCCGCTCTCGACAGATTTAGCGTGCATCGCTGCCCTACACGGCGGGTCTTTAGTGGTACTGGGCTCGAAATCGTGACAAAGCCAGCCACTATACATATGACAGAATCACACTATTAAGTGCAAAATAGAAAGCGATTTTCTATTTTCCTTTATGGTGTTGGATTATTTTTTGTTTGTTACTATTTATTCATTAATTAAATTAAATTATTCCAATAAAATAGTATAGTAAAAAAGAAATTACATTTTGAGAGAATTTAGCCAATGCCAGGTGGGATTCGAACACACGACCTTTGGATTAGAAGTCTAACGCGTTATCCATTGCGCCACAGGAACACAGCGAATGATTTTCCTTTCTATATATGTTGTTGGACTATTATTTTTGTTTGTTACTATTAATTCATTTCTTAAATTTAATGAATGAATTAATACGTGAAAAACTGTATTAACATCATGTGTCATCCACTACAAATTTTAAAAAAAAATGTATTTGAACTTAAATGGATGAATAGGAAGTATTTCATTAACGATTACAAATTTGAACAAGATATGTAAATAAATATATATATAGGGAGAGTATGATCTAATAGTAGGGGGGAATTGAAAAAGACATTTGTTGGTAATAATAGTTACTTAATAATCTATTCATTTTGTTTGATATTTAAGAAATACACATTATTTCTTTGAAATTGCATTAATTTTATAAAATACTATCAAAAATAACATGGTCACGAACTCGTGGCTGACATGTATGGTGTTCAAGTGCAGGTGTCATTGAAACCAGCCGTGTAGAAGGAGCTGATGCACGTTAAATTTGTGAAAATAAAACAACCCTTCGGCGTGGTTTGGTAGTTTAGAGAAGGGATGCCAACTCAGGGTATCTTTAATAGCCCTCGTCTTGCTTTATATAGTGTGACTTTGGTGTAACACACTCATTCAATGCCAAGGACCACATTAATGTAGTTTGGCACTCCTTACACTCATGGTAGCATTCGTGGTTACAAGTTCTGGGACGGCGGGTCATAAATTCGAGCCTTGTGCTATGGAAGACCCATGGTTTTAACCGCTTCTCTTACACATTTTTTTGAAAAAAAACTGCAAAAAATTCATCAAATTTTTTAAATTTTATTATCAAATTCAAGGAAACGAAACCAAACAAAACTATGTAAGTTTTAAGTTGAATTTTTAATTTTTTTACAGGTGTAAAAGCATTTAGTTTTAATATTAGTTTACCATCCCGAGTTATCTCGGGCAAATAGAACAAAATTAAATATTAGTATTTGTATGATAGCTTTTGAAACAAGGGACAACACCTCGTGATACTTGACATTCTGTACACTGTTATCTGGCCTCTTTTACTACTACCTTACCTCTGGGATCTTTTATGGGAGGACAGAGTACACTGTCTCGTTGGATTTAATTTTTGTTCCAGAAGCAGGAATAACATGTGGAAAATACGCTGAGGTTAACCTGAGTGGTGATGGACTAATGCTGGGTCTTCCTGATGTGGTTGAAAACTCGCCACGATGATTTTCTGAAATTATTTTTTCAATCAATTCCATTTTAAATTGTTTAGGTGATCGGGAACCTCCTGATTTACAATACAAAATGTAGGCTACATACAAAAGCATCACTTCCATTATTTTCAATGTCCACCACTTCATAAACACTATCTGAAAAATTATTGCTTTCGCTATCTTGCATCCTCGCCATTATTATACTTTTTTTCACACACACACAAGGGTACTATCCTTCTTTATACATCACTATATATAATCCACAAGCCGACGTGTACTATACAATAGGGAAACACGTGAGCTGTCGGCCAAAAGATTCGCGAAACTAACAAAACTTTGCAAACTACCAATCAAAACTGAATATTTCTTTTCATTTCCTCCAGGCCGAGTAAAACCGTGATACAACCAATCTTACTGACAAATTCTGTTTCGCCAAAGTTTTCTCGGGATAATAATTAAGGTGGCTGCCTACCTTCGGACCCAATTTTTTTTTTATAAAAACAAATTTTTGAAAAAAATTAAGTGTTTTTAGGAAAAAAATTTACAAAAAAAATTGTAAATACATAAAAATTTTTAAATAAATATTGTACACTTTCAGAAAAATTGGTTGTTTTCAAGGGGAAATTTTACCAAAATTTTTATTAAAACGGGTAACACTGTATAAAAATTACTAATGCAAATATCATAATTTTTTTATACACAACATACATATTACGGTGCTATTCAAAACGAACCAAAATCTAAGAGAAATATTAAAATACAAAAAAATTACAATTATACATAATATGAAAATTTTGGTATTTTTTAAGTTTTTTCTTTATAAAAACTACCTTAAATGAAAAAATTATTTAACCTAAGACAAAACTTATGGTCTACTTTATAAAAAATGGTATAATAAACATATATATTGTCACAAAATTTCAAAACGTTATCTGGTTTGGTTCTAAAGATATCAAGTCTCTGGTACAGATTTTCTTTCGAAAACATCATTTTGAGAAAAACTCATTTAAAGTTTTATCTTACTGCCCTTTTGCATATAGTGACGTTTTTTTTAAATCACTATAACTTTATTTCTATTTCGCGTAAAGGAAAAAGAAAAACTGTTTTGGAAAGAAAAATGTTCAAACTATAAGATTTTGAAATTTAAAAAAATGCATTATGTAGACGAAAAACGACATTTTCAAGGTAGGCAGTCACCTAAACTGCAATATATACGAACCAGAGATAACTCGGGAAAATCAGACAAGCGGTTAAAGGAGTTGACGCACGTTGAATCCATCGTGGCTCAAATGTCCTTCCGTTGGCTTGGTGAGGTAGTTGGGAGGAAGGAGGGGATTGTGTCTGCTCAAGTGTTGTCGTCCTTACTTGACCATGGTTCAAAATTACGTGGTTCATCGGTAATATCCCTTTTATTACCTTGTACTTGCCTTATTTAACACTCACTCATTCACATTAATATTCTCATGAAAATAATTGGTGTTGTGTAATGAACTAGTTATATTGAAAATACCCATGGAAAAGAAGCTTAATAAGATCATGAGATAGTATTTAAATTTTATTTTTGGGCAATTTTTAGTTCTTTAAGAATGGAATATCTCGTGGGGATGCCAGTACAAATCAATTCTAGGTAAAGTAAAAATAAAAAATAAATAAATATCTATTATACTAATTATGGGAAAATTTCACTTTCTTTCTAAATGCTGCAAGTAAAGAACAAATTTAAAGTTAAAGACTGATGACTTAAAGTGAGAACTTAAATGTGCTAAACAATTATTTATCGAATAATTATGAGTACATCTGTATTTTCTTATCGATTTCTTTTTCCAAAAATGAAATATGCATTCCATTTAGGTAATAGGCAAAGAATGTCGAATCAGCGTCTGTGTAAGAATAATAAGAAATAGCCAAAATAAGAAAAAAAATAATAACCGAGACGCGTCTACACTTTCATTACAACAAGTGCTGTTTCTTTGATTCACTTTCTTTATTGATGAAATATTCGATAAAGGAAATCTATATTTGTTGCAATTTAATCGAGCAAATTGCCACTTAACTCTATTGCTGATTATCAAGAAAAGTATTTTGTTTTAGTTGCGCAAGGTCAGTCGAAGAAAAATAGATTCGTTTATTTTGGTATATATTAAGAATAGATATCCTTTACTTTTATTTGCAGAGCTTTCTTTTAAAGATTATACATGTATGTGGCAGAAATTATGTTTTAATGATCTGACGTTTTGTTATTCAGCCACATAAAACAGATTAAATGTACAAAAACCCCGCTTAACGCTGTTTCGGTTTAACGCTCTTTTATTTGAATTGTGGAATTCCCCGAAACAGCACGCAGCGTTACGCTTCCCGATATCCGAAGCAGTTTATCTGTGTTCCTTCTTTCCGGCAGTATTATACGAAAGTATTTTTAACGTTTCAAACATTTGTTGACGTCGTTGTAAGTATAAATTTATATAAAATAACGATTGCTATAGTAACAAATATTATGATTTTTAGTTTTTATCATCGGTGATAATAAAAAACAAGAAAATAAAGCATTTCACTAGAAACTAAAATGCAAGTGATTAGAAGATTAGATACTCGTGAACGTCAATGTCACAAATTGGTGCTGCATTGAATTTTGCAACTTCAACAGTAAGGACCACTCTTAAGAATAAAGAAAAAACACTGTGATCGCGGTAACTGCAAATACTCCAAGCTCTGCAAGCTGGCACATAAGAGGTTAAAGTCGAACTGTAACTTAAGTGTAAAAGTATAGTATTAGTGAACTCAATACAATGTTATTGTATGGTGGGGGGCGCAAAGAAAATGACGATTGAATGTTGGGTCGCGAGTTTTAAAAGTTTGAGAAGCACTGCCTTAGGCAGCACAGCATTGAGCTATTACTCTAATGTCAGCACATGGTCCTAACATCAAACGATTGGCATTTACATCACTCGATAGCTGGGTAACTTCGGGTCAACAGCTGTCAATGGGCTCAGCTCCTGGTCGATGCCACACATTTGTCCCGCGGCTGACCATATCTGACGGGACCCTAACGTAATTCAACTTTCCGACTTTGCCCCTTTTAGGCTAACACCTAAAAAACGTTATCATCGCACAGAAATAAATGCGTTATGCTAAAGTGACCATTTTTTTTACAATGAAAAGGAGGACGAAAAATTCAAGAAAAAATTACAACTTTAATATATGAGACGTTCTATTAATTCAAGCAAAAATACGCTAATTACGCTAACATTCTTTTAAATTATTATCTTAAAAGAGTATTTTTCCATTGAATGAATTATTTTTTGTCAACATATCCTTTTCTATTATATGGGAAAGTTCGGGCAAAAAATATCCTTCATACTGAATTTCAAGGAAAGCACTGTAGCTAAAATATTTTTTTTTAATTTAATTTATTTTCAAAACTCTTCATGCTCCGCAATGCATAACATGAGGCTTACAGACCTAAGTGGTAACTCAATTAAATCATAACAAAACAAATTTGGAATTAAAAAAAAAGGAAAAAACAAACAAACAAGACAAAACAAAAATAAAAAGGAAGAGTGGAAATATACAAATATAAAAAAGGGAGGTACCAATAGATAAAATCTTTAAAAATCTATACAGTAGACAAATTTGCTTAAGACATTTAAGCTCTCAGTACATTTAACCAACAAAGACAAAACAGGTGACCAGGAAATACCTAAATGTTTCAACTCCTTTCTAAAATTTTCTCTTTTACAGAAATAAAGTTTACAATACAACAATACATGTTCCACAGTTTCAGCATCCTGATCACAAGAACAAATATCACTACCAATTAAATTAAATCTAGATAAATAGCTATTAAAATTTCCATGTCAGAATCTGGGATAACTTGAAATAAGTAACAAAATTCTTACATTTAAGCCGTTGATAATTGGTCGGAAAAAAACCTTTTAGTCCACAAAGCATTAGGCGAGGCCAAGAATTCGGTGTTCCAGGAAAAAAAAGTTCTTTCCCAAGCTAAAGGCTTCCAGTGGGACAATGGCACAGACATCAAAAGGTCCATATCTTGGCAAGTTGCCTCTTTGGCTAACTGATCCGCTCTATCATTGCCGAGATTTCCGCTATGGCCCCGAACATAAGAAAAGTAGATGTCACAGTCTAGGTAGTACAGAATAGACTGAACCTCTAAAACAAGTTTTTCTGTAGAGTTTATACGTTGAGCAAACAATGGAGTGAAGAGAGTGAGTCAGTGTAGATAAGAAAGTTGAGAGTTCCACCCTGGCGGAGAGAGTCCTGAATCAATTTTACGGCAAGATTAATGCAGAGTAGTTCGGCTTGAAAAACAGAGCATTCATCTCTTAACCGATGCTGAAAAGTAACATATTCAACACCTTCCTCGTAAATAACGCAGGCAAGACCAACCCTACCATTCAATGTACTCCCATCTGTGAAACAAACAGTTTTATATTCTTGAAAGACTTCATTTGTATAAGTCACAAGAGTGATAGGTTTCCTACATGAAGGGTGTGGCAATAATGAAACTGGAATTGTCCCATCCAGCGTGCCAAGGCTGGTACTCAAATAGTTTTCCCGAACATCAAGATTGTTCAGAATAACCAAGTCGATAGGCGGTATACCAGAAATGGCAAACAATGCTTCATAGCTAATAGTTTTGTATCCTTTAATGACACGAAGTAAAAATCTACGTTCAATTTTGATTTCTCATTAGTCACTTCCCAAAAATCATTACCAACTGAAAAAAAAAAACTCTTTCAACTGGTGCATTAGTTCCAGGACAGCACAACGTAGATTCAACAAGAACAATTGCATTTTCATATGGAATGTGTTCCATTTTTGAAATGGTTTCAGTAATTTCACCCATATTTTACCAATTTCTCAGCATGTTGATTTTCCAATTGTTCTAATTTATTAGAATTTAAATGTACATTCAGTCTTCTTTCTACATCAAACAGACAATTGTCATCGATTTTAATATCAGGCATTTCTTTCGATAAAAGCTCAACGTAATTTTCTATATCTGCCTAGTTTACTTGAGACCAAGTCAAAAAATACTATTGAAAACTGTTAATTCAGGTGATATTTGTTTCAGACAATTCTTCGAGATTTTGGAAACATGTTTGGCTCATCTCTGAATACAGAGATTAACAGAGCAGTGTTAAAATATTGAAATGGAGGATACTTTTCGAGGAAGGACAGAACCTATAGAAGGAGGACGGTCCTCCCTAAAGGAGGACAATTGGTCACCTTAGTTATGCGAACTTATACGTTGTTTCAGCTGGTGCATACGGAGACACATGAGTTCCCCTTTAATTTTTCATATTTTTTATTTATTTGTTTTACTCCTGCCTGGCCTCAAATTATTCTAAACTGGAAATTTGAGAATATACTTTTGTTTTTCTCAAAACTACTATTTAAGTAGCCAATGGTCACTTTTTTTCGCATGACGAGTATACTCGTCATGGCACAAAATCCCACAACTTCTCGATGACGAGTATACTCGTCCTGGCACAAAGTCC
>BMAV01013220.1:14031-35397 GCA_019973955.1 Trichonephila inaurata madagascariensis
GTCCTGGCACAAAGTCCCACAACTTCTCGATGACGAGTATACTCGTCAATAACAACTAAATGGTTAAAAAGTTCTTGAACTGTACGCGCTAAAATTGAAGATTTTGTTCTCTCTCTCACTCTCACTCCTCTCTCTCTCTTTTTTTTACTTATTTTAATATACAAATAAAAGAAAAAGAAAATGAAGTATTTTTTTATTATACCAGCTATATTTTTACTTGGAGGAGCTGATATACCCTTGAAGAAATATGTTTAGGATAACTTTAAAAATACAAACTTAGTTTTAAATTTTGACGTTATATCAAGATTGTAATATTGGAATTATGCACAAAAGCTGTTTATTTTGATAATTTTATACAAAATGAATCATTTATCTTATTGTTAAAATATATTCTGCTCTTAATTTATATATAAGAAGTTAAAAATATCGTTTATTTATTTGAATTGGCTTTTACAAACCATTTTAGTTAAAGATAACAGAGGTAATCCAATTACTAAAGTTATGATTGGTGATGCATGTTTCGAGTTTCGGATTTGAGTTACACAATTTTAACGAGAATTGACATGCGGAGTGATTGAACTGTGTGTCACATATCAAATTTAATGGGAACTCCGAGTCTTCGTAATTTGTATTGTGACAAGTTAAATAAGGTAACACGACTTTTCCGTTTACTGTTCATGGTTTAAAATAATACAAGCCGACCACTGTCAACAGCCTTCTTGTAGTTAGAAAGCAACTTTGATTCAAATACTCGTATTTGGGGTATTGTTGTGATATGTTAAGGCCTTATTACAGTGAAGGTGTTGTTATAGGCTGTATTTAATTATTACGATAGCATATTTGTATATATATTTTCTATTTCATTAATGTACCCTATAAATAAAGAATTACCGTAAATATAACAGCTGATAGAAAAATCAGCAACATTAATAAGATCTATATTTTAATTGATATATTAAAAATACTTATTATCATTCATAATCTCAAACTGCTCTTATCAATCTGTTAAATCTACGTTCTAAATCTATTTTTTCGAGGGGAAAAAAGAAAGAATAGGATATATTTTTTTTAAATACTTGTCCGAATCTTGACTATAAGACACACAAAAATGGGTTTCTTTAATTCAGCAGAGCATTTAAAAGGAATAAAACTTCTTTTTCGAAATAAAAAAGAAAAAAGAATATTGAAATAATACTTATTAAAATACATTTTACGTCAATGTTTTTATTTTTATGCATGAAATAAATTCTTGTTCTAGACTCTAATAAGGGATATTCAGGGTATTTATAGGATGGTATTATAGATTAAAATAAAATGATGAGTATTCTTGAAATATATTGTTCATATTACCTAGTTCTGCTTAAATCTTTTATGATTGTTTAAACCTCTTAGTTCAGATTTTCCAACGAAATATGTAGTTGCCAAAGCTGAGTTGTTATGGAACTCAAGACTGGCCTTGTCAAGTCATGAGCTCGAATCCTAAGGCTGCTGAAGACCTGCCATTTAGAGGTGATAATAAACGTTATATATGTCGAAGAACAAGTCCGATTTTTGGCATGGTGTGAACGTTAGCCCTTTCGGAACGAAGGACGGAAACGTGTGCGTACCGCCAAGGCCGAAGGTTTACATCGCGTGTGTCACTCATAGGTCGCTCGGAGGGTTTTGTTTAGTTAAGCCTAAATCCATAAAAGTACCTAATTATAAACGCGTTGTTCAATATTTTTTTTGTATATCATACGAACGGCATATGCTTTATATATTTCGTATTAATATACTTTATTTACTTCAGCTACTTTCTGTTTAAGTACAAGTTTTTAAACATTTTACTGGCAGCATATGTAAAAGTCGACCTTGTAAAAAAGTAAGAAAAAAAAAAGACAAATTTTGTCCACCAGATCTAATTATCCTTTAAAAACTAGACTGCAAACCCAAATCAAATGCTTTAGCGAAAAAAAATCTCTCATTTTCACTATAAACAAAAATCACATGTTCATTTCAAAAGCAGTCGTAAAGCATTCAATTCGAAAACATTCCCTTCCTCTTATGTTTATAAAACAAAAACCACCTGTATGTGAGTAATATTTCTCTCATTTCGAATAGAAGGTCAGATCTCCATGTATCTCAAATCTTATAGACATAGAATGCCATCTTTTTCCAAAAAAACTGAACTTACAAAACGTTCCAAATGCCTGGCGCACCAGTGAGTCTTTCGGCCTAAGGAGAAGAAACACGCTGTCCCATTTTATGAGTCATTCGGCCTCTGGCGGTGTTTCGCGCTGGCACACATTTGGGACGTTCGTTCCGAAAGGGTTAGGAGATCAGGAGTCTGCGCAGACGGCTTTCTCGACACTTGGCCATGTTTCAAAATTACGAATATTTATTCGTTTCCAGTAACCATCGTGTTGTTTCAGAGTGTATGTACAGGTCTGGGAATTTGTATTTCACATCGTCACGGAGGCAACACAGAATTTCTGGGCTTTCTTTTTTGTGGATAGTGGTGCGTGCTGGTAATGAAGTTTATGACTGAAGTAAAAAAAAATTAATAAGTACGACCCGGACATTGTGCTAAAGACCTACCTATCTTGCTTGTTTTCGCATCGATGATTTTAGATAATTCCTTTGTGATGCTTGTTTAATCTTGCTGACCATTTCCACCTAAAAATCGTGAAACTTTACGCAAATATTAATTCAATAAAATAATCTGTGTCGATAAAGCAGAAAATGTGTGTCTTCACTGACATTCCCTGCTTCATCGGCAGTAATCTAGTGTCTTACACTTTCTGTAAGTAAAAAAATGTCGCGCATGGGCTTTAGGATTCCAAACATATATGAACCAAGCTTCATCTTCTTTTCTTCTTTTGTATTCTCGTGAAAAAGTACATCCAAATATTTTTATCACGTATCGTATACGTGCATTCGTGCCTGTACTTTATTATAAAATAATTTTCAGCTCCAAAATTAAAAATTATATGCACGAAGCGAAAAAAAGCATACATGCACACATGCTAAAATATATATACAGTAGTCCCAAAAATTTGGCACTAGATAACACGGATGTCTGGATAACTTGGCCACCCCCTGCAGGTCGAAAAACTCCCACATTTTAGAACGATACCGAGCAAACACATTGTGTTCGATGCTGAAATTATTGCTGCTGTCACAATGAATGACAAAATACCGAAAAATGATGAAGACATTAACGTTTCGGAGGCTCTACAGCACATTAAATATCTCATTGTTAGGGACTAAAAGGTTGTTGAAACCGCTTTTTATTATTTTGAACACCAAAATGCGCCCGTCATATACTTGTCGCGGGAAAACGATGAAATTAAGCATTTCATCAAATCCCTAAGGGAGATAGATCATCAATCCACGCAGGATATTAAAATAACGTCTCTTTGAAGTCATTTCCCTGATGCAAGTGATTTGATCAAATCCCCGAACTGTTTTAGTGAAATGATGAAATGAACAAGTCAGCATTCTTAGAGCTATGTTTTCGCTTGTGACCACTCCCTTTTACCACCCACCGCTCCTTGTCCGTGCCAGGCAGCACCGAACTTCTGACGCTGCGCACCAAAACAAAATGACCCAAAAATCATTTTTTTAGTTTAATTTAGTTATATTCTTTGCATTAATATCTTTCGATTGATAAATCACTTTTGTATGCCTGAAAATTAGAAACTGGAGAAAATTTAAATTAAAAAATGTAAACAAACAAATTAGGGAATTCGACCACTCCCTCTTTATAGATAAAAAAAAGCTTTTTGATAATAAAAACTATTTTAAAAGGGGAAATAATAACTGAAAAAAGGTGCTACAAATAAACAGGATATTACTGAAGTACTACATTAATGTATAATTTTAAAAAAATGTTTGAAATTCTACTACAAATATCCTTTTTTTCTTTAAAAAATACCATCTTTATTATCTAATTATTTTGTAGATTAATTTCGAATGAATAATTTGTAATTCAATTATTATTCTTGTATTAATTACTACTTTTAATAATGCACCCTATTTGCTAAATGGACACTTTTAAACTCTTGACACTATAATTTCATCATTTAAATGAAAGAGGTTAGGGATTTGACCAAATCACTTACTCTTCTTAGGGAAATCACCTTACAGAGCTCTTATTTTAGCATCTTGCGGGAATTGATAATCTACCTTAGGGATTTGATGAAATCCTTAATTTAATCATTTCCCAGCGATATACTTACTGTTCCTTCGTCGTCTTTGTGATGAAAGAAACAAAACACAGAGTGCAGTAAGGAAGATAACAGGACATTACGCATTTCTTTTTTAAAAAATAGCCAGTTTTTGAGAAGGAGACTTCTTAATTTTTATTATAAACAGCTCTATGCCTTTAAAAAGTATTTTTCAGAGGTGTGTCTGATCATCGAGTAAATTACTGTAGACAACGTATTCATTAATTTCCTTTTTCATGTTGTCAATGCTCCATGCCTTCAAAAAGTACGTACTTGTCCTATGGTATTTGGGCAGTTTGTGTATTCTGTTATATTCTCAAGCAAATAATACATGCAAGTGTAATACAATATTTTTTGAGGTATCACTCGTATTTATTCTTTTTAACACGCTTTTATAAGTTTCACTTGTATGTAATGGAATATTTCTACTCGATTTTTACCCAATTTATTTAAGGTATCCGACTACGTTCGGAACCGTGATTTTGCAAAAGCGTATCAATGGATAATATTTATGATATTTAGTGTCACTTAGAATAGAAAATGTATATAAAATTGTTTTAAGTATAGTAATACAATAAAAAATTATTTAAGAACAATATTTTGACAAAAAATGAATATAGAATGACCCATTTTCAAAATATTTTCCTTTTGTGAAAAGTGCTTCTATTATAATAATACTTTGTCTGTATATAGCTCCGATCTCTGTACAGAGGCTCAACTAGAATTTTTGAAATATATAACTTAGAAGTGGGTTTATCCATGTTTTACGACAACAGAGGGAAGAAATTTTAAGAAAAAAATGCCGACAATGATTTCAATTGGTTGTAACTCTGAAAATAATGTGAATTTTTCAAAACTCGTAGTTGAGCCTCTGTACAGAGGTCTGAGCTATGTACAGGCAAAATATTATTATAATAGAAGCATTTTTCACAAAAGAAGAACATTTTGAAAAAAGGTTATTCTAAGTTAATTTTTTGCCGAAATATTGTATTTAAATAATTTTTTTTATCAAAATGTTCCTTAAAACAATTTTATACATGTATTCTAATCTAAGTGACACTAAATGTCATGAAAATTATCCATTTATTCGCTTTTTTTAAAATCACGGTTCCGAACGTAGTCGGATACCTTAATCTAATTCTCGATAACCTGGTATTTTCATAAACTTATAGTCACTCTTCGGTCAACATTAGGCTGAGTCTTCGAAACTTTACTGTATAACTTGGGCATATGTTGAATTAGAAATGGAAACAAGTACATGGATGGGTTCGATTTCATTAATACTTGCCTCATATGCATTGTTCAAGAAATAGTTTAGTAAAAAAATGCAATATATTTGTAATTAAATAAAACTAGAATAAAGAGACCTTTCAGTTACGCAATTAACATAATATAAATTTAAGGATTATTTTAAAATTTTTATAGGAAACAATTTGATGTAAAGGTAGAAATAGAAATAGAGATCAAACAAATTAATTCCATTTCCTTCGCCGTTTCGACGCCAGATTTGTCTGCCTTTTTTTTCTGAAAAGCGGCGCCAAAGTCGTTACTCAAGCAGTTGATTAATTCGGAAATTTATTTTATAAGACAAACAATTTTTTAAGTCGGAAATGCATTTGATTTAGATGCAATACCTTTTTGTTCCTTCTAAATCTGAAATCGTCGACTTTATTAAGGTAATAGAGATCATGAATATGAATATAGCATTTGTATATAAGATGAACAAATTGAGAAAAAATATTATGGGAATAAGCATGAAACACTCTCTGTACGAAATACAATTCGCTATAAACATAAGATGAATCTAATACTGAACAGAGGTTTTGTAAGCTATTTCATATTAACTCGTACACAGTTACTCTTGCAAACAAAAATAGCTTCCGAACTGTGGGAATATCTTATGAAGGAAATTTTTGTTTGTTTGTGTAACTTACATATTAATTCAAACGCGCGTTTACGTCTTCTTTTGTTAGAAGACAATTACGAAGGATATTTTGAGGTTAGACTCAATGATGTGAATACAAAAAAAAAAAAAAAAAATTATATGATACATCTTAGATGAAATATAATTATACTTGAAAAATAAAAATAGAGGTTTCCTTCGAAAGGTGTAAGTTACGAGTAATAAGTATGCTCAAGTTCTTTTATGCTTCAAATTGAATGTTTTGCAGGCAGTTACGTATCATACAGTCGACCAGTTTTGTGGGGAAAAAAAGTATCTCAAATTGAAATGTCTCCAAAAGCTGTTATCATTGTTACTAATGCGTTTCGAACATGTATGGGAGCGGTTTCCATTATTGGTTGTATATAGTGACATTTGGCGACGTCTTTTGATTTGACGAAATAGGCTGGCAGTATAATACGTGAATATCGTTTTTAACACCCTTTTATAAGCTTCACTTGTATGTAATGGAATCTTTGAATTCAATTTTTACCCACTTTAAAAGGTCAGAGTAATTCGAAATTTTACTCATTTATCTAGGACCGATGACAATACAAAAATTTAATAATTTTGTTCAATTGCCCTGATCAGGATCGTCAGGACTAAAGATTTCCTATTTTCAGATCCCATTTCTCGCATCTAGCGACTAATTCCATATCCCATTTCCAGATTTGACGACTAAAAGATTAAGTTGCACCTTAGTTTAATTAGCTATAAAAGGGTGTTTTTCAGTTTTTTTTTAAAACTGTAATTTATTTTAATGTGGTATTTATGGATACTTAACAATCTTGTATAGCAAGAAAATTCTTATTAACTAAAAGTTTGTATTAATATTGGATATTAAAACAAGTACACTCCTTATATACTTATTTGAATATTACTCATTTAGTGAAGTAATTCTTCACTATTAGCTAATTATTTCAACTATAATGGCATCTAACTTTAAAATAACTGCCATGAATATGATAAATATCCTAACAAAAAAAAATGGGAGTCAGATAAAAACAATAATTACCATTTTCGGCAGAAGAACAATTTGATAATCGAAAACGAATTCTCCACGAAAAAAATACAATATACGTACCAATTTTCAAGATGATTGGTTGAACGGTGCAGAAGTTGATACGTTGAAACGCCACCTAGTGAGAAACTACAACAAAGAAAATAGCACAAAAACCTTCTCCACAAAAAAATACATATATATGCCAATTTTCATAGTGATCGGTTGAACGGTGTTTGTGTGTGAAACGATAACATATATACAAATATCCATTGTTCGATTGTTACTATTAACTCACACTCTCTATATATTTATTTATTTATCTGGGTGGAATTTGCAATCGTTAATAAAATATATTTTAAAGCGCTCAATTGGGCTGAAATTTTATATACATGATTATTTTAGATGACAATACAATAATTTATAATTAATAAAAAATAATTGATTAAAACTAATTATTTAAAGAATTGCAAATGCAGCCACTTTGGCATCATTTTTGGCGACTTAACAACCCTTTTGGCGACGTGTCAAAACATGAAAAGGTTTTTTTCTCACGTTTAAAATATTTAGTTTAACTGAAATTTTATATACACGATTGTTTTGGTGAAAATACGATACTTTAATGATAATTAATAAAAATTAATTACCACTTAATGTTATGATTCTGTCTTATGTATATACATATTTATATTAATTGTAACTATTTAATAAAAAGTAGCTAAAATAAAAATTTTCTTTGTTCATCTAAGTAGGAATTGACTTAAATATTTTTTTTATATTACTTGTTATTTAAATGGATGAAAGATTATCAGCATCAATAGCTTTTTTAATAGATTTTAAAAAAAAAAGCATTCTTAGTTGAGAAATTCTTATTTTTAAGATTTCCTCCTACTCTGAAATCAAAAAGATCATAAAGCTGATTAAGATTATTTTGATCGCGTAAGTAAATGAAATTTAATTTAGACCATAATCTGAGACATCATAAATAAAAGATAATTATTTTAACGACCACAGTTTTGAACACAATGTGTTTTATATTAATCGCAGAAGTTAATTTTGAAAAATCAAAGTTTTTTTTCGCAATTGAAGGCTTCACTAATATCGTGTATTTCAACATCTGGTTGTGAAACGTAAAGCCATTATGTAAACCAAGCGAAGTTTTTATTATTAATCAGACAGCATTTTTCATATTTTCTGAAAATGATACAAGTAATAATCTAGAATAAAAAGACAAATGAAGTTGAATCACAGAGAGTACGGGTACATGTAAATGTAATGTAAAAAAGAGCATCGGTTTTAATTATCATTTTTATTGTTGCCAATTTGGGAAGCCATAAATTTTTCTTTGGCTTTTTGACAGCCTTTCCCATAATAGAATAAACAGAAATATTTGAAACGATAAGAAATTGTTTACTTAAGAGGAGTTGGAAACCTCACTCGCTATATATACTAACAAGTTAAATTGGCTATTTTCGATGTACTTTTTCTCAAAATCTGTTATATGTACATGCTTGAAATTTTTCATACATTTAAAGTACATCTTTCTCATTATATTGAAATGAGATTTCAGCTAATTTTGAATTTTTTAATAATTTATGAAATATTTTATCAAACATTGCGAAATTTGACCCATTTTTCACATAAAAAATTTGTAAAAATTAGATTTTTGAGTTTTTTAGAAAACGCTCATTTTAGTATATATTAGACATCATTATAAATATATCATAAAAAATTTACATACCTATGAATAGTAGTTTCTCAGAAAAGGTACAACGCACATCAAAATTTACATTTTGAGATAAATTGATTTTAATGCATACAGTGAAATTTCTTATTGACTAGGAAATAAAAAAAAAAGACTAAATGTACAATAAAAGATCATTGTTTTAGTTTATATCATACGTTCAACTTTTAAGCAAAGACGAAGTACTTTGTTTACATTTTTCGCCATTCAAATGGAAGTTTCAACAAATACTTAAAAATAGATTTTAAGGGGTTCTAATTACCCCAGAGGTTAAAGTAAGGTATTTTTAGAAAGGTTAAAATCTATACAATTTAAAAATGTAAAAATCTCAAATTGTCAAAAAAATAAGATTTTAGCTTTCCAACACGCCTTAAAGTGTATTTTATGCTACAAAATATTTCAAATTTTATAAAAATTGTTTCAATAATATAAGTAAAATATAAACGGAGCTTTCTAAACATCAGTATTTTTTAAGACATTCTTTTTTTCTTCCTGTTAATAAATTTTTTGTTAAGCAATGTTGAACAATTATTATAAATTAATAACACATTTTATTTCTTTTACAGGTAAGAACGATGTTTTAATAATTTTACCCAGATCTTTATTTAAGGTAAGAAGTTTTATATTGAATACTGTTTTTACATCATTTGAAAGGAAAAATAAGTTGAATTTGAGTCTATTTAACTATCGAGTATTTTTTTCAGTTTATATGGACTTTTCAAATTCCAATGAGTATTTTATAAGATAAAACTCGTTAGAAACACATTACAATTAGATTTTGGATGATCTGATAAGCTCAAAGAAAAGTTTATTAAAAATATTTGTATCTTGATACATTACATGCTTATATCAAAATAAAATAATAATGATGATTCCAAAAATTCGGTTATTTATGTTTAGATGAATATTTTTCATCATTGTGGTTTTTCTCATATTTGTTAATTTTTCTTGCTTTTCTGTGTCACACGTAGAGAACAAATCAGGTGAAAAAATATAATTACCTCACATAATTTGAAATTTATGTGGGGCAGTTTAACATTAACCATAAAATTAAGTCTATAAATGCCTTAAGGTATCCGACCACGTTCGGAACCGTGATTTTAAAAAGGCACTAAAATAGATAATTTCATGATATTTAGTGTCACTTAGATTAGAATACATGTATAAAATTGTTTTAAGGACATTATGACGAAAAAAAATTATTTAAATACAATATTTCGGTAAAAAATGAACTTAGAATAATCTTTTTTGAAAATGTCCTCCTTTTGTGAAAAATGCTTCTATTATAATAATATTTTGCCTGTATATAGCTCAAACCTCTGTACAGAGGCTCAACTATGAATTTTGAAAAATTCACATTATATTTTCAGAGTTACAATCCATTGAAATAATTATCGGCGTTTTTTTCTGAAAATTTCTCCCCTCTGTTGTCGCACACACAAAACATGGATAAATCCACTTCTAAGTTATATATTTCAAAAAGTCTAGTTGAGCCTCTGTACAGAAGTCTGAGCTATATACAGGCAAAATATGTTTATAATAGAAGCATTTTTCACAAAAGGAGAATATTTTGAAAAGGGGTCATTCTATGTTCATTTTTTGTCAAAAAATTGTACTTAAATAATGTTTTATTGTAGTACTATTCTTAAAACAATTTTACATACATTTTCTAATCTAAGGGACACTAAATATCATAAATATTATCCATTTATACGCTTTTTCAAAATCAAGATTCCGAGCGTAGTCGGATACCTTAATCTTCATACTTCGGCAAATCTTGAATATATTTCCGTATTTAATTACTAACTACTAAAATCTTAGGTGGTCACCCCAAAATGCCTTGGTGGTCCACTGGTCGATCGCGATCCACGTAATGTCCATCTCGGGCTTACAGTAATAAAAAATAAGAGTAGAAGAGGTACAAAATTAAAGTGTGGATTACTTTTTTAAAAAAAATAAATGTTAGAGTAATTACATTTATTTTTTTGCTGGAAGATAATAAAATTTGATTTTCAAAAGAATCTGCGCCTCAAACCATAGCATTTTCATGACTAAATCATATTTTTCTTTCACGAAATATATTTAACATGTAATAATTAGAATGCATATTTTTGAACTAATGTATTAAAATTTATATAAATAAAATTTTATTAACGGATCATAAAATACTTAATAGATTGCTTTCATCATTAAAAACTGTTTTTAAATTGGACTTCCTTCAAAACCTCTTTAAGGTATGCGAGTACTTGCGACAACTTTTTTTTTTAAAAAAAAGACATGGAGATTTTTTTGTGGTTTTTAGATTTGTTTAGTACACTTAAAGAGAATTACATTAAGAAGAGAATAATTCACATTAAGAATAGAATAAGAAAGTGAATAATAAGAGAATAATTACATTTCATAAAATTAAGAAGAGAAAAATAAATTATTACTACTAAAATGGGATAAAATGGGTAAACATTGAAAAAAAAATTATGTAAACGGGGCCCTCTTTGTACAAGTAGTAAATGAATAAATTCTCAATTTTTCAATTTTGATGTATTACTTTGCTATTTCTTTTTGAAATGACTTTCAAGAGAAGTGATATTTTAATTTTTACAAAAAACTAGACCACTTTATCTTCGCTATTATATGAAATTGCATAAAAAATCATTGATTATATTCACAGAAAGAACTGTAAGTTTTGTAATAAAACAGTGATTGATAAATCTGAAGGATAAAACACTTCTACTGTTATACAAAACATATACACACAGAACTTCAGCAAATTACTTTAAAAACTTTTTGAGCAACCGCTGTCCGGTTTGAGTTTTTCGAAAAAAACACATTTCGAATAAAACGCATTTTAAAGTTTGACATCTTATGTAAAGTTATGGCATCTGTTTTTACAAAAACACTTGTAGTTTTTGTTTTAGTGAATGGAAAATAAAACACTTGGTATTTTTATAAAGCTAATAAGATGACATATAAAATAAAATCATAAAAAAAAATTGTCAATTTAAAAAAAAATCAGGATTTTAGGGTAGTCGGATACCTTAAATTCTCAAAAAATGTTTCTAAAAACACGATTAAAATATTTCTTAACTTTTAAATTTAACTATATTCTCTTAAATCTTATGTTTCCTGAAAACTTTTCGAAAAGAGTTTTGGTTACTTTACATTACAATAGGAAAATGTTAATGTTCTGTCTTCCCATTATTTCGACGCCCTCGAAGAATTCTGTCGTGTACCTTTCCATACATTTATCTAATAATTATTTTGAAGGAGGAATAAATATCTGCCTCTGAAGGGCGTAACCAACGTTTAAAAAACTACACCAACTTCTGAAAGAATTTTAATTGTTTCGGACCGGGTTTTCAAACAATTCCAAACTTTCTAAGTGATTGATCTCTTCGGTAATAATGCTGTAGCTAATGATACTCCCAAAGGGATTATTAGCATTTTAGTAAAAATAAAAGAAATTTTTGGCCCTTAGGAGTTGCGTGAAAAGCAGGATTTGGCGATGAAAGTATTTTTCGCCAAAATTTAAACTAGTATCTTTTTAAAAAATATTTCTAAGTCTTTTCCTTTTTCAATTCCTACTATTAGCTCACACTCTCTATGAATTTATTTATTTATCTTGGTGGAATTTTCAATCGTTAATAAAATACATTTTAAAGCGCACAATTAGCTGAAATTTTATGTACATGATTCTTTTGGATGACACTACAGTAATTTAATAATAATTAAGGAAAATTAATTGATTAAAACTAATTATATAAAGAATTACAAATACAGATACGTTGGTATCATTTTTGGCGACTTAGGGACCATTTTGGCGACTTGTGTCCAAACTTCAAAACTTTATATACACGATTGTTTTGGATGACAATACGATACTTTAATGATAATTAATAAAAATGAATTACCACTTAATGTTGAGATTCGGTTATATGTATATACATATTAATCTTAATTGTAACTATTTAATAAAAAGTAGCTAAAATGAAATTTATCTTTGTTGACCTAAGTAGGAATTGATTTAATTTTTTTTATTACTTTTTCACAATTGAATTCATACCTTTCTTATAGAACTTGGACTGCATTTATTTCTATCTAAATATGCTATTATTAAAATGTATTTGTTTTTAAATTCTATTTTAGTGGTATTTTCTTTTAGTGATGATTATTTTAGAAATACCGTATTTACTGGAAACTAAGCCACATCCCAAATTCTCAAAATGTTTTGTGAAAAAATATTGTCATCTATTCTACTCCATACCCCCGATTCTCTACACGTTTTTGAGAAAAATATTTTAAAAAAATGTGTAAAAGGTTCATCAATATCCGATACTTCAGAAAGTTTAAAGAAAATTTTTAACGAGAAATAATAAGAATTTAATATTAAATTTATTTTACCAGTATTTATTTATTAGAATGAATATACATTAACCCGGGAGCTCTGCACTCCAAAAATTTCTTCCAGGTATTTGTGTTTCTTGAAAATAACTGCAATGAAATTTCTTCGGGTGCATTTTGAGTAAAATAGAGAGATCTGTTCAAAATGAAATAAAGCTCTGTTTTCAGATATCTAATTAATGTCTTGAACTGTGGACTTTGGTCGTGTTATTTCGAAATATTATTGATGTCAAGTTAAGCTTATTATTTCTGTTTGCTTACGAAAGGCAAGGAGTTTACATCCCGCAAGATATTTGTCTTATCGGGTAAATAAACATGAATCTTGTGCCATTCTTTTCTTATAATGTTGCTATTCATGAAAGCTAAATTGGAAACATAAAAAATAGTAGTTAAGTATTTTATATGATAACTCGAAATAGCATGAGTTGTATTTATTAAGGCTCATTCACATCAAGGCGTACAAACGTCGAGTGTTAAGCGTCTAGCCAATCAGAGACTTCTTCTCGGGCGAGAAGAAGACTGTGATTGGCTAGACGCTTAACACTTGACGTTTGTACGCCTTGGTGTGAATGCGGCTTTACAGATTAAAGATGACAAAATTTATGAGTGGATCAAGACAGCGTGAATGCACAAAAACTTTGAGAGCCACTAATTATACAATATGGAAACTAAAATGATTAGATATCTTGATCATTTTTACATCACTGTATTAGTTGATCGATTCTTGCTGAAGCTTTAGCTGCATTTTACTCGTATTAACATTTTGGATAATTTTTATTTTTGGTTTCTTGTTATTCTTTGTTCTTTATTACCATGTTTTTATTAACTCGCTTTTTTGTTTTTCCTGGGGAAATTTTGTAATTGATTTTAAACCAACTTCCCGATGAGCTAGAGACTTCAAATTTGCACCACAGCTCAAAAGGGGATGACAGTGCATGAATATATGAAA
This sequence comes from Trichonephila inaurata madagascariensis, assembly GCA_019973955.1. Lineage (NCBI taxonomy): Eukaryota > Metazoa > Arthropoda > Arachnida > Araneae > Nephilidae > Trichonephila > Trichonephila inaurata. Next base: position 28,273 of record BMAV01013220.1, read on the forward strand.
AAAAGGTTTAGTCTCGAACCCGAACAAAGACCCCCTGTCGATAGCACGGATCGAGTTGTGTCTACGTATTAAATTTCATGGCTCTAAGATCAAAGAGGAGCTCCCAGGTCACCGGGGCCGCAAAACAAGCAATACAACAGTGAGCACTATTTTGACCGTGTGAACACTTAACCAATTATCCTGTCAGATAGGTGAGGAAAGCAGATGCAAATACCCCCCCCGCGAAAACCATTCGATATTGTGTATTATTAACTGCTTGATGTATTGTAACTGTACTCAATTTGAATGTGAAGGAGTTTGAATTTAGAAATAACGAATTAAAGTTGATTTGAGCTAACCACTATAGTAATTCTCTGAGTGCAATTTCACAAGTTGTGTGAAGTTTTTACCTTGTTTTTATTTACTTGCTTTCTTGTGTCTGTCTGTCTGGGTGGAACTTTGTAATTGATTTTAAACTATTTTCCCGATGAGATAGAGACTTGAAATTTGGACCATAGGTCAGAAGTGGATTACAGTGCACGAAAATGTGAAAATAAGTTCTAGACTCTAAACCGGGCCCCCGAACAGGTGGCTCCAATTTCGACAGGGGCCCCGTAACTCTGGAACTTAAGCGAATTTACCGGAACAAAGACCACCTGTCGATAGAACGGGTTGAGTTGTGTCTACTTATTGAATTTCGTGGTTCCGGGATCAAAGAGAGGCCCCCAGACTACCGGGAACCGCAAAACAAGCAGTTGGACTTCGCTCAAACTTATTTGAGCGATATGCTAATCGCCCAAGACAACAAAGCTCTATGATTTTCTAAATGTGTATCTACCGGAATTTGCAATGAATTTTGAACCATTTTATGCAAAGAAAGTGGGAGACGGTGAAGAAAGTATTGATGCAGAAAAGAAAGAACAACCAATAAGACAAAGGCCCATAAATCTAACAAACAATACTAAAATGCTCATTAGAAATGTTCCAGCTGATGTACTAATGCTATTTTTTCAAATGCCCCGACGGACCCAGAAAATTAATACTATAGTCTTCTCGTACAATATGTACCATTTTTCTTTGAAGATGAATTAATTAATGAGCATTATAATGCACGCGAGGCTTTTCTTGCTCGAGAACAGCAATTGAGACAAATGAATATCTTGAAACACATCGTGCAAGAGATAAATTACTTTATAGATTGCTTTTAATCAGGTACATGCTTTCAATCTTGAAAATCTAGAAGAAATTGTTGATGCAGAATCTGAAGTTACTGAACAGGCAATGACAAATGAGCAGTTTCATTGGATGGATTGAGAATAGTAGATCTCGATTGCTGGAAACTCGCAGGCAATACACCATGCACAATGAAGGAGATGGAACGTATGCGACGATTAAGACCTCAAGCATCATGAAGAGAGTCATGTATTTAAAATTTTGTCAAATGGATTTGACATTGATTGTTTTTTATATTTGAGTACAAGTTTTATAAAAAATTATTTTCGCTTGCTTCGTTATTTTATTTCTAAAATAATAGTTGTATAGTTAGATGTAGTATTGGTACGTAGGTATTGCATGCATTTTTCTATTTCAGATATAACCAAAACAAAACAAGTTATATGAAAAAAAAATATTTTAAGTCCATTCCTACGTATAGATCAACAAAGGAAAATTTTATTTTAGCTACTTTTTATTAAATAGTTATAAATAATATAAATGTGCATATACATATGACAGAATCACAACATTAAGTGGTCATTAATTTTTATTAATTATCATTAAAGTATCGTATTGTCACCCAAAACAATCGTGTATATAAAATTTCAGTTCAACTGAATGCTGTAAAACGTGAGAAAAAAAAACATTTTCAAGTTTTGACACAAGTCGCCAAATTGGTCGCTAAGTCGGCAACGTGGCTGTATTTGTAAATCTTTAAATAAATAGTTTTAATCAATTAATTTTGATTTATTATAATTAAATTATTGTATTGTCATCCAAAATAATCATGTATATTAAATTTCAGCTCAATTGAGGGCTTTAAAATGTATTTTATTAACGATTGAAAATTCCTCCAAGATAAATAAACAAACAAACAAACGAACAAACAAATAAATATATAGAGAGTGTGTGAGTCAATAGTAGAAATATGAAAAAGACTGAGAAAAATTTGAAATTTATCACATGTCTCTGTAATTACGTCTTTAAAGTATTTAAAATCAATTCCAAAATTTCTTCACATAACCCTAAAAAAAGCATACAATAATAATAAAATAAAAAAAAAAATTAATGTACCCTATTTTTATACCGGACTAAAAAGTATAAAATAATTTCTCTAATCCTTATGAAGAATAAAACCACATACAGATTTCTAACTTTTTCTTAATTATCCTGAAAATTCATATTTGGCAACTTTTGATAGCTATGAAAATACTTGTAAGGTTGGAAACGAAAAACATGATGGTGCATGCAATACATAACTAAAAGAGTGTAGAGTAGCTATCAATAAAAAAACTTAATTATAGCTTCACATTATTTGCAGTGCAATAAAATTGTTTATGTTTGTATTTCTCAAACTGGGGGGCGCGACTCCCTAGGGGGGCATGATAACCCTATAAGGGGGGCGCGAGCATATTGAAAAGTCGAAAACAAAAATTTATTTAAAAAAATTACTAATTTGCTGATAGAAAGCAAAACAAAATACATTCTGACGTAATATAAAGTAAAATATACGTTTAGACTGATATAATACACTTATAAATGTAACATTACAGTGCAATATGTTTCATGATTAATTTAACAGTATTAAGTTAAAAACAAGTTTAATAATTACCAATGAACCCTATGGGCTTTTTTTTTTTTTGAGCTTCTCCAATGAGAGCTTCTAATGGTATTTGAACGGGTTGTAATTAAAGTCGTTCTGCAGCTTTACGTCAAAAAATATTATTATTGAATTCGATACATTATTATTTTGTGGAAGGGGGGCGTGATGAAAATTATGCTTGAAACTTGGGTCGTAAGTATAGAAAGTTTGAGAAGCACTGCTGTATGTGGTTTTATCCTTCATAAGGATTAGATAAAATATTTTATACTTTTTAGTCCGTTATATAAACATAGTACATTATTTTTTAATTTTATTATTATTTTATAAATTGTTTTATTATCTCCTTTTTGTATTTTAATTAGTTATATATATATATATTTTTTTAAAAAAATTTTGTGATCATCAACTTTTTTCAAATGTTATATGGAAATTCTTTTTTTTAAATGGAGGTTGAAAGGAATGTGGTTAGCAGAGATTTAAGCTGTTCATTTTGGGATCATATCTTTACTCGCCTCTATTGTTTGAAAATGCATTGAAGAATAAGAACGGTTCATTAAATAAGTATTGTCCTTACGACTATGAGAAAATTATTTTTATAAGACACTTTTAAAGATCCTCATGATAAGTTGGCATATTTTTTACTTCTTTTGTAAAAAAATATTATTTAAATATAAGTGAATTAATTTACCTTTTTTATATATAAATTAAGGTTATATTTCTAATATTTTATATTACTTAAACGCATTTTTTTGTAAACAGTTATTAAAGTTTGTAAGCTATTCCTGACAATAAATAAAATATTCAAAACACAAAACATTTGGGAGACTACATATATTAAAAGGGAACGTATTGTAATATGCTGTCCGATTCTTTACATTAAAAGATAAATTTAGTATTGAAAATTTGAGACATAGCCATCCTGCGATAGTTATGTCTAGTGGGATCCGCGTAAGCTAGAGGTGTGGGATTATCTAAAAGATGAGACATTTTGTGATTCTTAACACAACTTTTATTAAGAATAACTTAAATTACTTAATTCTAAATAACAACTTTCTTAAGTGAGAATAAGCCACCAATTAAACTGAATATGCAAGTCAGATCGCACGACTAGATCACTTATCTTAATTATATTTAACTATCTGCCTAATCTAACTTCCTATACAAAATATTACCTTTTATTGAGTAATCCTCCTACCTTAAATGAAGATTCTCCTGTTCGGCTATTTGTAGATAAGAACACTCAGACCTTATTAATCTTTCTTATACTTAATATTATTAATGACGATGAGCGTATCCTTCTTCCTTGGTTGTAGGTCGTCTAACGTTTGTTCCGAACAGTTCCACACTAAGATATCTCTAGGCTTGCCGTCCTATCTCACCAAACCCTCTATCCTTTTAAAGTATATCCCATTTGCATATTCGTCCTGTTTCTCTTCTTGGTATTGGGTTGGAAAAGTTTTGCCATTAATCGTGGCCGTCAAAGAACTTAGGAGTTATGTTAGAAGAAGAACGCAAGAGACGTCACAAACTGTAAAAAATGTCCAACATCTTACGACATTCACCTTTTTTTCGTCCGTATGGAATTTTAAGTTCGACCAGAGAACTAAAAATAATAGTACTTGATCATCTGAACAAGGGAATTTCTCCGATTCGTCCACCAAGTCATTCATTTAGGTTTTATCAATGATCATGGCATTTAAGTATAGAAGGCCATTTTTTCCCCAGAAAACAAAGTTCAGAATCTTTATTGCTCCTTTGAGAAAAATAGGATTTATTTCATATCTATAACGTTCTTTGGGGCAAAAAAGTTATACATTTTAGACGATGACGCTTTTATCTTCTTTAGAAATGTAATACATCCGTCTTTCTACAGAAGTATCTTTGTAGCTGTTAATACTTTCTATTAAAATTTTTTGTCTTTTTTTACTTTCCCTGGAATATTTTCTTTGGTATTTCTTGGTGTCGGGTGTTGATCATTAACCTCAACGTTTCTCAAACTGTGGGGCGCGTCCCCTTGAGGGGGCGGGATAACCTTATAAGGTGGGGGGGGTGCATGTAAAAGATTTAAAAATTACAAATTTAATGAAAGGAAGCAAAACAAAATACATTCTGACATAATAAAAGTAAAATACACAATTACACTGATATAATATACTTATAAATGTATCAGTACTGCACAATGTATTTGATAATTAATTTTTCAATATATTAAGTTAAGGTATCCGCGACTACCTTCGGAACCGCGATTTTAAAAAAGCGCATAAATGGATAATTTTCATGATATTTAGAGTCACTTAGATAAGAATACATGTATAAAATTGTTTTAAGGACATTTTAACAAAAAAAAATTATTTAAACACAATATTTTGGCAAAAAGTTTTCTAACTAAAAATGCTTCTATTATAATAATATTTTGCCTGTTTATAGCTCAGACCTCTCTACAGAGGCTCAACTAAGAGTTTTGAAAAATTCACATTATTTTCAGAGTTAGCACCAATTGAAATAATTATTGGCGCTTTTATCTTAAAATTGCCCCCCTCTGATGTCGTAAAATATGGATAAACCCACTTCTAAGTTATATATTTCAAAAATCATACTTGAGCCTCTGTACAAAGGTCTGAGCTATAGACAGGCAAAATATTATTATAATAGAAGCATTTTTCACAAAAGGAGAACATTTGGAAAAAGAATTATTCCAAGTTAATTTTTTGCCTAAATATTGTATTTAAATAATTTTTTTTGTCAAAATGTCCTTATAAAACAGTTTTATACTTTTATTCTAATCTAAGTGACACTAAATATCATGAAAATTATCCATTTATGCGCTTTTTTAAAATCACGGTTCCGAACGTAGTCAGATACCTTAAGAACAAGATTAACAATTACTAGTGATTCCCATAGGCTTGTCGTAAAAAATTTACATACAAAATTTAAAACTTATCTTGATAATTTGAACAGTTTATAATTAAAATCGTATTGTAACTTTAATTCAAAGTGCATTATTATTCAATTCAATAATTGTTATTGTGTGGCGGGGGTGCGATAAAAATTATGATTGAAAATTGGGTCGCAAGCATTGAAAGTTTGAGAAGCACTGAATATTATCTTTGTTTTGATATACAGTCGGACCCTGATTTCACGAATTCATCGGGATTGAACATTTTGTTCGTTAAATCGGGATTATTTTTCATATCGGGGTCGAAAAAAAAATGCAGTTTTTTTTGCACTTGTATTTCGGAAATTTTATAATAAGTAACTACACAAAAAATATCCATATTTAGATATTACACGCTTTTCATTCAACAGCTAAAATATTATTAGGGAATTAATTACTAAGCACCAGTTAATTGGAAATAATTAATATAAGTTTGACAATCTTTTTGAATCCTGACTCGAAAGAGTTTTACTATTTCAATTCCTACTATAAGCTCACTCTATTTATTTATTTATTTATATTGGTGGAATTTTCATTCGTTAATAAAATACAATTTAAAGCGCTCAGTGGAGCTGAAATTTTATATACAAGATTATTTTTGATGACAATACAATAATTTAATTATAATTAATAAAAATTAATTGATGAAAACTAATTATTTAAAGAATTACAAATACAGCCACGTTGCCAACTTAACGACCATTTTGGCGACTTGTGTCAAAACTTGAATAGGTTTTTTTTTTTTCATACGTTTTAAAGCATTCAGTTGAACTGAACTTTTATATACACTATTGTTTTGGGTGACAATACGATACTTTAATGATAATGAATAAAAATGAATTACCACTTAATATAGTGATTCTGTCATACGTATATACATATTTATATTAATTGTAACTATTTAATAAAAAGTAGCTAAAATAAATTTTTTTCTTTGTTGATCTAAGTAGGAATTGAGACTTAATTTTTTTTTATATTACTTGTTTTTCATATTAATGCATAGAAGAAAATACTGCGTCATTTATATCCTGATGCATGAGGTATGTGTGTTTCTATAAAATGTAAAGGGATGGCCAACGACAAACCAAGTATGCAGCTTAGCCTGCTTTCCTTCCAATATTATTTTCAGAGAATTCGGCTCCTTTTAATTCGCTGAAGAGTACATTTATACTATATTTATGAGTGTGCCCTTCAGAAGGAGCTGCATAATTATTTCGAAAGTGTTCTTATACTTGAAAAAGATTCCTAAATCTCAGAAGAGTCTATTCTTTGTCTTTTCGCTTCCGTCCATCCCATCTTTACCCTAGAATTAAAGGGATTGAAGTGGGTTGTGTGTGTGAATGAGAAGATTAGCAGCGGATTAAAGGTTTATGTTGAAAGAGCTCTTAAGAGG
>BMAV01013220.1:43123-73073 GCA_019973955.1 Trichonephila inaurata madagascariensis
AAAAAAAAAAAAAAAAAACTCCATCAAGCGTTGTTCCGTACTTTGTCGTGCTTTCATTTGGATCATTTCATATTTAAATTCAATTTTGACTTTAAAAGATCTACTAAAGGCTTTGATTTGTCTTTTGAAAAATCTGCATTAAAATCCCCACTTACAATAATGGGCAATTTATTTAGAAGATTTGATCCGGCTTCACAGTGTATGCAACTAAATTTTTGTGAATGAATTCGATAATTTTCTCTACACTTCGATAATTTTCTTCCACCAACCTCACGAGAGGACATGCGGCTCGACGGCTATTTAAAACACCCCCATCCGCGAAGGCACTATACATTTACAAACATCCATGTCTTCTGCGGGTTTCGAATCCAGGCCCAATGGCACAACGGTTAGCGTCGCTAAACACTACACCAGATGGGCGACATTTCACTTGCCGAAAAGGACCAAATTGTATTTTAGTCTGCCAGTTAAACAAATATATTTTATGTTTGTCACCTCATTTATATATATAGAAACATTTTATAAAGGCATTAAAATTAATTTTAAAAATATAAAATCATTAATTATTCAAAAAGAGGAATAAACATAATTTTTTTTAATTAATACGTTAAGAAATCTATTAAATTTTTCATTCTTATAGATATAATTAAGAAAATACATGTTCTTCTCTAGAAACAGAGTACCAGACATGTATCTTGAAATAGACTGATATAATTTTGAAACAATAAAGAGTTTTATTTGGGTGCAATTATTGATAGCAAAATATCTCCCAAAATTTAAAAAAAATGAATATAACTTTCAAATATGGCCATCTATCAGCTAAGAAGATTTATTAAATCCAGGTTCCTTTCCAGAAAGAAAAAGTTTTTAATTTACAAAATACTAATCAGACCTGTCTTAATACTATAAGTACTGTTCAAATTAATTTGTACAAATGGTAAAAAACGATTTTTTTCTATAAACTTAGCTTTGAATTATTACATATGTTAAGTAGACTAAAAAGTCTTTATAGTAGTACGAAGCATGTCCTCTTTTAGCACAATACGTTTTGACATTGAATCCGTTTGTGTATCCTACAAGTTCTTGACTTTATAAATAAGGAACTATATTTGTACAGCAATTTTTATCATTTATTCTGTTGTCACGCAATTCATGTTAGACAAACGATTCTTGAGAATATGTCATTAGTTCTCAACATGATTTGGGTCTGGTGAATTATGAAGCCAATCAAGCAATTGTATTTTATTTTCCCGCATAAGAGTCTGCACTGATTTCGAATTGTGACAAAGAGCCAAGTCATGTTTAAATGTTGCTTCAAATGTTTCCATGAATTGAGCAATCCTACTGCGCAGTATTTCTATGTGTTTGGCAGAACTCATCATGCCTTTAAGACAGTGTTTCTAAAACTTTCAATATTTGCAACCCAATATTTAATAATAATTTTCATCGCGCCCCCCTTCCATACAAATAACTATGCAGAAATTCAATAATACTATACTTTGACGCTAAAGCTTTAATAAAACTTCAACCTCTTAAATGTCACCGGCGTATATATACGTCTCGCTCAACTGGTACGTTAAATTCCCCGGAAGTATATATACGTCTTTCCGAAGTACCATCTTTTCTGTGTACTGCTACCCATAAAATTATTCCAAAGGCTTTGAAATACAATAAAAGGACGTGGACATTCTTTGCGAAGTATTTATTTATATCAGAGGACTTCTCTTATTTATTCATTTTCTCTCCCCCCCCCCAATACATCACATACGGGAGCCTACGTGGAAAACGGAGGCATTGGGGAGCGAATCGCGTAACTTTCAATCGGCCGTGAAGGGATTAACTATAAACTGTACAACTTATCAAAATAAGAGTTAATTTTTGTGTTAATTTGTGATTTTATATATGACAAGACCATGGGGTTGCTGGAAATTATTAAACTTTCTTAAATTGGTATCGTTAAATTAATTATAAAATACATTGTTCAGTACTGATACATTTATAAGTGTATTATATCAGTGTAAACGTTAATTTTATTTTTCATTATGTCAGACTGCATTTTGTACGTTTACTTTCAGTAAATTAATAATTTTTTAAAATAATATTTTGTTTTCGACTTTTCAATATGCTTGCGCCCCCCTCGTAGGGTTATCACGGCCCCCTAAGGGGGTGCGCCCCACAGTTTGAGAAACACTGCTTTAAGAGAAACTAAGCTTCCAGTGCTATTTGTTGTGAATAAATCCCGAAACATTTCTTTAGAAGGGCCAAGGTTTTTACAGTCTGTAGGAAATGATCTGGTTGCAGAGTTTTGCCTTCACTTCGTCTACTTGCACTTGATTTGTATCCCAACAGAAATAAATGTGTTTCATCACTGAAAACTACCTTCTTCCAATCGGAAAGAGTCCAAGATTGGTATTTTTGGCTATCCTAAACGTTTTTCCATCATTTTCCGAGTTAGAAATTGATTTTTCTCAGGCTTATTCCCTTACGAGCAATTTCCAGAAACTTTTTGCCTACAATTGAGGTACTGAATTGAACACTATAATCCAATAAATCCTTTCGAAGGTCTGGGCTTGTTTTTTAGATTTATTTTGGATTAGAGCTTTATCAGTTCTTGGAGAAGTGTTCCGCTTGCCCCCACATGTTCCCTTTCTTTTTAGAGATGATGTTCCAGAATCTTGAAATGTTTTTAAAATTCTTGAAACACTTGAATTGCCCACTCCAACTGCCGTAGCTATATCTCTCACAGTCATAGAAGCGTGCTCATTAAGAGCGATTATTTTAGAACACTTCCTCTCTCGGAATAACATCTATCTTTAAACAAGCAAAAGTAACAAGTGCTTAAGTACACGCAATCCTTCGAAAACAGTGTCAAGGTCATTTTGCTGCATTCCAAAGACTTCGCAATAATTTTATGGATAGCAGTTCACAGAAAAGATCGTATTTCGGAAAGATGTATGTATACGACCGGGGCAATTAACGTACTGATTGAGCGATATGTTTAAATACGCAGGCGGCACTTCAGAGGTTAAAGTCGTATTGTAGCTTTAACGTCAAAGAAAAAATCAATAAATTGTTATTATATGGAGGGGGAGGGGTGATGAGAAAATTATGATTGAATATTGGGTCAAAAATATTGAAAGTTTGAGAAGCACAAATCATAGAATTCATACAAAGTGTAATCTTTTAATTATGTAAATTGAGGAAAATCACATAATATTTTCCTGAAACTAAGGAAAAGCCCAGACAGTATACAATACTGAATATTAAAAATGAGGTTTTTTTTCAATCTTCTACGAATAACGGAAGATATCTAGATTAGAAAAGAATCTGAATAAAATACGTGCAGACAAAAAAGACAAAGATTAATGATACATTTCTGTATTAGAAAAGGTATTTCAATCAGGGGAACTATATTAAACTTCTTTATATCATCTACTAATACAGATGAGAGGGGGATTACGAGTCATTATTATATTATTTTGTTAAAGAAAAAAATCCCACACAATAGGATAGAAGTTGATCTTGCCAGCTGAAAAAGAAGTAATAAATGCTGTTCTTTTTCAGTGAGTGACTGATATAAGGAAAAAAAGTTCTTTGAACATTAATTCAATACAAAAGAGAATGGATGCGAAGGGTAAAGATATTGAAACTCATTATACGATTATGTGAATACTAATACTCTGCTCTACTAGATGAATCGACTCTACCAAATAATAAAGCACAACCATTATTATTCCAATGATGCATGAAAAAAAGGTATCAATAATTATAATTTGGTAAAAAAATTAGGGCACAAAAAAAAGGAAAGAACCAAAATTTCACTGTATGCATAAGTTTTTATGAGTAAAATATATTCCTGCTTTTAATATCTTGTTAGCTTGCACTGATGGAGCTCTAGCTGTGATAGAGCTCTACAAAATTTTCATAACGTATTTCGAACAAAAAAAAAAAATGTTCCAGTTTCGACGATTTTATGGATTGAATGGATTTTAATCAAGAAAGCACACAAAAAAACTATTTACAATTATATACAATTAATTTTGGCTTTAGAGTCCGCTTTTATATTTATTGAACATGAAGTAACATCATTGCACAAAAAAGGATGTTGTAACGGGTCTATCCGCGAACCTCTCACTAATCCTCTTGAGGAAATTTACTTCTTTTAAATGTTGTTCTCTCTTTTGAAAACTTTTTCTCGAAGGAGACACGGTTTATGTAAATGAAGGCTTATATTCAAGCATTAACTTTAAGGTACAAAGAGAAAGAGGGGTTAGGAGTTAGATGATGGAAAAGTTATTGATTAGCGTTAAGTAGTGGAAAGTTAGTCGAGAGTGGTTCGACGATGAATTGTTTAATATTTAAAGATTGTTAATCAACCAGAGTGTCGATATATTTAATTATTATTTAAAGATCATTTATATTAACCATTAATATTTAAAGATAATATCGACCAGATGTTGCCGAATAGCTGAGAAAGGAATTACGGTCTCCATCCAATATTTGAAGAATTAGCCAAAAATTATGGACATTACTGGTCTAGATATTATATCCGAATGGGTTAGGCTTGGTCAGAGGAAACAAGTATGTCTCCAGTGGATATTTTTGCATGTGTGTGTGCCTGGGAACGAGGCAGCTGGTTGGCGAGGTAGGGGTTGTGATCTCTCTAACCCCAGTTCCTCTCTCTTGATCCATTCGGAAATTCATTCCCTCCGCAGAACTAAAATGAATTTGACTTGGCGAAACCCTCCTGCTCACCGCTGGTACGCAGCTATAGGTCCTGGCCTATCTCTATAGTTCAGGAGTTCCAGGGCTCATCAGACGGCCTATGCAAGCTTTAGGTCACCTGCGTGGTATGACCTTTGTTCAGGGGTTAAGGTCTTCTTTTACCTGTCCCTGCTTCTCTTGCTCATCTTCTGTACTGCTGGGGCATTTCACTGCGACAGTTGTTTGAAGATCAAGACCTGGTGTGTGATATTATGCGGAAAAGTCAAATGGACTTGGTGTAGGCTTTTCTGCTCCAAGGCGATTAGAAAGTTAATTAAGGCGATTCTAAGCGTAAGTTAATTGAATCATAGTAAAATAGTTAGTATATATATCTTTTCTGCCGTGTAGTTGCTCTTAAAACTTATCGTGGTGTGCATTTCCTACCCTTGATTGTTGAAATTTAGTAATGGAATAATAAACTAGAGTTGTTCTGACTATAGGCTGATCTTTATTCTAACTCCCAACCGCCTATGAACCGTGTGGCCCGTTCCTTACAATGTTATACCTATAAAACTCTGAAAAGCCCCAGGAAGTCACCCCGGGCTCACCAAATCTTAATTCTTGGAAAACTATTTCTTTGTTACCAATGACCTAGTCTGTACTCTATTATATGACAATCTTCATGGGAACTAAAATGTATGTGTTGCGTATCCCTCTTTTTTTTAGGGGGGGCGGGGCGGGGCTAACCTTTTCTTACAGTTTTAAGGTACTTGGGGGGACTGAGTTCTCCTAGCGACCACTTTAGTTCCAAAATGTTTTCTATGAAAAGGCTGCATTTTCCTCCTGTGAACGACTTAGTGGTTTGATTGCTGTGTTTTACGACTCATTATGGTTTATAAATGTATGAACAAACAGAATATAGAGAAAGAAATTGGCATTTGTGATCTCTACTGGATGAAGTTGAAACTAATTAAGTACGAGAAACTTATATGAAATAATGAATATTAATTATGATAGCGAAATGAAATTTAAGAAAAGCGATGAAAATGGAATATTTGAGGTGAAAGAGAAGTTTACAAATGCTACGTAAAAATCCCATCAAGAAAGATATGAAGCAAGAAGTGTATCACAAGAGACACTTTGCCCTGTCAAAAAGACATAAGCAAAGAACAGTTTAACATGCAACATCAAAGGACAAAAAAACTACACTAGCTTGAACAAAAATTTGACAGTTTTGCCTGTAAATATCACTCCTGTAATGCCAAGTGGCCGCGGTAGCCGAGTGGTATAGGTATCGAATCGTGGCATGCCTTGTCACGAGTTCGAGCCCCGTACCACTAAAGACCCACCGTGTAGGGCAGCGATGCACGTTAAATCTGTCGAGAGCTGAAACGTTCTCCCGTTGGTGTGGTGTGTTAGTTAGGAGAGGGGGGGGTGCCAGCTCACAGGTGTCGTCCACGTCACTTGACCATGGTTCAAAATTACGTGGTCAGTCGCCAAAAGCCCTCGAGTAGCTGAGCAGTGCGACGTTAATATTCAATCAATCAATCAATGAATCAACCTGTAATGCAAACGAAAGGTGTCTTCTGTGATGAGTGTCCCTTATTAAAGTCATGCACATTTGAAACATTTTAGTTCAGTTTGATTGGCTTTTTTCCTCTAATTATCCGAGAAAAATTGAAAAGTAATGTAAAGTAGAGATAGGTATACTTTCCCTTAAATATATATTCACAGCAATTACGATTTTTATGGTCTACAGTAAAGATAATTACAAGAAAAGCATTGGGGTGATTCAGTCACCTTGCCAGACCAGACCACTAAATGTAATTTCGAGTGCGCGTCTTCTCCCACGTTAAATTCAATCTTTTTTCACTTCCTACTAAATTCACAATCTGCCTGTGTATATATATATCTTGTACAAATTTTCAATCACATTAATAAAATACACTTTATAGCGGTCAATTGAGCTGAAATTTTATATACACGATTATTTGGGATGACAATATGGCAATTATAATTAAATAAATTAATTGATTAAGACTAATTATTTATAGAATTACAGATAGTGCTACGTTGGCATCATTTTTGGAGACTTAGCGACCCTTTTGGCGACTTGTGTCAAAACATTAAAAGGTTTCTTTTCTCACATTTTAAAGCGCTCATTTGCGCTGAAATTTTCTATACACGATTGTTTTAGGTGACATTACGATAATTTAATTATAATTAATTAAAATTAATTAAGAGAGAGAGAGAGACTGAAATTAATTATTTAAAGAATTATATATACAGTCACGTTGGCTTCATTTTCAGCGACTTGAGTCAAAACTTTAAAAATAATTTTTTCTCACATTTTAAGGCATTCAGTTCAACAGAAGTTTTATATACAATATTGTTTTGGATGACAATTCAATACTTTAATGCTAATTAATAAAAATGAATTACCACTTAATTTTATGATTCTATTAATATGGATAAACATATTTATATTAATTGTAATTATTTGATAAAAAGTAGCTAAAATAAAATTTTTCTTTGTTGACCTAAGTAGGAATTGACTTTAAAAATTTTTCTTTTATATTATTTGTTAATGCCTCGTTTACAATTTTAAATTCAGCTTTCCATTTAAGATCAGTAGAACAGAAAATTTTGAATTGTACGTTATAAAGAATAGTAAATTTGAAATATGTATATCTTGCAGAAAATGGACTATAGATCCCAGGGTTAGTGTAAGGTAAAAGAAAAGCAATCTCAGGGGTTTTTTTCTTATATTTTTTGCTCTGTTCAACCTTTACAAATGTATTCTTTGAAACGGATTTCACAGTATTCTAATTTACCGCCATTGTGTGCTTCGATATTATGTATCAAACTTGAATCTTCAACAAAAAGTTTAAAAAAAAGAGTCAAGTTTATGGTTTGTGTTTCGTGAAAAGGAAAATAAAAATATAAAGCAGATTTGAAAAGCAGATAGCAACGAAACTTTGAAACAAAACATTTGCATTCCGTTTCGAATGGAATTCTTAAAAATTTGGAGCATAAAAAAAATTACGAAACACAAGTTTTTGAATAAATAAGACCAAACCGATATCAATAACTAGTTTACCTGTACTTGAATTTTTTTCAGTTGTAAATAAATTTGCTTTTTCTATTGTAATGAATGCAAAAAAAGAGAAAAAAAGTATCAGGAAGCTAAAGAGTAATGTTTTCAAAGTTATAAAATGTGTTATCGCATCAGCGAATTTTCGTACAAAAATAAATAAGGTTTAGATATTATCCTTGCCACTTGATCGGGTTCGAGATTATAAGATGTATTGCCAACAGCCCTCGAGTAGCTTTATTGTGTCACGTTAGTAAAACTCCTTATCTCAGAAAGGGCCCTATTTTTTCATAACAAAATACCCCATTAAAATGGATGTATAAATACATTCGAACAATTACTATACGCACACACACATGCATAACATACACAACACACAAAAGACATATGTAGCACTCACAACACACACAATACACAAAACATATATAGTAGCATACACAACACACACACATACACAGCACACGCATACATATGTACAGAGCAGAGGTGGGGAACCCGCGGCCTTGAGGCCTTCATAAAAGCTAGCCCATTTATTAATTAAAATTTAATTACATAGGTTACAAAATTTTGAAAATCAATGGAATTAAATAAAGAGCGGAATGAATGTATGCAAGTGCATGTTTCAATGACCGCTCTTGGGAATAGATAATTTTAAATTTGAAATGTTAGAACGCCACCTAGTGCAACATGGCAGCACTACCATACATGATCATGTAGAGCAGGGGTGGGCAGACTTTTCCAGAGTACGGGCTACTTCTAATTTTTCCAAGATGTTGTGGTCCTCCCAGTGCCGTAGGTGTAGTGAGCTAAGAGAAAGTATACAAGACAGTAGGACCTCCATTTTACGAACCTCTATGTAACGAATTTCTTTTTTTAGCGAACTTTTTCCTGGAACCAAGAACATCTTACGATTTTCTTCGTAAAATTACCTCGAAATAGCGAAGTGCATTTCTATTCAACGACATTTTCTCTTATGATTCGATTTTTTCGCTCCATACTTTTAAAAAGAGCGCGATAACTCGAATCTAAGGGGCTCTCTTTCCCCAATGTTAATGCTACTAAAAATCAGGAGTGGCTTAGAATCGAAGAGGAAAAAAATTTGTTTGATGGGGTATGTATTTAGAGCAATTACAGCTTCATGCATGTATTTAAAAGTTTATAATACTGATAAAACATTCAACTATTCACTTCTTATTAGTTTTTCTATTAAATTTATTTTAATTTCGTAAAATTGGATAGCGATAAACCCTTACAGACTATTTTTCAATTTTCACAAAATCTTTTTGAGGATTCGGGGTGCGGTTTACAATTGATGGCAGCTTAGATTCGAATAAATATGATATTTCTGGACTTTCATATGATAGAATAATTATTAGATCTTAGTGAAGGTGGTCACCCCAAAATGTCTTGGTGGTCTACCTGTCGATTGCGATCGACTTAATGTCCACCCCGGATGTAGAGGAACAATTCAGGCTTCACGTTTGAAGTTATATACATATATACTTACATAAATAAAAGTATCGAAAGTGAAATATAGAAAGTTAGAACAATATCTAAGTATTTAATAAATTTATAGAAAAATAACAGTCAATGATGAATATCAAAAGAAGTTTTTCCCCTTATGCGAATACAAAATTATTTTATCTTTTAACTTTTTATGTCAAATAATAAGTAAATAAGGACTTGATTTTTTTAGTTATATTTCTATATAATGCACAAAATTGTAAAATCTATACAAAATCTCTAATAATTTCATAAGAGTCACATTTATAGGTACATCAACCTTTGAGGCCCTAGTTAATTTACATGCGGCCTCCAATGGTCAAAAGGTTCTCCACCTCTGGTATAGTTTATTCTTGAAAAATTATTCAACAGCGTAACCCGAATTGATACCAGCTGAAAAGAATTAACACTAATTCCCATACTTTTACAAAATGACTTCATAAAAACTCCCATTTCATTTCAAGTATGTAGAACGGTTCTAGTTTTGCTCTTTGCACATATAACACACACACAACACAAACATAGCACACACAAAACACATTTAATTATATGACAAGAAAATATAATATTAGCTTGGGAATATAATATTACAGAAATCCATTATTTATTCGATAGATGGCTGTAGTGTCGATATCTCGTGAAGTATCGATCAAACAATTATAAATTTATACTCTTTGTCAAGGTGACATTTCACGCTAAAAAATTTATTTTGCTGTTTTTTGTTTGGTTCATTCAGTTGGGAGTTACAGGGTGTTAAAAATGGAAGTCAACACAAAGAAAAAATTCGGTACATTTTACAGTTTTTCTTTGATAAAAGTGAAAATTCAAGCCAGGTGGCTGAAATTGTAAATGGTGTTTATGAGGTTAATACTGTAACAGCTAATTATTTCCAATTTTGATTTCCTCGATTCTGCTAAGGCATTTTTGATGTTAAAGTTTATCCACGCCCGTCATCGAAAATGTCGATAAAATCACAGAAAGAATCGTTGACCGGGATGTTAGTAGTTGTAGCATCGCCCAAGAGTTAAAGATCGACCATAAAATAGTTTTAAGCTATTTGAGCAAAGTTGGATTCAAAAAGAAGCTTAATATTTGGGTGCCACACCAATTAACACCAAAAAACATGATGGATAGATTTGCCCTGTCCAAACGGAATGAAACCGACCCATTTCTTAAGCGGATAGTACCTGGGGATGAAAAATGGGTCTCGTACGACAATATTGTGTGAAAATGATCGTGGTCAGAGCTCGGTGAAGGAGCTCAAACGGTGGCCAAACAAGGACTAACATCCAGGAAGGTTCTACTGTGTATTTGGTGGGACTGGAAAGGAAGTATTTATTATGAGTTGCTTCCGTAGGACCAAACACTAAATTTAGATATCTACTGTCAACAACTGATCCGTTTGAAGCTAGTGACTGGCCAGAAACGGCCAGAATTTGCCAACAGAAGAGGTGTTCTGTTCCATCAGGACAACGCCACGCCACACGCGTCTGTAACGACTCACCAGAAACTCTGGAAAGTTGGTTGGAAAGTTTTAATGCATCCACCATATAGTCCGGACTTGGCACCAAACGATTACCATCTTTTTCTCGCATTGCAAAATTTCCAGAGTGATAAGAAATTGGGATCAAGAGAAGATTGTGAAAATCGATTACTACAGTCTTTTGCAAATAAAGGCCAAGACTTCTGTGAGAGAGGCAATATGAAGCTACCTTTAAAATGGTTACAAATTATACAACACAACGGTACATATTTAACCCAAATCGGACCATCCGAAACATGTTAAATAAGGTTTTGAATCTCCTGCAAAAATAATGGATTTCTTTTCCCCCAACCTAATATATGATCATCTAACACAAAGTTCAAATATTTGAAATTGAATAAGGAAAATGTATAACACATATTGTTGCGAGAAATGAACTTCAAACAGAAAATGATGAATAGACGTTCTTCCATGCAAAATATTGATCTTAAATTATTCAAACCAAATTAAAAAGCTTTATTAATAACTTACATAGTTCTAGTGAATGTCATTTTAGAATTAATATAATGAATATAAATTATATATTTAAGAATTATTCACATTTTAGAATTAATTTACAGTAATACTGAGTTTCTCAAACTGTGGGGTGCCCCTTTTGGTGGGTATAACAAACTTACAAGGGGGGCGCGAGCATTTCAAAAAATCAAAAGTAAAAGATTTAAAAATTGCAAATTTACTGAAAGGAAGCAAAACAAAATACATCTTGGCATAATAAAAAAGTAAAATACACATTTACATTGACATAATATACTTATAAATGCATCTGTACTGCATAATGTATTTGATAACTAATTTATTAATACTAAGTTAAGAACAAGATTAATAATTGCTAGTGACTCCCATGGGCTTTTCATATACAAAATGATACACAAAAATTAATACTTATCTTGCTAATGTGTATGGTTTTATAATTATAAAGTCACATATTGTAGCTTTAGCATGTAGCTTTTAGTAGATTAATTTTGAAATCAATACATTGTTATTGTATGGAGGGGGCGCGAGGAAAATTATGATTGAAAATTGGGTCACCAATATTGAAAGTTTGAGAAGCACTGCAGTAATATGATGTGATCCTACGCACAATGAAATGTTTGTGGAAACTCTATTTATGTGACATAAAGTAAGAGAGTTAATATTTTTTTCTAACGGAAATAGTTTTAATTTGGTGACATACGAAAAATGTTAATTAATTACATCTTGCATGATGGTATTATAAATATGTGTTATAAAATGTTTCTATGTTTCGATGGTTAACCCAGGAGAAGACACGCCCTCGATATTAACATTAATGGTCACGCGTTGTAATTGAATCACCCCATTCCTTTTTCTACAATTATATTTATTATACACGATAAAAATCGTAATTTCATTGAATAATTTAACTAAGAGAAAGTATACTAACTTACGGATTTTTCAATTTTTCTTTGATAATTTGAGAAAAAATCGAATCAAATTGAACTATAAAATGTTTCAAATGTGCGTGACTTTAATAAAGAACACGTAAATCACAGACACATTTCACTATCTTTTTAAGTGACATCTACAAGCAAATCTGTCCTATTTTTTCAAGTTATTGTAGTTTCATTGTCCTTTGATGATCGATAAATAGCGTATTGAACTTTTTCTTGTTTGTGTCTTTTTTGACAGGGCGCAGTGTGCCTTGTGGTACACTTGTGGCTTTATACCTTTCTTGATGGAATCTTTTAGGTTACATTTAAATATTTTCCATTCAACTAAAACGTTTCAAATTGATCGTTTTTCTCTAATTTACTTTCGCTATTATGAATAATATCCATTATTTCATCAGATTCTTCCCTTTCTCGATCTGTTTCAACTTCATCCAATGGAGATCGCACAAATACCCCATTTCTTTCTTTATATTCTGTTCATTTACATTTATAAACCACAAAGAGCCATACAACACAGCAATCAAATTCACTTAGTCCAGGGGTAACGAACCTTTATGAATCAATGTGCCATTTTTCCTTAAAGTATCCGACTACGTTCGGAACCGTGATTTTGCAAAGGCGTGTAAATGATTTAAATGTGCGTGTTATGATATTTAGCGTCACTTAGATTAGAAAATGTATATAAAATTACATAAAATTGTTTTAAGAATTGAATTACAATAAAAAATTATTTAAGTACAATATTTTGACAAAAAATGAACATAGAATGACCCATTTTCAAAACGTTTTCCTTTTGTGAAAAATGTTTCTTTTACAATAATATTTCGCCTGTATATAGCTCAGACCTCTGTACAGAGGCTCTATTAGAATTTTTGAAATATATAACTTAGAAGTGGGTTTATACATGTTTTACGACAATGGAGGGGAGAAATTTTAAGAAGAAACGCCGATAGTTATTTCAATGGGTGGTAACTCTGAAAATAATGCGAACTTTTCAAATATCATAGTCTGAGCTTTATACGGGCAAAATATTATTATAATAGAAGCATGTTTCACAAAAGGAGAACATTTTGAAAGAAGGTTATTCTAAGTTAATTTTTTGCCGAAAAATTCTATTTAAATAATTTTTTTGTCAAAATGTCCTTAAAACAATTTTATACATGTATTCTAATCTAAGTGACACTAAATATCATGAAAATTATCCATTTATGTGCTTTTTTAAAATCATGGTTCCAAACGTAGTCGGATACCTTAAGAAGTAGTGTTTAATGAGAAACAGACGTGCTGTCAAATAATTTTGACTTGTGATTATATTTGGGAAATAATAAAACTAAATACAAACAACTGAAAGCTCATCATTTACAACAGAAAAATACATTTTGCATTGTATAGTAATAAATGTTTTAGTTGTACGTGTATTCAAATTAAAGTAACATTTGTGTGACTTCTGCTGTTGCAGGTTATAGATGACAAATAACTTATACTAGGAGTATAAGATGTTACTTTTAGTAGAATGCGCACTGAATTGGAGTAATCTGTCAAACGATTTCTGAGTTTTAATGTGGTTATAATAGCATGAGTCAGCTTCTTCAAACAGTTAAATGTATCTGGATTTGAATTCCAAGTTTCCAAAATTTCATTACTGGTATTTTTACTATATATCAATCCCAACTTTTTCCTGGTTTCAATACATTTTTGAATCCATATTGAACTACACTGGAAATCAATCAGTTGCTTTCAAATTCTTCAATTTCCAATTAGTTAAATTGGGACAATATTAAAACTTTACTCTACGATTAAAATAAGTCATTGCACTTTGGTAATGCATTTCTATGAAAAGTACAAGAAAAACACCGAAAAAACAAAGTAAAAAAATTTTAATTGCGGCAGGATCACTTTTCAAACATTCCTCTTTCAAATGGGCTTAATTGCAACGCATTTCTGATTTCCGTGCGCTTAGGTCATTTTTGTTTCATCCGTCAATTCTTACCAAACTTAATGTTTCTTGTGTAGAATTCAACGCTGATCATGAATGTGTATGGCGCTTGTGTCGAAATTCCAATTAGTTCAAAAGTTAAGCCCAACAATTTCTTTCAAATTCGACCCATTTTTTCAATAGTCTGATTCGGTCAATAGTTGACCACGCCAACCACTAAATATTTTTTCACCCTAGAAACTTACCAAAGTGTCCCATTTCACTCAAAATTTTACCAGGAATCTAAGTGTGGTTTCCGTTTCGCGAAATTCCTGGTAGCTTTGTCTTTAAAATAAAATATCTTCTTTAAAATCCGACCCCACCTTGCTGGGAAACAAACTTATACATTCACTTCTAGAGGTACCTGAAGATTTTGTAGAAATTGTATTAGTTTTGCCAATAAAAGGTTGAGTTATACTTTGCCGCCCCCAAACGCATGTAAATCGCACAAGTTTTGAAAATCTTTTTTTTTTTTAAATTTTTTGTTAGGGGATCGCCTTATTTTATTTGTGGCATCCCATTCAGCTCAAGAAGGCCGCACCAATAACTCGGTACTTTTCACCCCCAAAAATTTACCAAAGTGAACCATTTCACTTGAAATTTTTCCAGGAATCTAAATCTGGTCTAGGTTTTGCGAAATTCCGGTAACTTTGTCTTTAAAATGAAAGACTTTCTTTAAAAAAATCGACCCTTTCTGGCCGAAAAACAAACTTACAAACCGATTTTAAGAAACCGGAAGTCATTCGAACGGGGAACCGCTCACAAACCCGAATATGCTTAGTTTATCAAATGAAGTCATATCAGGGAAAATAATAAACATGAGCGTTACCGATAATTCTTTTAACTATGAAAATAAGGCTGAAAATTCTTTGATTGAAGAATCAATTACGGAAATACATTCTGAAATATCTTTTTTTTGTCCGGTTTCTCATGTACACATAAAGCCATGATATATAAATTTCTTTCATATTTGAAAAATACTTGTAATTTCTTGTAATGATATCGTTTATGAAAACATGCAGTTTAGCGTGAAAAGTGCCCTCAAGATCCCTCATGAGGATTACTTCATAGTGAACTTTGTTATTTTGAACCATTTCGCTATTCCTGACTTAGTCGTTTACAGGAGAAAAAAATGTTGCCTGCTCATAGAAAATATTTTGGAACAAAGTGGCCGCGTGGGGAAGTCAGTCACTTCAAGTACCCTAAAATTGTCAAAAAACGTTTGCCACTCCCAAAACAAGAGGGAGAAATGTAACAAATACATTTTTTTCACACAAAGATTGCATATAGGAGGATACTGACAAGATCATTGGTAACAAATAAACAGTTTTCCCAGAATAAAGATTTTGTGAGCCCGGGGTGACTCTGTGCCCCGCGTGATGGCTCCCGGAAGTAAACAATTCTCCCCCATCCAACATAAGACTAAAACATAATATAATTCCATTAGAAACAATTTACGCTTCCACGTGAACATAGAAAATCAATCTAGCGCTGTTTTGAAATTCTCTCTAAATAAATTGTTTTCTTTTTTTTAATAAAAGAAATCGATCCAAAACGTGTAACTAAGCATTAGATATATTTATGGTTATAATTCTAAATTAAACTATTAGTTCAATAAAATAAAGATTGCTTAGAATAAATCAACTTGCCAGTATTTCAAATTGGAATATCTGATTTATTATGAAGCTCCTTTTGTGTGAAAGAACACATTGAAAGAAATGAATGTAGTCAAATAAATTTTCATTTGTTTCTAAATTATATGATTTAGCTGGATATTGGAAAAATATTGTTGCTATATGAAAATATCGATAAAGAGCAACAAAGGTGCCAATAAGCAAGCAAATGAAACAGCGTTTATTATTATTCCGTATATTCAGTGCTCTTTTTCTTGGATTCAATTTCTCGTCTGATAAAACATTTCATAAATAGAATCTGTGTCTACAGCAGTTTAATCTAGTGATTCACATCATTAATCATTTGAATACGATCAAAAAACGAATTCATCCATTTATTGTCGAAATTCATAGCAACAAATACTGCAAAATATATTGATATTATTCGTGTTTTCTAGAAATGCTGAAAACTGAATGTGCAGAAAATTAATTTAAAATTACTATATTTTTTCTTTCTATGAAATCCAGCGTTTCTCAAACTGTGGGGTGTGCTTCCCTAGGAGGAAGTAATTACTCTAAGAAGGGGGCGCGAGCATATTGAAAAGTCGAAAACAGCAGATTATTTAAGGTATGTGACTACGTACGGAACCGCGGTTTTCAAAAGCGCATAAATGGATAATTTTCATATTTAGTGTCACTTAGATTAGAATACATGTATACAATTGTTTTAAGGACATTTCGACAAAAAAAATTATTTAAATACAATATTTTGGCAAAAAATTAACTTAGAATAATCTTTTTTTCAAAATGTTCTCCTTTTGTGAAAAATGCTTCTATTATAATAATATTTTAAATCTATATATCTCAGACCTCTCTACAGAGGCTCAACTAGAATTTTTGAAATATATAACTTAGAAGTGGGTTTATCCATACTTTACGATAACAGAGGGGAGCAATTTTAAGAAAAAAATGCCGATAATTATATATTTCAATGGGTTGTAACTCTAAAAATAATATGAATTTTTCAAAAATCATAGATGAGCCTCTGTAAAGATGCCTGAACTATATACAGGCAAAATGTTATTATAATAGAAGCAATTTCACAAAAGGAGAACATTTTGAAAGAAGATTATTCTAAGTTAATTTTTTGCCAAAATATTGTATTTAAATAATTTTTTTTGTCGAAATGTCCTTATAAAACAATTTTATACATGTATTCTAATCTAAGTGACACTAAATATCATGAAAAGTATCCATTTATGCACTTTTTTAAAATCACGGTTCCCCGAACTTAGTCGAATACCTTAAAATTTTTTAAAATTTTCTGAAAGTAAATGAAGAAAATACATTCTGACATACAGAAAATTAAAATACGGATTTACTCTGGCATAATACACTTGTAAATGTTTCTGTACTGCACAATATGTTTTATAATTAATTTAACAATTTATAAATAAGGAAAAAGTTTAATAATTATCGGTGTCCCCAATGGGCTTGTCAGATATATATATATACAAAAATTACGACTTATCTTGATAATTTGTACGGTTTATAATTAATCCCTTAACTGCCGATATAAAGTTACGCGATTCTCTCCCCAATGCTACTGCTTTTCGCGTAGGCTTACGTATGTGATGTACTGTAGGGGGGGAGAGGGAGGAATAAATAAGAAAATCATCTGAAATTAGTAAATCCTTCTCAAACACTGTGAAGGTCCTTTTATTGTATTCCAAACCCTTCCAAGTAATTTTATAGATAGAAGTGCACAGAAAAGATTATACTTCAGAAAGACGTATAAATACATGCGGTGGTAATTAACACTTTAAGATATTAAGGTATAGTAAATTGAGTTCAATACATTGTTATGTTGCATGGAGGGGGGCGATGGAAATTTTGATTGAATATTGTGTTGCAAACATGGAAAGTTTAAGAAGTTCTGATGTAATAATGTCAGACCATGACAAAAGCATTTATATATATATATAAAAGGGGGTGGGAATTCTCTGTTTTGATATTTTTCAGTTACTTTATTGCTTATTTTATAATTACGTGATATAAGTGGACATTTTAAGTAAATCTTAAGCCAAACGATATTATAAAATAAAGATTGCGTTTTTATTGTTTTTTTAAACAAATTAACAAATATAAGTCAATTAAGTTGTTATGCATTTTTATCAAAGTTTCACAAAACAAAATTTATAAATTTTATATTTTATTTGATTTACTTAAATGATTTTAATGCTTCTATTTTGGGGTTACATAACTTGAAATTAATCAATATCTCCATCAAACTTATCTGCATAAAAGTTATCATAGCAATTTAGAAACCCGGAAGACGTATGTTGACATACGAGAAAGTTATTTGAAGCCATGATTGAACTATGCTCATTGCTTTGTGTTAAGGCCATCACTTTCACCAGACCTTAACAAATACGATTTTCTGTGAAACAAAATAGGCTTTTTTATACAATTAGCAGATTAAAAGTGTGTTGATGAACGTCATCATTTTGAAACATAGTCAAGTGCCGAGGATGACACCTGATCTATCTCTATACTCTCCAAACAAGCACACCATGCCGACGAGAGGACTTTGAGCCCCGACAGGTTTAACGTACATCAGCTCTACTACACAACATTTTTTCAGTGGGACTAGTGCTTGAATTCATGATACTCCGGGGACACCAGCTCGTAGACATAACTACTAGGCTAACACGGCCATGAAAGATTAATGTTATCTGATGCTTATAAACTATTTGAAATGTTTGCGATGTGTATTAGTTTTAGAAATGTCTGGTTTAGAAGAAATGCATAGCTGTGTGTCAATATTTTTAAAAGTATAACAATGGACAAGCGCAACATTTTCAATAATTCGGAAGCATGCTATGTAGAAATATACTCTAAATTTTTCATGTGGCATTTAGATAAATATTTTTAAATTTATTACAAATTTAAATCTTTGTGGAAGAAAAGAAGCTAGAAATACATTTTTTTATGTATGAACTAGAATAAATAATAATTATTTCGTAATTATTCGTTTTAAGCGAATATTTCTTACTTTCGTAATACGAATTGCATAAGATTTTCTTTTTTTTATAAGTAAAAGCTCTATTACTATTCCCTGTACTTTGTCAGATGGTCATGACAAATCGATGCGTCTTTAACCTTAAATAGTTCTCAGACAGGATTTCTTATGCTTTTTCGAGAGATTATCGGAAACATTTCCAATAATACTTTCAAATGGAGCAGTAATAACAGGATTTGACTGAAAGTGATGAAGTGTGTTGTGTTCACTGTAAACCAGCTTTCTTTATTCTTTTTTTGTGCTGGAAGACGACATGATGTCGCCATTGGTTCTCACATAATCTCCTTGCAGAAAATTAGACATTCTGGCGACGATTGAGGCGTTACCTTTTTGCCACTTTTTTTTTTTTTTTTAAAAAATGGAAATTCTAAGAAAGCACAAAATTCCTTATAGTCTCACTGACTGATTGAGATTATTTATCTTTTGAGTCAAGAAAGATTAAAGAACTGGGAATCAGATATTCATTGAAATATTAATTTTATGATAAAAAACTTCACTCAATTTTACACATCCATTATGTAGATATCTATAATTTTTCATGGATTATATGTGATACAAATGAATCATTCAGAAAAATAATATACTTTATTTAATACAGTAACATCTGCTCATTAGAAGAACACTCCCCAACAATACTTGTCAAGTTTGACTACTAATTATTGAGAACTAATTATTAATGGAAAATATAAATTTGACGAAAGATCTTTTTCTAGGGAGGGGAAAATAATTTTATACTTAACAAGTGATATAAAAAAATATTTTTAAGTCAATTCCTACTTAGATCTACAAAGAAAATTTTTATTTTAGCTACTTTTTAATAAATAGTTACAATTAATATAAATATTAATATTAATATCGTATTGTCATCCAAAACAATCGTGTATATAAAATTTCAGTGCAACTGAATGCTTTAAAACGTGAGAAAAAAACCTTTTCAAGTCTTGACACAAGTCGCCAAAAGGGTCACTATGTCGCCAGAAATAATGCCAACGTGGCTGTATTTGTAATTCTTTGAATAATTAGTTTTAATCAATTAACATTTTCATTAATTATAATTAAATTACTGTATTTTCATCCAAAATAATCATGTATATAAAATTTCAGCTCCATTGAGCGCTTTAAAATGTATTTTATTAATGATTGAAAATTCCACCAAGATAAATAAATAAATAAATATATAGAGAGTGTGAGCTAATAGTAGGAATTGAAAAAAGCCGGTACAACGCAGGGTGAAAAAGACGGAAAAGAAAAATAAGTGGAGCAGATTTCAGAAAAAGGAGCTTAAGTGACATAAATGTAGAAATCACTCCCATCGCGCATATACCCACATCCAGGTGTCGAGAAGGAAAGGAAACATTTCCATGGGGATAAATTTATACCCTCGGAACTAGCCCGTGCAACGCTGTGCCAAACGGAGGGAAAACTTGCCCGTCCGTAGGGGAAAAGAGGTGGAAGACATTTCGAAAAAGGGAATTTTAATGACATAAATATAGAAATTCCACACCTACCAGAAAGTCCTGACACTAAGAGGTGAAGGAGAAATTTCCAAGAGTCAAAAATCTTTGTACTTTAAGAAGTCCGTGCAACTTCGGTCCATGCTGCTAGTTCAAATATAAATTTTTATATTAAATTAATAAAATAATCGAACAAAATTATAATTATTTTTGTTACTGCACAAAAGATATAACTGTGAAATTTAGTGGTATATAAGAATTTGAGTCTCAAGTCGAATAAAAGTTAATTAATCAATCATATTTCTAGAAAAAATAAATGCAATTGAATTAGAGAACTATTGAAATGTTTACAAAGAAAAGGTTAATTTTTTTTCTTTTACAATGAAAAAAATAAACTAAGTCTAATTTTTTAACACATTTTTTTTTTTTTTTTGATAATAACAAAACTGATTCTTATGTTCTTTAATTTATAAAATTTTTCTTAATTTTTAATTTCATTACGGATTTTTTCACCAGAATTTTAAAAAAAATCCTCTTTCATATCAAAAATATTTATTATTTGGTTTTTATTTGAATCCTAAGAATCTAATACACTTCACTTGGATTTTAAAAACTTTACATCCAAAGGAAGTTACATAAGCTAAAGGGATTTCTGAAATTTTATGTTTTCGAAGAAAATATGCTTAGTTTATATATTTCAAAAATATGCATCAGCATTTTTTTCTCATTACGAAATAGGAATAAAAATTCAAGTTAAATCCGACAGCATGTATGCCTTTTGATCCTTAAATAACAACTATATTTCGAAATAAATAGGTAAATATAGCCCTTAAAACAGAAGAAAGCGAGGAATAATGGACACACATCGTAAACTTAAGGATTTTAGAAGTAAGATTCTGTATGACAAATTGAGCTCCTATTTCTTTATTTGCATTTCAAATATTTATGTAGCTTTTAAGCAACAGCAGTAGAATGAAGAAATCAACACAATGCCTTTTCTAAAATTCTCTTAATTAGAGGAAAAGAAGCGATTTACTCTCGTCAATAGATCTCTGAAACTATAAGACCAACAGACTTGAAACTTGACAAGAACATTTCTTCTATAGAGTAGAGATCAATGGGTTATGAGGAAGTCGTCTCCGAAGGAAGATTGCGAGGGCGTTAGAGACAAAAATTCTGGTTTTTTTGCACTGTTAGACTTACAGACTTTAAATTTGGCAAGGATGTTTCTTTTTTTTCCTGTCTAGTAGAGATGTCCGCTAAGAACGAATTCTTTATGGAGAGTTATAGGTAAAAGAAATTTCCATTTTTGAACAACTAGACTTCCGGAAGTAGAATTTTTGAAGCATGTTTCTTTAAATGAGTAGAGATCCACTGAAAGGGGTGCTCGAGGACTTTAAGAGGGATTATCGGAGTGATAAATATATTTTTCTCTCTATATTTGTAAGAAGTTTTTCGTGATGCAGTAATAATTTTTGTTACACTTAAGATATAGTTAATAAAAACGGCTACATATTTACAAAGGAAACGAGCAAAAACGAACAAAACATTTATGACAGTGTTTCTCAAACTGTGGGGCGCACCCCCCCCCCTCCCTTAGAGGGCATGATAACCTCATGTGGGGGTCGCGAGCATATCGAAAATAAAAGATTATACAAAGCAAAACAAAATACATTATGTGATATAATAAAAATAACTAACTTTTATTCATGGTTTCTAAATTCAAACTCTAATTCTACTAATGAGTAATTAATTCAAACTCATTCACATTTAAATTGAGCACAGTTACAATGGACTAAATTCACGATGGTCACATGATAACGGCAATCACGTGTTTCCCATTGATTAAAAATTGACATACTAGTTGTTCAACTTGTAAAGTTCAAATAACATTAAAAATTTAATGATTGAGTAAAGAATTCACGTGTTAAAATTCTTCAAACAGTTTTCAAAGTTAAAAAAAAAAAAACTTTACATTATACGAATACTTTTAAACTACGTGTATTTTGTTTAACTATGTGCATTATTATATCGTTGACAGATATGTACTTTTTAAAAGAAAGTTTCTGCAAAAAGCAAAAGTTGACAACAGTGAAGCGCATGGACTCATTGGCTGGAAATGCGTGTTTACATTTATGATATAATTATGACGTCGAATTAATTTATGAACTGATTGGCTGAAACACGAGACTAAGTTATCAAGTAACTATGACGTCACATGAATTTAGTCCATTATATCAAACAGTTAATAATATAGAAATAACGAGAGGTTTGCGCGAGCAGACATTGGCATCTGCTTTCTTCACCGAGCTGGCAAGCTGACTGATTAAATAAGTATTCACCCTTCGAAAAGAGTGCACACTATTGTCCATCTTTTTTACCATTCTCGTTATAATACACATTTAAAATGATATAATATGCTTAAAAATATATCAGTACTGCTGAACGCATTCGATAATTTATCAATACTAAGATGATAGCAAGTTTAATTATTAATAGTGACTCCCATGGGCTTGTCATATACAAAATTTAATAGTTAACTTAATAATTTGCATGGTTTATAATTAAAATCGTATTGTAGCGTTAGCAACAAAATAAATTATTAAATTGAATACATTGTTATTGTATGGAAGGGAGGCGAAGAAAATTATGATTGAAAACCGGGTCTCAAATATTGAAAGTTAACACTGATTTATGAAATTGGTGAGGTTTTGCATGAAGGAGCAAAAATACTTAAACGTGATGATGTATTGCATATTTTACAGCCAATTATGAATAAAACCCTCACAGAAAAATATGGAACTTTGGGAAATTCAAAATAACAAGTAATATAAAAAAAAATATTTTTTTTAAATCAATTCCTTCTTAAGATGAACAAAGAAACATTTTATTTTTTAGCTACTTTTAATTAAATAGTTACAATTAATAGAAATATGTATATACATAGGACAGAATCACAACATTAAGTGGTAATTCATTTTATTAATTATCATTAAAGTATCGTATTGTTTTTTCCAAAATAATCATGTATATAAAATTGCAACTCAAACGAGCGCTTTAAAACGTGAGAAAAAAACCTTTTCAAGTTTTGACACAAGTCACCAAAAGGGTCGCTAAGTCACCAAAAATGGTGCCAACGGGGCTGTTTTTGTAATTCTTTAAATAGTTAGTTTTAATCAATTAATTTTTATTAATTATAATTATAATTACCGTATTGTCCTCCAAAATAATCATGTATATAAAATTTCAGCTCAATGGAGCGCTTTAAAATGTATTTTATGAACGATTGAAAATTCAACCAAGATAAATAAATATATAAAGAGAGTGAGCTAATAGTAAGAATTGAAAAACCAAGATCAAGAGTATAGTTTGTGTTTTAATACAAGCCCTAAAGGGGTCATCCTAGAGTGTCATGCAATAAATTAGTTGCTGTTATTTCGAATAAAGACTGTTCTACATACAGAAAGGTTGGTGTTAAAGCAGTGTTTCTCAAGCTTTCAATATTCGCGACCCAATATTAAATCATTATTTTCATCGCGCTACCCTCCATACAATAACAATGTATTGAATTCAATAATACTATACTTTGACGCTAAAGCTACAATGCGACTGTAACTTCTTATGTGCCATCGACGTATATAAACGTCTCGCTAAGCAAACGCATTAATTTTCTGGACGTATATATACGTCTTTCCGCAGTAAGATCTTTTCTGTGCACTTCTATCCATAAAATTATACCGAAGGCTTTGGAATGCAAGAAAAGGACCTTGACAGTGTGTGAGAAGGATTTACTAATTTCAGAAGATTTGCTTATTTATTCCCCCCTTTTCTCCTCCCTCTTCCCCCAAAAAACATCAAAATACGCGCCTCTACGTGGAAGACGGTGGCATTGTGGAGCGAATCGCGTAACTTTAAATCGGCAGTTAAGGAATTAATTATAAACCGTACAAATAATCAAGATAAGTGTTAATACAATCCCATGGGGTCACTGGTAATTTTCAAATTTGTTCTTAGTATTGTATTGTTAAATTAATAATAAAATACATTGTACAGTACTGATACATTTATATGCAGTAAATTAATAATTTTTTAAAAAGCTTTTGTTTTAGACTTTCTCAATATGCTCGTACCCCCCTCGTACAGTTATCACACCCCCCTAAGGGGGCGCACCCCACAGTTTGAGAAGCGCTGTGTTAGAGTTAGAACTACAAAATACATGTAAATTACAGCATTGCGATTTGAGCAATGAGTATGAACAGATATATAATTTGTACAATAGGGGTAGGGTTGGTCCACCGTTAGAGGGACAGGGAGATCCCTCTCCCTCCTAGTTTGTGTTAAATTTTTTTAAGTCCTGTTCTTTTAAAATCAAGATGCGAGGTCTATAAGGAAGTTTTCAATATAATCGGTTTAATGCCAAGACTTAGGTAAAAATAGCCTAAAACGAATGTATAGTTTTACAATGTTATTAAATACCCAGCAAAGCAGGCAGGTAATGACTGGTTATCCTTTTAAGGTTAACATCTTATATGCTTCGATAATTACATTTCCTCGTAAACTTTAAACCTCGTCGTCTTTTGCTTAAACTTTGCGATATGGCTTTGCTTCTGATAATATTGTTACGAATTTTGTGTAAAATAGTATAAATAATGTATATTTGGATGTGTAATGCATTTATATTACTCTGCTATATTTATTTTATGTTAAAATTGTAGTATTCGCAAGCATAACCGTCCCTTACATTATAATGGCAATTGAATGGAAACTTGGCGATTAAACCAAGTTGGCATCATTTTTTGCAACCATTTGTTGACTTGGTGACCCGTTTGGCTTCTTTTCAACCATGTTGGCGAGTTCGGGACCCTATGGATTTTTCTGGAAATTACTGGAGAAATACACTAATTTCACGATTATGCCGCAAGCGGATCTTTCTCGAAGAATTCGCGAGGCCTATAAATAGCAAGACGCTCGCCGAAATGGAGTCAATATTGTTTTGATCAGCGATTGATAGTCTTGTTTTGACCGTGAAGAGTCGACCATAGCGATTAGCTCGGCTGTCGAGTAGAACGAGTGGTGCCTGAGATTAATATTTTACATACGTGTATTTTAGACAATGATTGATGGGCGTGAGCGCTGTTGAAGGTGTGAAGACCTTCTAAGATTTATTCTGCAAATATTGCTGTTTAATCCTGTATTTCAAGGACTGTTTTTCGAGAATAAATGTCTCATCGTTCTTAAAGAACTGTCTTGTTCTTTGCTTCTGATTGTATAAAATCTTCGAGCCCTGTTCAACGTAACAATATTGCCAGATACTTTTAAAGTTTATAATTCGTCCATTGAAATGAAAAAGTTTTCTATTTATATGCGATTGAATACGTTTCTTTCAGGGGCTTTAATAAGATTTCTCTGAGAGGTGATCATCCATTTCTTATTGAAATCGATTTCTGAACCCCAAACCTTCTCTATGTGCATTTCTATCCCAAGTAATTGTGCACAGATACGCCGTGAGAACAATCCGGATGGCAGGCAAGGATTAACACTAGATTAAATTTCCTGTCGAAACACTTCTCGGAAAGGATTACATTGCACCTTTCACTGATAAATTTGTTTAAGAAGTGATAATTTGAAATTTTCAGGGATTGTTTGGGGAACAAGGAATAAAAAGTAATATTAAAATAAGGTTAAGAGATGAGACGGCGAAATTCTTAATTTAATTAACGGTTTCTGTAGTTAATTTGGGAAAAATTATATGGATTGCTTTAGTTGTATTGTGATTAAATATTTCAGTTTTCTTTTTCTGTTCTGATTTTGACGTCATTAATCTTCTTATTAACTCCTGAACAAGTTATTTCGAGAAACGAATGTTAGAACGCAAATTAAAATAATCTTTATTTTGTACAGTTAATATATGCTTATTAGCTCGATAATCGAAAATAAGGATGTATTTTTAATAACTTATGACCTTAATCTTGATGGCTAATTATATTTTTATACTGTATACATATTTATTTGACTTTTTACATGTTCGGTAACTTCCTACGAAAATCTAGAGTTCAATTGATTAAATTCTTGAGATGTCATAGCCACATCATGTACCCAATCCCGTGTTTCCAACCAATAAGTTCATGTGCTTCGCTGTTGCCAGTTTTTGCTTTTTGCATATTCCTTTAAAAGGTATATGTCTTGTAACAATAGTAACGCATAGAGGTAAATAAATGTACTTGATTTAAAAGTATACGTACAGTAAATTTGAAAAACTTTTTAAGAGTATTTGAACATCTTTACCCCAAAAAACAAAGTTGAAATTTTACCTAAATTTTACAAGTATTACTACTGGTACAAGCCTAATGCCTGTTTTGAATTCAATGTAGACACTTATTATGTAACTGTCATGAATTTAGCCAATTTAATAATACACTAGCTCAGCGTTTCTCAAACTGTGGGGCGCGCCCCCTTGAAGAGCGTGATAGCTCTACAAGAGGGGCGCGAGCATATTGAAAAGTTGAAAACTAAAGATTATTCAAAACATTATTAATTTACTAAAAGTAAGCAAACAAAATACTTTCTGACATAATAAAATATAAAATATACATTTACTGATATAATACACTTATAAAAGTATTTGTACTATACAAAGTATTTTATTAATTTAACAATACAAAGTTAAGAACATGTTTGATAATTACCAGTGACTCCATAGGCTTGTATTAACAATTATCTTGATGATTTGTACGGTTTATAATTAATTCCTTAAAACTGCCTATTAAAAAGTACGCATTTCGGTCCCCAATGTCACGGTTTTCCACTTAGACGCGCGTATATTGATGGGGGTTTTGGGGGAGGGGAGAAGGAGGAGAAAAGGAATAAATGAGCAAAATCCTCTAAAATAAGTAAATCCTTTGCAAAGACTGTCAAGGTCCTTTTACTACATTCCAAAGCCTTAGGAATAATTTTATGGATAGCAGTGCACAGAAGAGTTCGTACTCCGGAAAGACGTATATATACGTCCAGAAGTTTAATGCTTTGGCTGAGAGGGACGTTTATATACGTTGGTGGCACATAAGAGGTTAAAGTCATATTGTAGATTTAGTGTAAAAGTATAGTATTAGTGAATTCAATACAATGTTATTGTGTGGAGGGAGGCGCGATGAATATGATGATTGAAAATCGGGTCACGAGCATTGAAAGCTTGAGAAGCACTGCACTAGCTGCATGCCTCGGAGTTGCACGGGCTTTTTCCAAGTGCATAACTTAATGCCAATGAAAATTTCCTCTTCCCTTCTTGATGTCATTACTTCCTGGTTTGTGTGTGATTTCTATATTTTGTCATTAAATTTTTCCCTTATACGAAATTTCTTCCACGTCTTTGTCCACATGATATGAAATACATGAAACAAAACTGTTGATAATTATCTTGTTACTTTTATATACTGTTAACAATTGAATTTTATTCTCAACTAACGTGTGTTCACCATGAATTTCTTTGCATTGTTTCTTCACTTGTTTCATTCAGTTCTTGAAAAGTCATTAACACCGTCATTTATTATAGTAATACCCCTAAAAATTACTTGGATGTTGCTTTATTTGTTTATCGTGAATTCCTTTGCATCGTTTCCGTACTTATTTTATTCAATTCGAGAATATTCGAGAATTCAATCATGATCATCGGTAATAGCGAGCAATTGACAATAGTCCCCCAAAGGATTTCCTTTCCGTATTCAAGTGCTCTTCAAAGACTCAAGCATTTCCGAATCTGAATTGTTAATCGAAATGGTAAGCACCGATTTAATCCTGTTTGAATACGGAGATGAGTTTGTAGCTCCCTTTGACAAAGATGGAATAATCGAATGATGTTGAATTTTTTTAATCTAATACAAATTTCTTATTTACATAACGTATTTGTTGTAGAAACCTGTTAGAAATTAGAAGGTTAGTTTTTAATATTTAACTGCTTTTTTTTGTTTAGTTTTCTTTTTTGTTGTTGTTGTTTAGTTTTAATCAAAACTTAGACCAAGATAAAACATTATTTGCAAGGTTATCAATTTCGGAAAATTTTTCGTATAGTTTTCAAATAAGTTGCTAAACATTCTTACCAAAAACTTAGAACTTTTCTCGTCCACAATAAAAATTAAGGTTTGCTAAAATAAAATCATCATAGAACCAAAACTCGCCAGGTTTGATGAGCTTTTTGGGCTTTATTTTAACTAAAATTCCTCAAACTCTTTGTTTATAAAATCATGATGCAAGTTTAATAATTCATAATGCAAGCTTTATAAATATGTTCAGTTCCTATTATTAGTTCACTCTCTCCCTATATATATATATAAACCTTGTTCAAATTTTCAATCATTAATAACAAATACTTTCTCTTCATCCATTCAAGTTCAAATAATTTTTTAAAACTTGTAGTGGATGACACGTGATGTTTACAGCTTTTTCAAATATTAATTCATTAATTAAATTATATTTTTAATCTTAAATTTGTTCTGCGTTATTTCTGTCATAATTACAACTAGATGCAACAGATCGCACCAGTACGTTTTTCTAACAAAGTAGGAATTGACGTTAAAAACAAATTTTTATATTACTTGTTGTTTACCATGTAATTATATTTACACATTTTCCCTATTTTTTCTACATTTTTTTTTATATATAATAGCTTAAAGTGCTATTATATTATAATTAACGTTCAGAAAAAGAGAGATATATATACTTCAGTTTCTAAAATATGAATTTCATTGCGTTTATACATATTTTTTAATTATAAACTATATAATTACGTTTATTCCACACACACACACACAATTTTAAACTACAAACACATTTTAAACATGAATTTCAAATGAATATTTTCTTAGAAATTCAATGAAAACTCAGAAATTCTTAACTTTCTCAATAATAAGAAATGCAATTATTACTCTTAATTATTCCGAGATTTCACCTTCAAAGACAAGAATTGGCTCGATGTCGGAGCAACAACTTCGAGGAATAAATGTTTGCCACTGTTAGTTCAAAATTCTATTTTTGGAATCACGCCTCCAAATGAACAATTAAATCGCTCCAAACTTTCAAAATGACAGATTATTATTGCAATGATATTGTCGTTAAGGTAATTCAGGTTGAAGATATTCACCATATGGCCAAAATTAAAATACAATTGTGGTCTTAAGGTATCCGACTACGTTCTGAAACGTGATTTTAAAAAATGGATAATTTTCATGATATTTAGTGTTACTTAGATTAAAATACATGTATAAAATTGTTTTAAGGACATTTTGACAAAAAAAATTATTTAAATACTATATTTTGGCAAAATATTAACTTGGAATAACCTTTTTTTAAGACGTTCACCTTTTACAAAAAATGCTTCGATAATAATAATATTTTGCTTATATAAAGTAAAGACTTTTCCAGATAGTCTGAACTAGGAGTTTTGAAAATTCACATTATTTTTTCAGATTTTCCACCAATTGAAATAATTATCGGCGTTTTTTTCTTAAAATTTCTCCCCTCTGTTGTCGTAAAACACGGATAAACCCACTTCTAAGTTATATATTTCAAAAATTCTAGTTT
>BMAV01013220.1:86464-102374 GCA_019973955.1 Trichonephila inaurata madagascariensis
TGCATTCAAAGCTTATCCATCATTCCAATGACTTCATTCTGTCTCACATCAATTTTTCTATAACATAGACAGCATTTAAACTAAAATTAGGAAGTTTTGGAGTTTTACGTCGTTTGTATATTGAGAGATTTTTCAATAAATTTAATATTGTGTATAGAAAGATTTTTCAATAAATTCAATATTGTATATAGAGAGATTTTTCAATAAATTTTAATATTGTATATAGAGAGATTTTTCACTAAATTCAATATTGTATATAGAGAGATTGTTCAGTAAATTTAATACTGTATATAGAGAGATTGTTCATTAAGTTTAATATATTATATATAGAGAGATTGTTCAATAAATTTAATACATTATATTTAGAAAGATTTTTCAATAAATTCAATATTGTACATATAGAAATTTAATATTAAAGTATTACACATCCTGATACAAATTATTTACATTATTTTAAGCGTTTATTACACAAAATTTGTCACAATGTATTATTTTTGCTGAGCAGAAGGAAAGTGTTTTCAAAAATCGACCCACAAGAGAGTTACGGGGTGTTATAAATTTTAAAAAATCTTTTTTTATCAGCTGTTATATCTACAGACTTAAAATTTAGCAAACATGGTTTTAATTTAGCTGAGATATGCAAAAAAAACTTTTTTTCTTGTTTGATTTACAATTCCCGTAAAATTAACTCATTAAAAACTCCTTTATTCTTCAGTCTGTATTGTTTAATTTTACAATTCACCCGTGCGAATAACGGGTATACAAGATAGTATATCTATAAAATTTGGTAGCTCTAGCTGCATTATTTTGCGAGTTATTTAACCTTTTTTTTTGACAGTATGTCGAAGCGAAACCGAAACTAAAAGACGTGACGTCTGCTTCTTATGCAGACGCTATCATCCTAGCCTAAACAATTTCGATTGATTTACTGTTACACGCGATTCTAAAGCTTAATACTTTAATTAGAAGAGAAGTGAATTAATTTGTTTGTTTTTATGCAAGAGAGAAACGTTATTCCACTTTGCTTTTCATTCTTTTTTCTTATTATTCTAAAACCATTAGTATCAAAATAAAAGGCTTTTTTCAAAGCCGATTATGTAATCAATTTATTTTTTATAATTTTAAATATTCGTTTGAATATGTTTTTATTAATAAGTAAACTTTAATTCATCATGCCTAGACAAAAGCGATCGAGTTTTGTTAGTAAACAATAAGCTAACAAGAGGTGGTGCAGTGAACAACTACAGTCATGAAACTGATGTTTTCAAAAAAGATAAAACTTCTATTTCCTCGGCATTACCAGAAAGAAATATGAGATGCCAAACTTTAGAAGACAGCTGCTTGAACGATTTAAATAGTTATGAAAATTCTGAAGCTTCTCATTATGTGATAATGGATGTACAGTTTTTAAAAGGACTTTTTTAAAAAACTTATTGAGTGTGATGTTTGCAAATCGTATTCACTAAAAATTATTGACATTGGTGAAAAGCTTGTATTTTCTAGAAAATTCTCTGCGTTTTGCACTTCTTGCGATATAATTAAATCAAGTAACTTTACATCCAAACGAATTTCTGACAGTGAAGGTAATGAAAGCCAATCATTTGACATAAACATACGTATGGTGCAATCATTTTTAAGTATTGAGAAAGGCTATATGGCTATGGAAAAATTTTATATGTTAATGAATATGGATTTACCTTCAAGCAGAACATTCAATACATATAAAAAAAAAGTCATGTAAATCTCTGGTTAGATCTACAGAAAAAAGCTTGAATGATGTTCGAAGTCAAGTGAAAAGTGCTTATCAAAGTAGTAGTGCAGCGTTTCTCAAACTGTGGGGCGCGCCCCCCTTGGGTGGCGTGATAATTCTACGAGGGGGGCGCGAGCACATTGAAAAGTCAAAAACAAAAGGTTACTTAAAAAATCTATTAATTTATAAAAAAGTAAGGAAACAAACTACATTTGGGCATAATAAAAAATAAAATACACATTTACACTGATGTAATACACTTAAGTATCAGTACTGCACAGTAGCGCACACAGGAATTTTTCAAGGGGGGGGGGGCCGGGGTTGAAAGTTCACCATTCTTGTATGATGCTCCTTTTGACTTTGTCGATTTTCGGGAACAAAACACAATAAAAAACTAATTATTGAATAAATAATTAGCATTAATTAATAATATTAATCATTAATAACAAATACTTAACTAAATTTTACGTACTATATACTTGAATTATAATCAATCGGAAAAAAAAATCAAGGGCTTTAGAGGGGGGTTCCGGACACCCAGGACCCCACCCCCCTTGTATGCGCCACTGGTACTGCACCATGTATTTTATAACTAATTTAACAATACTAAGTTAAAAACAAGTTTAACAATTACTAGTGATCAAGTGGCCTTATCATATAAAGAATTACATCCAAAAATAAATATTTATCTTGATAATTTGTACGATTTATAATTAATATCTAACTGCCGATTAAAAGTTACGCGATTCGTTCCTCATTTAGGCGCGGGTATGTGATGCATTGGGGGTGGGGGATAAATAAGCAAAACCTCTGAAAAAAGTAAATCCTTCGTAAATACTTTTAAGGACCTTTTATTGCATTCAAAATCTTCGGGAAAATTTTACGAATAGCAGTGCTCAGAAAAGATCACACTTCGGAAAGACGCATTTATACGTCCGGGGCAATTATCGCTTTGGCAAGTCGTTTATATACGTCGGTGGCACTTAAGAGGTTAAAGTAGTGCTGTAGCTTTAGCATTGTTACATTGTTAGCGTCAAAGTATAGAATTATTGATTTCAATACATTGTTATTGTATGTAGGGGAGCGCGATGAAAATTATGATTGAATATTGGGTCGCAAATTATTAAAGTTTGAGAAGCATTGTAGTAGTGCCGTTACTGATACAGATGTTACTTTTGATGGTACTTAGTTGACTCGGGGACATTCATCTCAAATAGGTGTAGGTTGCGTGACTGACCTTCTTACTAGATTTGTCATGGATTAGGAAATTATGTCGAAATGCTGCATTGAATGTGAACACTCAGCAGAATTTCATGTGTGGTATGAAGGCCATATATCTTCATGTGCTATCAATCACATAGGATCATCTTGTGCCATTGAACAAGAGGCTGCTTTTCAATTATGGCAAATATCTGAAGATAATGGTTTTCGATACACGGCACTATTGTCAGATGGCGATGCAAAAACATATCAATATTTAAATACTAAGGAAGTTTATGGTCCTGAGATAAAAATAAAGAAAAAAGAGTGCATAAACCATGTTAGCTAAGAGGCAAGGTATATCTTTACGAAAATCTGTTAAAGAATGGCGGGCAAGAGGAGTTTCCTTGGGAGGAAAATCCCGTGGCAGTTTAAAGGAAAAGACAATTAAAAAATTGTCACGTTACTATCAAAATGCGATTCGCTCGAACAAAGGTGACGTAGAAGCAATGAAAACTGCAATTTATGCAACATTGTTTCATAATATGTCAACGGACCAAAAACCTCAACATTTTAAATGTCCATCTGGAAAAGATTGGTGCTTTTTCCAGGCTGCTCTTGCTCGTTGTGAAGTACCGGGTTCTTACGTGAAGTATGTGAAGACACCCTTGAAGGAAGCTTATTTAGCCAAAATTATGCCAATATATCAGATTCAAATGAACTTCTTCAAAGATGCATAAGATGTGTGACACACAAAATGCAAACGAGAGCCTTCACAGCATCATATGGGGTAAATGTTCGAAAAGAAACGTCAGCGACACTACGTCGAGTAACTATTGCTGTTTGTGATGCAGTTTGTGAATTCAATTTTGGTACAAAGAAATCATTAGAAAATTTGCAAAAGGAAAATGGGCTTTCTTCAAATAAACAGTCAAAAATGTTAGCTGTTTGGCGAGATTATCATAGTTTATCAGAGGAAAAGAAAAAGATTGGCAGCGTACGCAATTGCTCGAAAAAAAATTGCGTTAACAAAAAAGTGGCGAAACGCCTCATTCCTTAAAAAAGAAGGAATCACATATGAACGGGGTGGTTTTTAATAATATTTATTTGCAATTATAATATGAACGTAAAATGAATGTTTTATAATTTCAAAACAAATTGTTAGTGCATTTGAGAGATACATATTGTAATATATTTTAATACATTTAACTTTAATATATTTATTTAATAACATTTAATAACTTAGAACATATTTTACTGTTTTAAAATATTTAGTATGACTTAAATTGTAATATATGTAAGAATGAAGGCCAAGGTTTATAGTTCTTTCATGCATTTTATTGACATTCAAAACTTTAAACGTTTTTCACGAATTTATATTTTTCATCGTGATCATATATTTAAAATACTAAATCTTTTTTTATATTCGTTAAAAATCCTTGAAACTTTTCCTGGTTGTTTTGTATAAAATGTTTGATAATTTTGTGCATAGCTTAAGGATTTATACGAAGATCTATTTTTTGAAAGATTCATAAATTTAGATATAGTTGGTTTTTTTTACTGTTTTGTGTATCACTTCATTCCCATTAAATCTTAATTTATTTACTTTTTAATATGGGCTAATTCAGGATGAATTTTGCATTAAAAATTTTTAGTATAACTTGAATTTTAATATATATTAGAATGGATACTATATTTTAGCTCTTTCAATTATTTTTTTTTATTTCAAAAACTTTAAATTGCTTTTTCTCAGCTTCTTATTTTTCATGATGATCATGTGTTTAAAATGCTAAGGAACTTTTTTATATTCACTATAAAAATGTGAAACTTTTTCTGGTTGTTTAATATAATATGTTCGATAATTCTGTGCATGGAATAAGTGTTTAGATGAACAATTATTTTTTTAGAAATCTATAAAGTTAGATATAGCTGTTTTTTTTTACTGTTTTTTAAAGTGTCTAAGAGAAAAAAAATTCTTAAAATAAAAGTATCACTCGTAATACCAATCCCATGCATAGAATTGTAGGAAATACTTCCAGGAATATCAAAAAAATGGTACGAAAATATTTAAATTTGTAAAAGTAGTAGGAATTTTAATAATTTGAAACAATTTTAAAAATTTAAGATTATTGTTTGTTTAAAAATAGAATTTTGCTTATGAAATATTTATTACATATGTGTTCGAGTACATTACATGTAATTTTATTCTTATACATATCTAAGTAAAATAAATTGTGTACAGGGTGTCGTGTCTCCTTAAGTTGGACATAATTTTTTAGATCTCATAATACATGCTTATGTTTAGGTACCATTTTTTTAAAAAATGTATCTTAAATATGTAAAATATTTTTATAAGTATATAAAATATTTTTATAAGTATACAAAACAATGCACAAAATATAGTGAATCTATTTTTTTAATAAAATATATAAAGATAGTTTCTTTAAAAAAAATTATAAAACTGAGAAATATTAAGATTACTCTTTATGAACATTATAAACTGATAGCTATTTTTTAAGAAACTTTGTACTACTTCGACTAAAGAAACAGGCTCACTATATACGCAGGTATCCTGTATAGAAGTATAAAAATTTGGAGCAAAAAATATAGCGCAACAATTTTTTTTTTAAGTGTACCTAAAAGCAAAAAATTATGCTTTGAAGAAATAGTTAAAAAAATAAACATTTGTAAACGCCTGTTTACATTTTTGTCAATTGTTTTGTGCATATTTTAAGATTATTTTACCAAAGGATACACATAAGTGCTATATATTTTTATGCTCAGAAAAATATGCACTATGTTTTAATACTAAAATTGAAAAACCGATTTTTTTGAGTGTTTATGATATCCTGGTTCTCTTAACTAGTAATGAACCTTTTATGTTTCTGTTAATGCATTATTTTTTCTGTTTGTGCCTCAACGTGGTACTTCCACCCATGTATTTCAAAACAAAAATTGTTTGTTTTAGCGAGCTCTAACACCCCTCAAGTATGTCCCATGCGTTTTAAATCACCCTGTATCAGTGCTTCTCAAACTTTCAATATTAGCGACCCAATATTCAATCATTTTCATCACGCCTCCCCCCCTTCCTTACAATAACAATATATTGAATTCAATAATACTATACTATGACGCTAAGCCTACAATACGACTTTAACCTATTTAGTGCCACCGACGTATATAAACGCCTCGCTCATCGAAAGCAATGTTTGTCCCAGACGTACATATACGTCTTATTAAAGTACTATCTTTTCTATGCATTGCTATCCCCATAAAATTATTTCGAAGGTTTTGGATTGCAATAAAAGGATCTTGACAGTATTTGTGTATTTACTTTTTTCAGTGAGGATTTTGCTTATTTATTCCTCACCCCCCCCCCCTCCTCGAAAATGGTGGCATTGGGGAGCGAATCGAGTAACTTTTTATCGGCATTTAAGGGATTTAATTATAAACCATACAAAAATTATCAAGATAATTGTTAAT
Source organism: Trichonephila inaurata madagascariensis (assembly GCA_019973955.1). Lineage (NCBI taxonomy): Eukaryota > Metazoa > Arthropoda > Arachnida > Araneae > Nephilidae > Trichonephila > Trichonephila inaurata. Next base: position 92,898 of record BMAV01013220.1, read on the forward strand.
TTTTGTACATAATTTTATATATGACAAATCCAAGGGGTTACTAATAATTATTAAACTTGGTTTTATAGTATAGTTAAATTAATTATAAAATACATTGTGCAGTACTGAAGCATGTATAAGTTTTTTTTATATATATCAGTGCAAATGTGTGTATTTTATTATGTCAGAATGTATTTTGTTTGTTTACTTTCAGTAAATGAATATTTTTCTTTTAAATAATCTTTTTCTTACGACTTTTCAATATGCTAGAGTTATTACGCCCCCCTAGGGGGGCGCGCCCCACAGTTTGAGAAACACACACACACGCTGCCTTGTATTATAACATAAATGATGACGATATACATGTAAAAACGTATTCAATTTCATATTTTGTCCCGAACCCTCCAAAACACACATTACATGATATTTTATTCTTTTTATTTACCAACTTAACAGGGAGATAATTTTAACTGCAACTTTAGTTATTAATAAGACGTCTCATCGTCACATTTCGTGGAGAGATATTGCAATACTGCATCGGCTGTACAGTATAATTCTTTTTCTTTTTCATCGTTTCGCTATAAAAGTTTAAGGGAAAGATGTAAACTGTAGCAATTCTTTTCTGTTCAGAGTGAAAAAAAAAATTAAAGAAACAATCAAAAACCATTTTCCTGAAAAGTTCAAGACTGCAAAACTTTGCAACAAAGTACTTTCTTCTCCAATTCCGAATATGATACTTCTGAAACTTTTTCGATTATTTTGAATTTTTTCTAAACATACACATTTTAGAATACCTGAAGTGATATCGATTCCAAAAAAGTATTTCGCTTCTGTCGAAAAGAGACAGTTTCTGAACAGAGAGAGTAATTTAATTCTTTATTGCATTCAGTATTACAAACAGAAATAAAATTTTACGATACTAAATGGGAATAATTGCATATTGTGCTTCGAAATGTATATTAAGAATGTTATTTAAAATAGATCAAATCTTTGGGAGATACTTTATGAGTTTGTAGAGGAGTTAATTTACTATGAGTAAATTAATACAATTTATCAATTTTTTGTAAGAAGTTAAGTGACAAGTTTTTCAAAATTACTATCATTTCCTATGCTTACTCAGCAGATTAATCACTAATCTTATATAAAAGTTAATTGTTCTACTTAAGGTATCCGACTACTTGCGACAACTTTTTTTTTTAAATAATGGATATATGGAGATTTTTTTTTTTTTGTGGTTTTTAGATTTATTTAGTACATTTTAAGAAAAAAAGACTAAAATTAAGAATTGAAAAATAAATTGTTACTACTAAAATGGGGAAAAATGGGTAAAAATTGACAAAATATTACATAAACGGGGCCCACTCTGTACAAATAGTAAATGAATAAATTCTCAATTTTTCATTTGTGATGTATTACTTTGCTGTTCCTTTTTGAAGTGATCTACAGGGTAAGAGATATTTTAATTTTTACAAAAACTAGAGCACTTTATCTTAGTTGTTATATGAAACTGCTTAAAAGAACAGTGATTATATGCACATAACGAACTGAAAATTTTCTAATAAAACAGTGATTGATAAAACTGAAGGTTAAAACACTTCTACTGTTATACAGAACATACACAAAAATTTCAGCAAATTATTTTAAAAACTTTTTGAGCAATCGCTGTCCCCATTTGAGTTTTTTTGAAAAAAACACATTTCGAGTAAAACGCATTCTAAAGTTTGACATCTTATGTAAAGTTATGGAATCTGCTTTTACTAAAACACCTGTAGTTTTTGTTCCAGTGAATGGAAAATAAAAACCGCGGTATTTTTATGAAGCTAATAAGATGGTCTATAAAATAAAATCATTAAAAAAATTTGTCCATTTTTTAAAAAAATCATGATTTTAGGGTAGTCGGATATCTTAAAGAGTGCAAACATTGATTTAATTTAATTATTTATTTTTAGTTTTTTTAATTATGGGAAGTTAATTACACTCGCCTTTTAGATTCACTTCAAAATCCTACTCAAACGTGGTATGTGTTCTTGGAAATTTGGTGCATACACGATGATGTCATCGAGATAGCAAAGGCATATATTCCATTTGAGGATACGCAGTACATTGTCCATCATGTGCTCAAATGTAGCCGAGCATTGCATAAGTGAAACAGCATGATCATAAACTCATAAAGCCCATCTGACGTCACAAATGCGGTCTTTTTCCTGCCGTTGTCATCTTCTCTTTGCCAGTAGCCCGCCTTTAAATCCACTATCCACAGTGAAATATTTTATGCTGCGTATACTTTTTTGACCTTCTGGAACAGGAGGTGTTCGTCTCTTATTCAGGGAAGAATATTCTCCAGATCGTCACCCAATAAGAATATCTAGATATGTACCACAGAACAATTAGAACACTGCCACTCGTCAAACTGTTGTGATTGATGAACTCTGGCATAAAGTTAAATCTTCATGAAAGTATGGACCTATTCTTGCCACTCAAGCAAAGTTTGACTCGATGCTCAACCGAAATAGAGCTGTTTTTGACATACGCTCTGGATAAAAAGTTCTGCATGCAATATATATCAAACCACTCATGAATTTAACCAGTTTGCCCTGCATTATTCTGTATATGTACAGTAAATAAGATTTTGCAGTTTAACTTCATTTCTGGTTCAGCCTTTTTGGGGGCCAACAATGTATACATATTGCACTTGAGGTACAGTGAATCTTAGAAATGCAAGATTTCACAGTTTTGAAGTCATAAAGCTAATGAATGAAATTATTCTCTCAATTATCTTTTAGTGATAGATCTAAGTCTAAAGATTCCTTTGAAAACTTTTGAGAATTATTTCCAATTGTCTTAAAAATACCGTTAAATCAATTGGGATGTAAAAACACTTTATTTCATACAAATTTTTGCAGCAGCGAATTATACAATTGCTGTAGAAACTTAAGGTCTATATATACGATTATACACAAAGAACCGTAGATTGAAAAGAGCCTCATGGTATAAATTAATATAAATATAATATAAATTTTTTCACGCATTTATACGATGAAAAAATTAGATTTAAGAAAAAAATACATTTTTAATAGAATGAAAAGAAAAAGTTTAGTGAAAATGCCATTCTATCACACATTTTAAGCTCTTAAATTTTTATATTTATAAGAATAAAATACCCCATCCTACAGACTTAACAGACTTTCTTTCACAAGATTTCTTTGTAACCAATCATGTATAAGATTTTAAATGTCTTAAGGTATGTGACTACCTTCGGAGCACTTTTTTTGAAATATATAAATTTTCAACGAAACAAGCACTTTTTAGTTGAAATGGGTTATAAAACTAGTAATTCAAGTGCAATTTCCACAAAATTAAAAATAATTTTGGATATATTAGGAATTTTGAGTGAAATTTTAGGGAAAAATTGCAGTTACGGTAAGGCTTGTATTGAAAATTCTAATATATTTGAATAATATTTATACAGTACATAAATATATATAACATCCTTATTTATAATTGGAACTATAAGATTTGTAATATTTTGGAAAATTCTTGAAATATGTCTTTTTTATGCAAGAACTAAATTTTTTACAAGAAACTAATGTTATTTTCTCACAAAAAGTGCAATAAAATACATAAATATATACACAGAGATTAGATAATAGTCTAGACTGCAGATACAACTAAATAAAACATTTTCTGAAAATTCCAATTCAATATATTAAAAAGAAAATCTTTAGTGAACTTTACCGTGAGGAAAGAAATTGAAAAACATAGTTTTCCAGAAAATGCATTTAAAGATTTTAATGCAGTATAAAAATTTTTCTCCTAACTGTATATTTTTTAAATTCACCATATTTATAGATCAAGCCCTCTTTAGCTTCATGCTTAACTAATTTGGACTTCTTTAAAAAATTTTTGATGTTTTCTGGGGAGTTTTATAGACTAGAACAATTGTCGTTTTTAGTGAAGTTTTGATGAAAAATGGCAGTTACACAAAATTCTAATAAATGTATTCAAATAATATTTATACAGTACGTGTATTCCATCTTTATATATGTTAGAAATTAAAAAATTTGTAATAATTTTGAAAGTTTTTTTAAATATGCCGAATTTTATGCAAAAACACGATTTTTTAAAAAATTAATGATTTTTTTTTCATAAAAAAGCAATAAATTACATAAATATATACACAGAGATTAGATTTTGATTCATAACACAGATAGAACAAAATAAAACTGGTTCTGAAAATTTCAATTCTATATCTTAAAAATATTTTGCGTAGGGATCTACTTCCGGTTTTGTAAACTTCATTTCCGGTTTACTAATTATGCTATAACTTTGCTTCTAGATATAGTAGAAATAAAAATAGAGTTCTTTTGGAATCTTAAATGTATGGGCTATAAAACAAAATCATAAAAGGAATTTCGAAAATATTCACCAAAACGGCGAATTTTGGGTAGTCACATACCTTAAATATAAAAAGTCCATGATATTAACCATTGCGTTCGTGCACTCCCCATGGTAACGAATATTTTGATTTTTAGGAAAACTTCAACATTTTATTCATTAAAAATTAATTAAAAAGTTTGTTTGAATATGTTGTAACTTGTAAGTGCAATGCTTTTTTTTTCTCTTTTAGGTGAGTCTGAACATTTTACTGAAACTATTCCTAATTTTGATAAGGTAAGGAATTTCTTTCAAAAATTTTTGACTGTGGTAGTTTTTTTTTTTTTTATATATTTTATCGATGAAAAAAACACCTGATTCAAAATTATTTTTGATCTATTCTGATGTTACTTAGTCTTGCTCAAGATTAATATTATCGCCTTGTTTTTCTCAAAAATACATAACAATGTGAGAAGTCTAAGTTATCAAAAACATTAAATTTTTAAAAAAAGGAACATCTTACGTTTGAAGAAAATTATTCAAATTCTTTTCAATCATTTTATTTCATTCAACAGCTGTTTGACAATTTCTTCGATTCCTAAAATATTTGAATGCATACTTTTTTTTAAGGTATCCGACTACGTTCGGAACCGTGATTTTAAAAAAGCGCATAAATGGATAATTTGCATGATATTTAGTGTCATTTAGATTAGACTACATGTATAAAATTGTTTTAAGGACATTTTGACAAAAAAAAAATTATTTAAATATAATATTGTGGGAAAAAATTAAGAATATTCTTTTTTAAAAATGTTCTCCTTTTGTGAAAAATGCTTCTATTATAATGATATTTTGCCTGTATATAGTTTAGACCTCTTAACAGATGCTCAACTATGATTTTTGAAAAATTCACATTATGTTGAGAGTTACAACCCATTGAAATAATGATCGGCGTTTTTTTAATTAAAATTGCTCCCCTCTGTTGTCGTAAAATATGGATAAACCCACTTCTAAGTTATATATTTCACAAATTCTAGTTCAGCCTCTGTAGAGAGGTCTGAACTATATACAGGCAAAATATTATTATGATAGAAGCATTTTTCACAAAAGGAGAACATTTTGAAAAAAGATTATTCTAAGTTAATTTTCACCAAAATATTGTATTTAAATAATTTTTTTTTGTCAAACTGTCCTTATATATATAAAACAATTGTATACATGTATTCTAATCTAAGTGACACTAAATATCATGAAAATTATCCATTTATGCACTTTTGCAAAATCACGGTCCCGAACGTAGTCGGATACCTTAAATAAGTGTAAAATATTGTTTCAATTTTCGTTGCTTCTGTCGTTAATTATAACTTTCAATGGATCTCTATAACAATATGTATGATTATTCACCGATTCAACTATTTAACACTGCGATTTAATTTAGATAAACTGTAAATACCAAGTCCACCTACTATACGTGCTTTAACAGAGTAGTACAAAGAGACTTTTCTAGAATAAAAGCCATGCAGTGGTGAAAGAACAATGTAGAGTAGAGTTTAATGGTTGTATTGGATCAAATAACTGCATTGACCTGTGTTTATTATCCGGGTTATTTAGAGAATGCCTTTATTGCTGTCAAGCTCTGTTCATTATTTTCGTTTAGCTTTGATAAACGAAAGCGTTTGGGGAACCATTTTATCCGTATTGTTCATTTAAAGGAAAAAATAATGCGCTAGTTTGGTAGGGAATGTATTGTTATTGCTAAAAACATCCCAACTGCATTGCAATAAAAAATATTAGACAGAATTATAAGGTTAGGAATTTTTTAGCCTCAGTTTATTTAGTTTCTGTGAAAAGTTTTCGAAATTATGCAACTCTGTTTATATAAAGGCAGATTTGGAATACAATGAAAATGTGGGCTCACTTTTAGATTTAAAACTTGTTATTGATATATATTTTTTTTAAAAAATGTGACCATTAATTTATTTATTAGTTAGTTGAGTAACATGATACACATTAGATTTATTTTAGTTCAAATAATTGTATAAAACTTCAAAATCCCCACCCTATTTGCAAATTTACTAAAACCATCGTGACAGCATCCCCGTCAATAGCAAGCAAATTCGTTTCAAAACCTATACCGAAAAGATTAAGTAACTTAATAAATAACACAATGGAAAAAAAAATACACGAAGTATTGCATATTTATTCACGAAGAAGTATAGTATGGAGTTAAAGAATAATTTCAGTACTTAGCATTATTTATCCCCTTAAAAGAAGTTTACAGGATTGCGAATTTTGCTCAAATATTAATTCAACTTCCAATTTGAATAATTAAATGATATGGGAAGCGCTGATTTAATCTTATTTAAATTTATAATTCCGTATCATAGTCTCCCAGAAATCTCTTGGGTTCCATAACTGGACAGGAAATATCTTAAGCTGTGAATTCTCGTTTAAAGCCATCGTATTGATTTACAAATTTTATCGAGGAAACCAAATCTTACTGAATTTAGAAATACTTGATGGATTTCAATTCTTTAGAACTGTTTTCTTTTGAGAAGACACTGGCTAAATTATTCCTGCAATTTACACTGTACATTCTAAAAGTAAAGTAATATTTAAGACGCTATTTATACAAGGTACGATTAAAAAGTTCCCGGACTAAGTCTATAACTTATAAAATATTACAAATTAAATTGCTGAAACACATCCTGCTTTGAAATAAGAACCTTGAAAAACAACAACACACCTATTTCTTCACTAGTAAAGGTCACCGAAACATTTCTGGAATCCATTTTTAGCCATGTCCTTTAATTCAGCCTGCAATATACTTTTGATTTCATCTGCAGGTTAGAATCAACACCCCTGAAAGCGACGTGCTAGTTGACGTGAAGTCGCAAGAGGTTAAATCAGGAGAGTAAGGAGGATGTGGCAAAACATTTGTTTTTGTTTTCACCCCGTCGTTGTTTGAAGCCTGTTCTTATGTGCCGCCGTAGAAACCTTTTCAATGTTTTCAGCGCTGTGAGAAGTCTGCGGACGTCTAGAACATTCTGCGTCTTCAAAACTTTCCCTAAAACATCTATGCCTCTCAAAAGCTTGCGTTTACGATAATGTATCACTGCTGTACATATTCTTCTACATTTCGTCTGTATTCGTAGCATTCTATAAAATTTGATATTCATTTCCTGCTCTACAAACGCGTCATTTCCTTTAATCACCGGATACTAAACGCATCCGCTTACAACATACGATACCGTGATTATCCACCCACCACTTGATATAGGAAAAATCCCTTTTAGAAATAGGGAAGAAGGCAGTAACACACAGAAACGTTATCGTAGTCATTGTATTGCGCAAACTTTTCACGTTATAGACTCAGTCCGGGAACTTTTGAATCATCCCACGTATATACAATCGCACTGGTTTTCAAAATTAAGGGTACTTGCATATTTAATTTAATTTCACGGAAAGTACAAAAGAGAAGATAAAACTATTGAATATAAACAAATAGGCAAGATTTAGGGTTAATTAGATAAGCGTACATTCGTGTGTGGTCTGTGCAGTTCGAGTGAAGTACTATGTAAGCATTAATGAGATTCAGTGTTCAATTTTTCCCCCTGCAACTTTTGTAGAGTTTTAGTAACATCTTGTAAAATTTAAAGAAGAAACATAGTCAAAACGGGAATCACCACCAACTTTTGGATTACAGAATGAGGTGGTGAATTATCGGAGACAGGGTCACTTTAAGTGCAAATTGCTATAGATTTAAATGTAACGCCCACTATTGTGCGCACTTTATAGAGACAATTTATTCAATTCCTACTATTAGCTGACACTCTCAATATATGTATTTATATTTTTGGTGAAATTTTCAATCTTTAATAATATACATTTTAAAGCGCTCCATTGAGCTGAAATTTTATATACATGATTATTTTGGATAACAATACAGTAATTTAATTATAATTAATAAAAATTAATTGATTAAAAATAATTATTTAAAGAATTATAAATACACAGCCACGTTGGCATCATTTTTGGTGACTTAGCGGCCATTTTGGCTACTTGTGTCAAAACTTGAAAAGGTTTTTTTTCTCACGTGTTAAAGCATTCAGTTGAACCGAAATTTTATAGACACGATTGTTTTGGATGACAATACGATACTTTAATGATAATTAATAAAATTTAATGACCACTTAATGTTGTGATTCTGTCCTATGTATATACATATTTATATTAATTGTAACTATTAAATAAAAAGTAGCTAAAATAAAGTTTTTCTTTGTTGATTTAAGTAGGAATTGACTTAAAATTTTTGTTGGTATTACTTGTTGAAATTGGATCGGTAGCGAGAAATCCTGGGTAATATCTAAGACCCACAAACGACCACCGAAGATAGATATTTATACATTAAAAAGAAAATGTAGTAATAGCATAACAGCTGTGTTGTGAGTTTCATGTTGTCATAAGAACCTATATTTCAAACTGATAATTCAAGAAACAGCCAAGAACCACCTGATTATCTCGTTAAATACCTCTGGAAGTAATCAGAGATCCACTACATGTTCTCCAACAACTAAGAAAGAGCCAGTGTTGCAGTGGGGTTCGTGCCCATGTGAAACTTCACGGCGTGTGTAGACATTAGCTTGGAGGGGCGCTAAACTTCAATGTCCTTACAGAGGCTGTATGTTAGCTGGGAAGTATAAATATGAAATCTTGGAGCTTTTTTTATGCTTGTATCTTTAAGGATATATTTGGTCTTAATTTAATTTTCATGGACGATAACCCTCATCCACATAAGCCTCATTTAACCAACGAGTGTCTGGGAACTGACGATATCTGACGGATGAAATAGCCAATCAGATCTTCAGATCTTCATCGTGTAGAGCACATATAAGATGCTCTTCGAAGGGCACTGCAATCCGTCTTTCCCCTTTCATACACACTGAGGACTTAAAAGCAGTGCATTCTCTCTTTCCTCTGCTGATGGATGATGCTGTAAAGTCTGAGAGATGACCATAGACCCTTTTTTGTTACATCTTGTAATCTCTCATTCTCTTTTTTCTCTCTCTTCCCTGGTCTGATGGATAATGATGTAAAGTCTAGGAGATGAGCTTAGTCCCCTTT
>BMAV01013220.1:102384-127956 GCA_019973955.1 Trichonephila inaurata madagascariensis
ATAATGATGTAAAGTCTAGGAGATGAGCTTAGCCCCTTTTCTGTTACATCTTGTAATATCTCATTCTCTTTCTTCTATCTCTTCCCTGGGCTGATGGATAATGGTGTAAAGTCTGGGAGGTGACCATCACCCCTTTTTTTGTTATGTCTTGTAATCTCCCATTCTCTTTTCTTTCTCTCTTCCCACGGGCTGATGAATCGTACCAACGATCATGCTGGGAAAATAATTTTTGTATTTTGTATATCGACTCGTGTACATACCTTATTCCATTAAATTCTGTAATTTATTTCAGGAAACAACTAACCAAAAGTGAAATTTTTCTTAATTTTGAATCCCAGTCTACATAGTTCAAAGCAAAATTTAAGGAAATAAAAATAAATTATTCGTATTTGTATTATTTGTTAATTAAAATATGACACTGTGATAATTATTTTCTTTTATTCGAATGTTCTTTATCTGTTTTAAACTTTTATATTTCACGATTTTCTTAGAACAATATCATAGTTCATGCATTTTTAATATTTGGATAACCACCATTAATATAAGGGTTTTCTGAATTTATTAAATGTTAGAAAGTATATTAATTTTTTGAAACACAATGAATTGGTAGTTCAGCATAAAATTTTAGCTTACGAATTTTGGATTAAAATTGCTTTAAATCGAGCGTATAGCCTTTAAATATGAAGTATTGAAAAACTCAATCATTGTGCAGTTAGTAAGATTAATAAATACCTGGTTTCCATGGTTACCTACATTTGTACTTTAAAATATTCTTTTTCTTCATCAATTAGAGTTCTTCAACAAACCATTTTCATCAAATTAATCACAATGAATGACTTAATTGATTACGTTCGAATTAAAAACAATACATTTATCTCCGAAGTAAATTAAAATGCTTCGCTTATCAAACTGAATGATATTCCATCCGATAGTTTTATTGAAAACATTCTTCTCGTAAGAATTATTTCTTTTTCTTTCACTCGAGTAATCAGGAAATCAAATGCATCGGTTAATCAGAAATACATTCAATCATCCGAATGAGAGTATTTTTGTATTCCTTGTTCATATACGTTGAAAACAAACTTGATACTGAAATACTCACATGCTTTGTTTCTGGAAATTGCAACATGATCTTCCTCAATAATTTTTAGAAAAAAAGCATTATCCCTGACAATATATTGTCTTTGATGTAAAAATGATAAATTCGGTGAAGTAGAATGCAATCCTAATTTGATATGAAATCAATTTTTTTGTGTGTTAAGCTTTTATTTTATAAGCCTCATTTCACTAACATAATTTCTAAATGATATATTTATTCTTTTTGTTTTATATAATATTCATCCAAATTTAAACGCTTATTAATAACTTTAACTGTATTCTAAACTAATTCCTTCAAAGAAAATAGTGGCCGTGAAAGCCTAGTAGTAAAGGTAACGGAATCGTGTCCGGCTTGTCATGAGTTCGAACCTAGTACCACTGATTACCCGTCGTGTAAGATGGTAATGCACATTAAATTTGTTGAGAGGTCAAACGTCCTCCCGTTGGTGTGGTGTGGTAGTTAGGAGTGGCGAGTGCCAGCTCAAGTATTGTCCTCGTCACTTGATCATGGTTCAAAAGTACGAGGTCCGTCACCCAAATTCCTTGAATATCTGAACTTTGAGACGTTAATATTCACTCACTCTGCAAAAAAGTTAATTTTTGCTTCGAATATTTCAAAATGTAGCATTGCGATGGGTGAAGGATATGATAAGAAAATTCATTTTTAATTGAATAATAGGGTAGTAATAAAATTTGTTTCAAATATATGATATATTCATAATTTTTTGCAATAACATTTGTTATTCGAATTTAATTGTTAGCGAAAACAAACTTACATTTTTTGGGGGAAAGTTTGTTCATAAAATATAACCATTTAATGTTCTGAAAAAAAAAATAAACTTAACGCAAATAATGAAAAATAATATACTGAGAGTTATAAAAATATTTAAAAAGTTATTACGCTAAATATAATTTGCAAAAGATTAAATTTCTCAAGTAAAAAGAAATGGTTTGAGAAAATTGAATTTTTGTTTAAATTATGAACAATTCAACAATGAATTATTTTGTTTTAACTGTTTAAATTTCTCTGAAAACTTTTAAGTTCAAGGAACGAAAAAAATCTTATTTTGTCACGTTTTCATCCGCAAAATTAGTAAAATTTGAGCTTTAAAATAATTACAAGTACTATAAATTTGTTTTTCTTTCCTAACAATTTTATGAATTATGTATGTTGTGAATATTGCATTGTAAGTTACTTAAACACGTATAGGTGGAGATGCTTATATTAAATAGTATTTGCTTGTAATTATTCATAAATGCAATTATATTAACAAATGTTCTATGCATGAAGTTCCATATGATAGCAGGAAAACATTGCTGATTTCTGACAATGTTTGTAAAATTATCAGAATTTAATATTGCCAATAAAATTTCTTAACTCATCGTAACGAATATCTACCCAAAGGAAATGATTTAATAGAGCTTCACTTGTATGAAACGGAATCTGAACCCGATTTTCAACCATTAAAACGTGAGATTAATTCCAAACTTTGTACACTTCTCAAGGTCCGGTAACAATACAATAATTTCATAATTTTGTTCCATTGTTCTGATCAGGATCATCAGGGTTAACGATTTCGAATTTGGTGACTAATTCCAAATTTGGCAACTACAAGATTAAGTGCCAATTCTAAAGCGAAAACGCTCATGGTTAATATAAACATAACAAACAAAAAAATGCGTGCTTTATGGGAAAAAGGGGAGGATGCAACAACAATTCTTTACCATAATGTAAACAATTGCCCAATTTTTCTCAAAACAAAAAGACGCGCTTTTATTGTAGATTGAACTAAAAAATGAAAAAAATAAATATTATTTTAAAAAAAACATGCTTTTATAGTTAACTGAACTGAAAAATAAAAATAATAATTCCTAATGTAAGAATAAAATGATCAACGAGAAAATTAATCTGTGGTAAAAGTGTTGGGTGCTTTGTACAACACTTTTATACTAACTCTAATAAGTAATTATGACAATTGATATGGAGCAGCACTCCACGCTTTTACCACAATAACAAAAATTTTCTCGTTAATCATTTTATTCCTATATTAAGAATTATTTTTTCTAATTTTTTAGTTCGATTCACTAGAAAATCTTTTTTTATTATTTATTTTTATTAAACTATCATTTTTTTTTTTTTTTTATCTTCTTGCAAAAGGAAACCTTTTACCCAGAATCATACCTCAACAGTTTCCGCCATTATCGTTATTAAAATAAACCTTCCATTACATTTCTTATTGGAATTTGTCTAGCCAATAATTTTAATGAGTCTGTTTGGAGCGAATCATTAATTCCTGAAATCTATTCTTTAATCTCAAAGCAACTGTTTGCCATTAAATTTCAATCCCGCCGTTATTCTTGTAGAACTAATAGACAATGAGGATAAAGCAGAGATCACATTGATGATAAGCAACAGTTAAATCTGTGCTTCGGAATATTCTTGGAAATGGTTATTTTTCGTTTTGTTTTGATTCGGAATGCATTGTTAAAACTTGTAAGTGTCTGGATGGCTCTTGTAATTAAATTAGGAATTAATTAAATATTAAGTGCACTGTGTGTGTGTGTTGTTCCTACAGAAACATTTCTGAAATTTTATTTTAATACATGTCTTTTAATCCATGAAGTTATCTTTTGACTGTAAATACTTTAATACATATATCGAGAGAAAGTTATGTGATACAGTGAAAATCGCTTAACACGAAACTGAAGGGACTGAAATATTTTTTTTCGTGTTAAAAGAATTTCGTGTTAAGTAATATTGCAAAAAAAGCCACATGGAGTTTATTTTATTTACTTACATATGTATATATATATATTTGCATGTATTTTATAAAAACCAAAGAAAATAAAATATTCACAAGAACTTAAGGAAATTTAATACAAAATTTTCGAGACTTTAGAAAAACAAAACTGAGTTTTTGGAAAATAATATGACATTTTTCCTTGCATTGTCTTTTTTAGCATGAAATCCGATGTTGTCCATTTTATTTATTCATTTAATTTTTGGAAAGTGTGTCTAAATAACTGCGTATACTTTTCATGATGTTCCTCACTTAGAATGACTAGCAAACAAGAGCTGCATTATTCATTTTATTTATTTCATCCGAATCTGCATCAATGATATTTTATTTATCTTCGAACAAACTCCAAAATGTCTTTGTCTGCCATAATTGGGGCTGGACACACATTATCATCATCTATCGCAACAAATTATTCTGATGATACAGAAGGACATTTTAATAATAAAGAAACCTTCTTAAGATTAGGTTGATGTTTTCCGTATTTTGTTCATTCCCAGAAATGAAATGTTTTCGTGTTAAGCGATTTCTTTTCCTGTTAAGAAAATACATAGTAGAAAAAGGGTAGTAATACATGGAAGATTACAAAAAATACATAGTAGATTGTCTGGACCGGTGTATTATTTCGTGTTAATCGATATTTCTCCTTAAGCGTTTTCGCGTTAAACGTATATCTAACTTTTTTTTCTTACGATTTTTTTTAGCACGATTTTGAAATAACACGGTATACGAATTTAACGATTTTTTTTAACACGATTTTTTTGTTTCAGTTCGAATTCCAAAAAAAATTGGATATTCAGACCCTTTAGATATGAGCGATTTAAGGCTGCACAACACCCTTTTTCAAAAGCATTTTTTGAAGACTGTAACAGAAAAAATAATGTATGATTTATTTTCAGATTATATTAAAATGATTCTGAAAAAGTAAAAAGTCAGTTTGACCAGCCATTGTTTTACAATTTTAAAAAAATAAGACTTTTTTTGAAGTTTTTCAAACTTTTATAAAATGTTAATTTTTTAAAATTTTTTACTCAATTTAAGTTACTTACTTTTCTTAGACTATTGTGAACAAAAGTTAGTATGGATTTTAAAATCTATTCTCTTGTTGGTTTTTAAAAATTATTTTTCTATAAAAACCTGGGAAAAACATGAACATTTTTAAAATAGTAACTTTAGCATTTTTTTTAAAAAAATAACTTGAGGTATCAGCCCTAAATACGTACTAACATTTATAGAACATACGATTCGAAATAGATACAACAAATTTCAAGGCTCTATGAAAAACAAAAAACAAAAAAAGCCTTAGAGATTAGAAAACTTTTTTACCTTCAAAATTGAAAGACCGAAAAAAAACGCATTTAAAGTTTGTAAAGGCATAAAAAAAACTCGTAATGCCCGTAAATCTCTAATTTTTAATTATGTTTTTTTCCAATGTATGTTCTGCATTAAAACGTTCTTTTAATTAAATACGACTGAAAATATATATATTTTTTAATTCAAAATATAATTTTGCATAATATTGATAGCATTTGTTAAGATGACATTTTTTCAGCTTAATCTTAACCTAATATTTCCACAAAAGTTTTGAAACACCAAACATTTTTATGTACAAAATAATAATGATATTAATTTAAGCTAAAAATATACAGGATTGTTCATAAAATTTAATTTTTTCAGTTTTAAATCGAGCAGTTTAGGAAGTTTTAGCTCTTGTTGTACGACTTTAAAATGCTAAAATATAGTACTACAATATCTTTAGTATAATTTAGTTTGGTACTTCACGAAAATATTCAGTTTTATCTGCAGTATTTGAATTCAGAATACTTGTATTTGGGAAGTCTAATTGCAGTATCAGTGAAGGGCTGGTTTTTCGGTTTATCATTTTCAGTAGTATTCCATATCTTCCAAACATTGTTTCTCACAGAAACCTGAGAATGCTTTAGCCATGTCATTATCTCAACAGGAAAAATTAATGATAATGCTTCTAAGTTATATAAACTGTTTTTTAAAGCAGAAATTGGCCATGAAATCAATTTTAATAAATTAATTATGAGAATTTAAAAAAAAACTCAAAACATAACCAAGCAATAATTATTTTAGTAATGAAGATTGGAATTAATAAACGTTTCACACTAAAAGCGTTGATTGTGTTCAGAAATATTTTTAATTAATTTAATTTAAGAGTGAAAAAATGCTTTAAAATTAAACCGAATCCAAAACCATAGCTCAGAAAACTTGAAATATCTTAACAACTAATTTGTTAACAGATCTGAAATTTGGTGGCAAGCTTCTCAATGATATGAGCCACAAGAAATTGCCAAAAAAAAAAAAAAATCGGTAAATATGAAATTTGTAGCGCACTGTGTAGCCATAAATGAGTTTGTGACAGTTTATGATGATAAAAAAGATGAAGCTCAACTATTAACAGCTGATTTACGTCGCGAAGGCTTGAATTTTGAGAGAAGAATGCTGCAGTATTGTAGTGCTCATGATCCTGACATAGAGCGTGATTTAAATTTTTTTACGTTATCTTGCGTAGTAGGATATCAAGAATTATACGAAGGATGATGATAAAAAAAGGTTACAAGCCACAGCATTTGAAAACTGCATATTGTGGAGAAATTTTATTTCCCCAGTGTGGAGACAAATGGCGCTTTTTGTCATGCAGCTGGTTTGGGGGTAGGCAGAGAAAGTTCTCAGACTGTTCAGGACGATTGAAATGGCAAAACGATTAAGAAATTGTTTCGATTGAAAATGCGAGCCGTGATTCGATTTTTATGGGCAAAGCATCTGTCCGCATCTGCCATTCAAAGTCAAATCGGGGAAGTTTATTGCGAAGAAGCATTGAGCAGACACAACATGTAGCGAAATGGTGTCACTCTTTTCATTTAGGCAGACAGGATGCAGGGAGCTACCGGTCAAGTTCTTCAACAAAAGAAATCAGCATGGCACGAATTAAAGAAATGATTCGAAATGATCGACGGGTAACTCTGATTGAAATCTTGTCAGAGTTGGGTCTGAGCTATAACAGCGTGCAGCATATCTTTTCTGATATGCTGCGATATTCCAAGACAGTGCTATGAAAACATCCGCCGAGAACTGTCTCAACGGACAGGCACCTGATTTCTACCAAGACGGGTTAAACAAGTTGGTTCCGAGTTCTGATAAATGCCTAAATACACTTGGTGATTATGTCGAAATGTGATAGACACGTATATCTCTGAATTCTCTGTTTGTATTTTCTGTCTATTTTTAATAAATATTTCTTTATTCGACTTGTAACCTTTTTGTCCGGTCATTCGTCGTGTAATGAATTTGAAAAACCTAAAAAAACAGCCACTAATAAGGCTTTGTAGCAATTGAAAAATCATTATATGATAATAACGAACGAAATTCTTCATTTTAATGAAAACCGGCAGTTGTGCTTGACTTATCTGACACGTCTACTGATGAAAGCATATTTGATCCAGTTCGTAATAAGCGTGCAAGTTTGTTATTGCTGTGATGAATTAGTTGTTAGTTAGTAGTTATATTTTTCTAATTTCTATTTAAATTTTTATAAGGTGTATGTAATTATAGATTTAACTTTTACTGTATACTAAGTGGTTGTGTGTGTGTGTGTTTTGTAACACGGATTTAATTATTATTTTTTCTGATCGTTTTTTTTTTTTTTTTTGAGAAAATATTTTAAAAATTTTCATGTTACACGATTTTTTAAAATTGTGGAACATATCCCCAAATTTACGATGTGCTGTATATATTTTTTACAAAATTTTTTCCCCCGGTTTTCTTAGGAGCGATCACCGTGTAAAAAGGAGGGTGTATTATACTGAACACAGTCTTTCTACTTTGTACACACAAAAACTATGTTTAACCATAATAAAACTTTTATTATATCACCTAACTGCGTCTTACACCTAGGATTTACATTTGGGGGGAAGCGTATTGGTTATCACAAATTAATATTAGAACTGAAAGAAATTCAACTAAAAGACGCAATGAAAGAATACACGTATTTATTCAGATATTATGGATAAACTCAGCCTTTTCAAGGGAACTGTTCTTGTTAATATATGATTTTATGCCGACATATGGAAAGCAAGCATTCTAAAACTCTCTCGAAAATCTCGGTCAAAAGTCTAAGCCTTGTTTTTTCTAAACTATATACTACATGTTCTAGCTATCCATCCTATTTATCTCAAAGGCCAGCGAATTATTTTTCTAGTAGTACCTTAAATTACTGCTTACCTTTTGCCAACACCAATAATTCTTTAGAATTTCCTCTTTGAACATGAATCTTCATCAAAGACCAATTCAAAAGACTTAACTGCGAGACCGCAACTTTAAACCAAAACGGAAAATGCTCATTTAATTTAGCTTTAAGTGTGGTATTCCGATTTTACGTCTCTCAGGAAGCTCTTGTTTCGTTGAATTAAGCCTGGAAAGGTCAGATGTAGTTAAATAATATCATCCTTCATCACATTTCAAAGACATTTGTTTACTTTACAATTTTATATTGAGAATAAAAATGTGCTCAAATTAAAGGTTTTTTCGATGGATTTTGATTCTTTAAGTGAAATGATTTTGAGAAATATATTTATCAGTTGATTTTTTGAGGGATTTTGCTTTATACAGTACTCTTCAATTCTACATTCAAATACATATTTGTGGAAATTAGATATTTTAATATAATATATGCCAGTAGACGAAAAGTTTTCTTAAAAATTATTTTTATTCGTATGTTTTTAAAAGAAACAACTAAAATGTATTTCATAATTAAGAAGATTTTAAAAATATAATTAGAAACAGTTTATTATTTTAAATTTATTTTATAATACTTAATAGTTTTTAAAACTAAAAAAAATGAACTAATTTTTCAATGCTTTGGTTCTTGTTTCATGACATTGATAAAAGTCATTTCATGTTGGGTGTTTTAGTTCTTCAATAAAGTTACTGTATTTCTGTATTTTTTATATCACAAAATCAGACAGTCGTTGTTTTTTTTTAAGTATTCTTCTGTATTTAAATTTTACTAAAAAAAATTAATTTTCTGCAAAATTGTCAGAATATTATCATATGACAGCTGTTCGAAAACGATTATTCGAGTTCTCTGAATAATGTAGCTTTAGATGGTTAGCCTGGCCAAACGAATGACTGAGAATTGGCCTCATACTTTGAGTAATTTAATAGAATCTTTCTGTATAACCAATTCTCCCGAGATCTGAGAATCATAAGTTTAATTTCTATCACCCTGTATATAATGACTTTTTTTGTCATTTGCATGTCTAAGGATAATTAGATATATGATGAATTTGAAATCATTATACAAATGAGGAAAAAATTTTAAACAAAGGAGTTCTTAGTAAACATCATATAAGGGTTGCCCAAATAAAAAATGGACACATGCGATTGCGTTAGAATGAAAGCAGCTATAGTAGGCCCACCAAACAGGGACTCGAAGGACGGTAGGAACGGTACACTGCACACAATGTTTAACATTGAAACCAGTTAGTGGTAGAGGAAATTAATCGAAAGTTAAGTTGTGACATATAAGGACGCGTCAAGATAATATGCGGTAGTACGGTTTCTGATTGCAGGAGGTGAGTTTATATAAAGCGGCTATCTATTGACAAATAGTGGCATTCTACAGCGAGCACTGTTTAGATTAAACGGTTTGGAAAAATCGGTGGAAAAGTTTTCAAGAAGGGCAGAAAACAATATCGGATCTCCATGAAAATGTCCATCCACATGTCTCCCGTGAAGCCAAGGCAACTTTAAAAAAAATCCGTTGGGAGATTGTAGAACACCTATCGTACAGTCCAGATTTGTCACCCTGTGACTTCTGGGCATTTATGCCACTTAAGAAAGTATTGCGCTTCTATTTGGATGATGAAGTGAAGGAAGATGGGCAGGACTTTTTAAAGAATCAACAGTGTTTTGTCTAGAAACAAAACAAAACTTTCCAACAAAACAATTCTTTTTACTGAACTTGTCCACTTTTCTTTTGGAAAACCCATATAAAAATAAACTATTTAGCTAATACACCATAATAACCAGATTAAAAATAATAATATAGAAGGGGAAAAAATGTCTAAGTTTTTTTATTCAGAATTTGAAAAGAGTTTATTTTTTTAATCTTATGTATGTCTTCGACCCTTAAGTCATAAGCCGACAGGTAGCCCAATGCAATGAGGAACGATAAAAATAGTCACCAAAATAACAGTCGATAACACTAAAAGAACAAGAGCTTAAAACAATAAGACATTTTAAGGTGATTCCCAGTCATGGCTGCTCTATGGTCCCCTTGATGGAATCTGCCAATCCCAATCTAAGCTGGTAGCTTTGTAAATAGTCAGGATCAGTGACAAGTCTAAAACAGGCCACGCTGACTGTTGTAGGCAAGGAAATAGAAACTAGAATTTTACACTTCGAATTATACAAACAAATGCTACAACACTTAAGTGCGTAAATATGCTAAATTTTACTAAGTACTCTTACTTCTAATGTATCTTACTTCTATAAAATATTCTTACTCTAAAATTTTATATGCTATTTTGTCGTTTAAAATCACGTATAGCAAACATAAAGTTTTCTGAGTCAGTGATTTATTCATAACTATGAAACATTAATGGGAATTATTTTAAAAAATACAAATAAGTTCTCAAATATTTAATTTCTTTTTTTTAAAAAAAGAAAGAGAGAGAGAGAGAGATCTATGTTTACTTCATTTTCAGTTAAATTATCGGTAGTTTTTATTTACAAAATTCGTGAACATTTAACGAACTGGTAAAATAATACGATAATCTGTATATACCATAAATGAAGTCCTTAGCAACTACAATTAAATCAAATCTTAACAAATTTCACTAAAAGTACGAAGAAACCATAACCCAATTTAATTTTCAAATTTAACATAATGTTGTACAAAAAATATTGAACAAATACTAAATTATGAGTAATAAACATAAAAAAATTAGCTTTTACTTGCAAAATATTTTAATTTATTCATTTATTAAAGTATTCTATTACCTTATATTTTACTTATAACTTGCATATTAACACTTCAGTTTCTAAATATTTTCACAAAAATGCCCGGAAGTTCATCCTGTTATATTTGCTCACATGCTTCCTTTGCCACCAGCTAAATATATCCTTTAAGTTTCAGTTCGCATGAAATGTGTTTGAACTGAGAAATTCAAATTAAAATAAGTCTTAAGGCTTCGTCACTTTTGTTGAGTCAGAACTTGAAAACTTGGGAAGACTTACGAAATGCATATTTCGAAGAGTAAGGAGCTTTATGCGATGATATGAGAAGAATAATGGTATGTTTTAAGATATGGGCTGCAAGAATATACGTATGAATGAGGAATGTCTATTTCAGGATATAAGTTTCAAATCTAAGAAAGCACTTACACTGCTTCATTTTAACTGCTAAAATTTTTAAGCATTGAATCGCGCATCTAAATTTAGTAGAGCATTGCTCGCTATGCTTACGTGTTTATCTTAAAATATTACGCCGTTTTAAGCAACATCTGTGAAATTAATTTTATCCACCTGAGGGCCCTTAGAAAATAAAGACTGACCTGTCAGAATAATGTATCTTATAACGAAAAGTATCTATGTTTCGTATAATGAAACACATAGGCACTGTAAATGATGTATGAAAATATATTTTTCTGCGAATCTCTATATAATTTGTTGCAGTCGTTGAAAAGATGAAATCTCTTGGTATTTTAACTACGCATTTTATTTTATACAAGCAGTTGTAGGTTATAGTTTGATGGGTGAATGAGTGAGTGAATATTAACGTCGCACTGTTCAGCTACACGAGGGCCTTTTGCAACGGACCACGTAATTTTGAACCATGGTCAAGTGACGTGGACGACACCTGAGCTGGCACCTCCCTCTCCTAACTACCACACCAACGGGAGGTTGTTTCAGCATTCGACAGATTTAACGTGCATCGCTACCGTACACGGCGGGTGTTTAGTGGTACTGGACACGAACTCGTGACAAAGCCAGCCACGATCGATAGCCATACCACTCGGCTACCGTGGCCACAATAGTTTGGGGATTTGGAAGCACTGAGTTTTTTCGAGCCTTCATCTCCTTTCTAGACATTTTGGATGACATTAAAACGCTTTCAAATTACCCTTTTCTAATAAATAATATTAAAAATTTAAAATATGTATAAAAGAAATCAATTAAAAGAAAAAACTACTCTTGATATGAAAAAAATTACGAATATAAAATAAAATGAAGGTAAAAATTGCTCAAGAAATCTTGACTTAGAAAAAATTTTCGTGATGGAAGACGGCGGAGTGATGCCTAGCCAATCCGGTTGGAGCAAAGGAGTCCGAGTTAGAGAGAGAAAAGATTTGGATGCAAAAAGTTAAAAATGAGTTGGTGTCGAGTGGAGCTGCTGTGAATGGTTGAACAGAAAGGTCAGCTGTTTTTGCATTTAAACACAAGTAAATCGAAGGGAAAAAACACAGCAAAACAGATACACACAAAAAACCACACGTAACGTCTAGGACAGTCATTCTTTTCGGTCTGAAGATCTCTGCTTTTTATAGTTATCCTATGATTTCCATGTTAAGGTCTTCCGTGATAGATCAAAATACGCGTATGAAGAAGTATTACATCCACTTAGCTAAAAATCGCGAGTGTGGCAATTTTTTAGAAGATAAATGGGTTATAACACAGTCTTATTACCGTTAGGTGAGTCTACTAGAAATTAAATGCCTCACAAAGTCTTGGAGGGGTCAAGACCATTATAAATAAAACAGAAAAATTGTAAGTGGGGCATTTATTACTTACATGGAACGTAAAATTCGATCCAAAGGAGTATTATGTATTGTTTTGTGTTTAAATCTTTAAAATGAACTTTTCTTTGTTAAATTGAATTTACCATCACATTTCATGTCGCATGATGCATAATATCGTACCTTTCTGATAATTAAGTTTTAAACTTTTATCTTGAACAAAAAACAGAGTCCTGAGTATTCTGAAGTATCTTAAACTTTGCCCCTTTTTTAAATAAGGAAAGAAAATAAGAATAAGAAATAAAATAAGAAACACTATCCACTATGTTTATTTATCAGTATGTGAAATTATCATTCTCAAGTAGTAATCAGAACCGTAAATATGAAAAGAATTTTAAGTAAAAATTTACTACTTAAAAATGTCATTGTAAGGATTCTTGATATTTGTCACAATGAGGCATTATTTTAAGTAAGGCCTCGAAATACTTCCATATCGGTTATAATCACCATGAAAATTAATAATATACATTTATATATTTAGTTTAATATCAGTATACACTCGTTTTAGCGTGATTTTGAAATCGCTCCAAATAGATCTTTGGCTGTCAGGCTAACATTATCATAGTGTAAAATTATGGCCTCAACTTGGAGAAATTGTAGAATTATTTGTCAAGAAATTTAGTAACAAAGCAATATGAAATTAGTACCTTATTTTTAAAAAATGGATGGCATCACTATTGTTTCTCTAAAACGTTTAAAAAAAATTGAAACCAAAATTAAACCAAATACTTTTTACAAGAGATAACATTTTAAAGACCATAAAAAGTTTTAAGTTAACTAGTTTTTGTTTAAAATAAATAGGTCTGTGTGTGTTTATGAGATCATTCTCTTTTAAATGTGGCTTCTTCCACTTTCGGGGTAGTCAAATGATGCCTGAAACTCAAATGAATATAATCAGTGTTTTAATGTGTTATTAGATAGTGATACTTACGTATTATAGAAACAATGGCCAACGTTCAAGATAACTCGCCAAGTTGGCTACCCCAATTTTGCATGTGCCGCATAAGCTGAATTGCCAATCATGTGCTTCGTTTCATATAAAGTCGCCAATAGGTTGCGATAATACATAAGTACCTGATATTTATATTTAAATATGATTAGTTGTGACGCGAATGTTGAATTCAAATAACAGTTTTTTTTTCCAAATTTCTTTAAATTGAATCGTACAATTAATGTGTACATGATTTTCGATTGCATTGTTTTTCCTTTTTAAAACATTTTCCTTTAACGCAGATAAGTTGAAAACAGTTCATGCGAAAATTTTGAGAACAATACCACATGCATCTGAAAGAATCCCCACTTTTCATCCGAGTTCCTTCATTAAGATCCATTAAAAAGAAAAACTAATTCATATTATTTTAAAATGAGAATAATAATGAATACAATGAGTAAATGAGCAATGAAAATCGTCATTTATTTCATTAAGTTTTTCATTGTGTTCTAAGGAACCAGATATTGATGACAGTTAGTTTGAACCATCAGAAGAAAGAAAAGTAATTGCATACCCTTTTTTTCTTTTCTTTTATAAAAACTTCTTTGCTTATTGTTCTCTTTTAAAACGTCTTCGAAATGCTCTCGGAAATTGGTACCGTAAAAAGAATGTTTTAATCATGAGTTACGAAAGAAGAGTTTATCGGCATTTAAAGCGTTTTTTATTATTAACATGAAATGCGGAAAGATTCTTTTTTTAATCTTTTTATAGAGATTCATATTTTAATGAAGAGGAAATAATGTTTTAGAAATCATCTTTGTTTAAATTTTTTTTAAGAAAAAGTAGATCGCTCTATTGATTGTTTATTTTTTTTTTTGTTAAAGGCATATGAAATCCCCTCGCAATTATTTCAATAATGGAAATATTTCATTGTTTCCGACGAGAACTATTATATTGTTACGAATTTTGAGCAAAATAGTGTAAAAAATTTATTTTTGGATGTGTAATACGTTTTTATTAATCTAGGCTGTATTTATTTTATGTTAAAAATTGTAATTTTCTCAAGCAACGCCGTTTATTACATTATAATGGCGATTCAATGGCGAAATATTGGCGATACAGCCAAGTTGGCATAATTTTGATGATCGTTGGTGGCCATCGTGTTGGCGGCGATCATTTTGGTGAGTTCGTGAACCTATAGATTCTTCTGGTAATTAGTGGAGACACCACTAATTTCACAACCTATGAAGCAAGCGGATCTTTCTCGAACGATTCACGAGGCCTATAAATAGGAAGACACACGCCAAAATTGAGTGAGTATTGCTTTGACTAGCGATTAGTAGTCTTCCTTGACGGTGAAGAGTCGACTATCGATTAGCTCGGCTGTTAAGTAGGACGAGTTTGCTTTTGAATAATCTGTCACATACTTGTATTTTAGAAATTGATAGTAGTGTCTGAGTGCTGTAGATCTTCTGAAAATTATTCTGCGAATATTGCTGTTGAATCCTGTATTTCAAGGATTGATTTTTTACAATAAATTTTCATCCCTCTTAAAGAACTGTCTTTATATTTGCGACTGATTTGCATAAAATCTTTGATCCCCGATCAACGTTAAAATATATACGGACGGGGAAGAAATAGAGTGATTGATACATTGAATAATTTCTTTTTAAGGTGATTGACTCTGTTCGGAACCGTGAATTTAAAAAAGTGTATACATGAATATTTTTTATATTTAAAATCATTTTATTTAAAATATATATATAAAAAAATTGTACGAATATTATTACAAGAAAAATAATTTCAAGTAATTTTGTTTGCAAAAATGGAAATAAAATAGTATATTTTTAAAACTTTCTCTTTTTACAAAAAATACTTCTGTAATGATAATATTTTGCCTATATATAGCTTAGTCGTTTATACTGGGGTTGAACTAAAATATTTGAAAGATTCACATCATTTTCAGGGTAACGATCAATTGAAATAATAAAGATGTTTTTTTGTTAAAATTTCTCGACTCTCACCTAATGTATTAAAATATGAAAAAATATACTTCTAAATTATGTACACTCTATAACAAAAAAAAAACCCGACGTACCAAGAGGGAGTTGCTCGATTGTAATGAAGTTTCGTATTGTACCAAAGATGCAAATGATTAAAATTTGGTGTCCAATGAATGAATAGCGGGAGCTATAGTGCATCGAAATTGCGTGGTGTCTACAATAAGTAATTCTCAGTCTGATGGTCAAAATTTCTGTTGCATTGCAATTTAAGAATATCTTTCAACGTGTGAAAAAATGCCTCGCAGCAGGATTTGAGCTTATTACGAGCAAATGTCAGAGTTTGAAAGAGGCAGGTTGAGCAAATCGGAGAATCGTCCATCAAAGAGGATGAAGCGATGCGGATATTAGAATATACTGGCAAGAATGGGTGGACCATGACAGATTTCAGCGTCATGATGGTAGCGGTCGACATAGGACCACAGCTGATAGGGAGGATAGATTGATTGTCAAATCAGCTGTCACAGCACCTGGTTCATCATTTTCAACCATCAGACGTGCGACCCGCACAAGAGTGTCCACCATGATCATTCACGGACGGCTGATAGAGTGAAATTTACGCTCGTATCGACCTTTACGCCACCTGACACTTACGCCTGTACACTGTTGAGCCAGATTACAGTGGTGCTTGGCTTGATCAAGTTGGAATCATACTCACTGGGGAGGTGTAGTATTTAGCGACGAATCCTGTTTCCAACTGTGTCCTGACGATCATCAAAGGGGTGTCTGGAGACGCCCAGGGCAGCATGCCGATCCTGCTTTCACTATGCATGCCACACAGGCCTTCAGCCATGAGTTATGGTCTGGGTGCCATTTCTTTTGACAGCCAGACCTTTTGGTCGTCATTAGCACACTTACAGCACAACGGTACTTCGACGACATTCTGAGAACTGTTTTGCTACCGTTCCTTTAGCAGCATCCTGGCCTTATTTTTCAGCAAGATAATGCCAGACCACATACGTCACGTGTTGCTATGAAATGTCTTACAGCTTGCCAAATACTTCTTTGGCCAGCCAGATTGCCAGATCTCTCTCCAATCGAGAATGTCTAAGATATGATAGGAAGGCGACTGCATCTACCAGTGAATGTTGATGACCCTATCCGACAATTGGAGCAAATTTGTGAAGATATACAGCAGGAGATCATTAGGGTGTTTTATCAGTTTATGCCATGTCGTGTGGTAGCTTGCATCCAGGCTAGAGATGGGTCAATACCTTACTGAGCACGTTACTTTGTTACTATGTAACTCTGAAATAAACCATTCAATTCTTTTGAAATTTTCATCATTTTCTATTCTATTCTGTGCATAATCTTTCCACCCACCAATTTTTGTCTCTATCGGACAACTCGTTCTTGGTGCGTTGGTTATATATATATATAGGGAGAGAGAGAAAGAGTGTGTATTTCAAAAATTTTAGTACAAGTTCGGTGTAGACAAAATATTTTGATTATAGAAACATTTTTTTTTATAATGGAGAATTCTTTGAAAATACAGAGTGATTCACAAAGAAGTATGCATTTTCCAGATGATGTGAAACAGTACTAGTCAAAGACAGGCGCCACCTCGGCAAACCGTAAGGTAAATGTATTTCTAAAGTCTTTGTCAAGCCTCTGACAGAAATGTTGTAAATAATAGTAGGCGTATCATGTGACTAATCAGTAAAAATGGAGGTGCTTGCAGTAGAGAAGGCTTTTAAAAAATGGAATCTACAACTACCTTTCAACAGCATTTTTTCTCACGATTCGGAAAAGAGCCTCCAATTAGAAAATCAATTTAACAATGGTATGAAAAATTTGAAACTACGGGCTGTTTGTGCAAAAGTAAAAGTCTCGGATGAAGATAAAACAGCGTACCACAGCCGTTATGGATGGATTTGATACCTTAATACGCGTTTTAGTGGAAATGGATTAAAACATCGATGTGTGTCGTATGGCTAAGAGTTCACACATAAGACATCTGTGGCTGTCTTTCACAAAAAATAGTTCCATATTATTTTATTACTGGTGAAATATAATATACTGAGACATAGCCATCCTGTGATGACCATGTCTTGTCGGTTCCGCGTAAGCTAGAGGTGTGGGATTATCAAAATGAAGAGACATAATTCTTAATACAACTTTTATTAAGAATAACTTATATTACTTAAATTCTAATTTTGACAATTATTAATTAAAGTGAGAGTCAAGCCCAAATTAAATCACGTATTTAAGTCAGATCACGCAATTAGATCCTCTATCTCAATTATCCTAAATAATCCTGTTATCTAATTACTTATATCTAATATTACCTTTTCCAGTTCTGGTCCCTTGACCTAGAGAATATAATCTATAACTTTATCTATGAAGATTCTTGATCCGCAATGCAGCTAATTCTTGACTGCTTATTCTTGGTCCGCAAGATTTCACACTAAGCTTTGTCACGCTATTGATCAGAATGATTCCACACTACAACCTCTGAGCCTGCTACGCTATATGCTATGCTCTATCTAGGTTTGCCACGCTATCCTTTTATAGTATATCTCATTTACATATTCGATCCGTTTCTCTTCTTGGTATTGGGTTGGAAAGGTTTTGCCATTAATCGTGGCCGTCAAAGAACATAGGAGTCATGTTAATCAGAAAGACGCGAGAGACGTCACAATACTCCAGTGGCTGAGTGGTAGTGTATCGTTCTTCCTCGCCAACGGGCCGGGGTTCGAACCCAGGGCGGGTTAAGGTCGACTCAGCCTTTCCTTCCCTTCAGTGGGTCTATAAATGAGTACCACGCTTGCTTGGGAACTCAACACAGAGAGTTTAGCGTCAGACTGACCACTTGACCTAAACTTCTGCACATGCACCCCAGCGCCTAAGGTCACATAAACTGAGATAGGTACAGTAGGTCGGTCTTGACCCTCATGAGCAGTTACGCCACTGAATTCAGTTCAGATATATAATAGCTTACATTGTTTTTTGATTTATAGTGCGTTGAAACTATTTACTTTATGAATCACCTTTATAAATTTTTTCTTCGATTTTTTACCAAAATTTTTCTTTAAAATAATTAGTATTTATTTATTTTTTTGTAATAATATTTGTGAAATCACTTTGTATGTATATCCTAATTCTATAATGACTCTTAATATCAATAAAAAATTATTCATTTATACGCCTTTTCAAAATCATGGTTTCAAACGTATTCACTTTAACAAACAGTAGGCTTTCCATTGATTTTTTCAAGTTAAAATTAATCGCGGAAATTTCATTCTGTAAATCGATTAAGTTGCCTGACTAGCGCAAAATGATCAATTTTGATGAAAATGACAAAAAAAATTTTATTTGATATTTTTAATATTTGAATTTTTTTCTTTCTAAAAATACTTTACTTTTGCTTGTACTCTAATTATTTACGAAGTTATAGCAGTTTTTATGTCAAGTGAGAACAACAAAAACGAACCGGAAGTTAGAAATCGAAACCAGAAGTGCTTTGAATTTAAAAGATTTTTACTCTTTTTTTTGGAGTTTTATTAAATTTATTAATAACATATTAATTTTGGTAATATTAAAACTGAATATGGTGATATTTTTTAAAATTATTTAATAGTTTTTAGTAAAATTTGGCAACAACTTTATAGGTTTGTTGTCATTTTTCGATTTGCTTATGTTCTAGCTACTCGATTCTTCACTCCTCATTTAACTTATTATTTTGAGATGTATTTTATTAAAAAAACTGTCTTTTTTAAGACAAAATATTGATTAATTGTGGCTAAAAAGATCTGGGAGGTCTAAAAAGCGCCGATTTACTGGAAATCGTTATACCATTAATGAGAATGATGAAACATCTGAGCCCAATTCTACTGAATCCGCTAGTGCCAAAAAATTGGAATCAAGCCATACAAGTTTGGATATTTTCTCAGAAAGATTGTTTGAAACTTATGAAGACAATAGAATTGTCAGCTTGACAACTTTAATTTCAATTTTTTCCATAGTTTGTTGCCCTGACTGTTATTCTCAGGGCTTGGAACTTATAGAAGACTCTATCAGTGGATTACGCTCACATGTGAACCTTAAGTGCAAAAACTGCTCCTTCTTTAATGGTTTCCTTACGACAGAGAAGATGAAAGTTTCTTGTCATATAAACTCTTCAATTGTTTTGGGGCTAAGGATAATCGGGAAAGGATTTTCAGCTGGCAAAAAGTTATGTGCTTTCCTCGGTTTACCTTTCCTGTCAAAACTTGCTTTCCGCAATCAAGAAAGGAAACTGTTGAAAGCAACTGAACGTGTAGCTCAAGAAAACATCAACGCTGCATTCAGTGAAATCAAAGGCTCAAATAGTTTCACTAAATGTGGAATATCTATTGATGGTACTTGGCAACGCAAAGGCTACTCATCTTTGAATGGGCTTGTAAGTGCCATATCAGTTGACACCGGTAAAATTTAAGACATTGAAGTTATGACGCAATATTGCCACATATGCGTGAAATAGCCAATCATCGAAACGTGTGTTCGAACTATAAAGGTTCCGCGGGGAACATTGAAGTTGTTGGAGCCTACCGTATATTTGAGAAATCAAATGTAAGGGATGTGCAGTACAATGAATACTACGTAGATGGGGACTCGAAAGGATATGAATCTGTTAAAAACTTTTATGGAATCAATACAGTAACCAAACTCGAGTGTATAGGCCATGTACAGAAACGTGTAGGGGGTGGTTGAGTCAATTAAAAAACACGATGAAAGGTTTGGGAGGGAAAAATAAATTAACTGATAAATTAATTGACAGAATTCAGAACTATTATGGAATAGCTATTCGAAGCAATGTAGGTAATCTACAAAAGATGATGAGTAGTGTAATAGCTGCATTTTTCCACTGTGTATCTGGATAAAACAATTCATTGCATGGACAGTGTCCTGAAGGATCTGAGAGTTGGTGTCGTTACCAAAGGGCAAAAGCAGCTGGGAGTCCTCTCAAAGAAATTGAGCTAGGACTTCCTAATAAAATTATAAACCAAATAAAGCCTACATATCTAAAACTGTGTAATGAAACTTTATTGAAAAAATGTCTTCATGGTAAGACACAAAATTGTAACAAAAGTTATAACAACATTTTGTGGAATATTGTTCCCAAAAATGTATTTATTGGACTGGAAACATTTCGTTTGGGTGCATTATTAGCTCTAATACTTTTTTAATTCTGGTTATGTGCTGGTATATTATCAATAATTCGAAATGTAAATGGTTCCCTTCCTGAAAGTGTTGCTCAAGAGTTACTTAAATTTGATAAACAACGGATTTCAACTTCTTTAATACACTCTTTACCGATTGCAAAATTGTCTCGAAAAAAGAGAAAAGCAGCAAGGAAAACAAAAAGTACTAAGGATGAAAAAAACAGAAGGCTTAGTATATTCATATGGAGGGTTTTAAAGTACTTTGCATGATTTTTTTATTCTAATTTATGATAACCTTTGTGATAAACAATATATTTTAAGAGCTTTTTCGTGAATGTTTACTGGTAAAACAACACAAATATATTTTGTATTAAATATTTCTTAACTTCTAAAATAATATGGAGGAATATTTATTTGTTTTTCTATGTAAAATGTTTTTATTTTTTAATGCAATAAGGTTTTTTTAATGTGCTTTTTATATGTCTAATCTGTATTTCGTAAACTATGTACTTAGACTTTAAGAAAAAGCTTTTTGACATTATAAAATTGTTAAAAATATTAAAAGATAAAAGTT
Organism: Trichonephila inaurata madagascariensis; assembly: GCA_019973955.1. Classification (NCBI taxonomy): domain Eukaryota; kingdom Metazoa; phylum Arthropoda; class Arachnida; order Araneae; family Nephilidae; genus Trichonephila; species Trichonephila inaurata. The sequence continues at coordinate 123,815 of BMAV01013220.1, forward strand.
TGAAGAAAGTATATAATATTCATAATTGCTTTGAAAAGGTTTGTTCTTTTGATATATAGAGGTTTTAGGGTTTTTTAGCAGTATAGTTTTTAAATTTTGAATTTTAAATCTTTAAATGCATTTTTCTCTGAAACAGATTTTTTGTTATCTTATAACACGGTAAGCATGCTATCTCAAAAAGTTCTGTAGATAATTGTCTGAAATTTTGTATAATTGTGCATTATTATAGTATGTATGCTGTGACCTAGGGATTAAGAAAAAAGGAAGTTTACCTTTTTTTATGATTTTTTTTTCTGTGTGATAAATGTGAAATTTTTGAAAAATTTGCATTGCGTGCACTTTTTGACCTCTAGTTCAATAATAAATTAAAATTTTTCAAAGATATTATGTCAATTCATCAGTAACTGTCTTCTGAGTAAAATTATATGGGTTTTTTAAAATTTTATGCATTAGAATTTATTTTACTATGTTTAACGTAACGTGCAACTAACGTCTAATTTAAATCTAAAATTGGCCGTAATTAAAAAAAAATACATCGGAAGCATTTTTTTTTTTTTTTGCTTTTTTTTATTAGTTTTCAGTTATAATTAAACCAAAAATGAGTTTAAAAATAAATTTTCAGCAAAATTTAAAAAAAAAAAATGTCTTCGTAACTAGTCAGGCAATTTAAGCTTAAGCAATTAAATAGTGGCTTACTAACACAGAGCATTCTTAAAGTAATCAGAATGCCAAAAAAATCCTTGTTTAGTTTTTAAACCAAATCCATCATTTAAGAGAATATTTCTTTGGTTTGAAATATCAACCATCCACTCTTGGAAAGTTGCTGTAATAAATAAGTTAAAATTAGATTACAGATGATAGACATTACAGGAAAACGGCATAAGAACTTTAAAAATAATGTAGATTGAGATAAATTATTCAAAGTTTGAAGGCTATATAAATATTTTTAAAAGGATTTTGTTCGGCCAGCTAATAAGAAGCTCGATATCCATTTCGAAGGGAATATTTGTCATACACATCGATCAATTTAAATGCCAAAAGTTATGCGTCATTTCATTCATCATTATTTAGTATTTGAAACGAAAAATGCCGGGATGGCGTAAAAGAACGTTAAAACGAGCTCTTATCAATCAACATTCTGTTCTCATGAAGAGATAGTAATAGATTTTACGCCATATTCACACTAAGCAATTTTTATCTAAGCTTAAATAAACGACATATAGAGATAATGCAAAGGAATCACTCTTTCGATTTTTAAAAATTCGAAAATGTTGATAGTAAAATAACAGACATTTTAAAATCACGGCAAGATGGATGTGTTATATCAGCGGTTTTTAAAACTTCGATCGCCGTGGTCACCCCTTATGTATCAGCGTGATATCGCAGACCCCCAACATTTTGAACATCCCCCCCCCTCCCGCGACTTAAAATTCTAGATCAAAATACAAGTTATAATAGAGTTTTTTCATGGAGAACAATTTAGTAATCTAGTCCAGCGAGGCACAACTTTCAAGTTTTTCACGAGACCCTTCAGGGCTGTAATAGAGGGAAAATTTAACATTAAATGAAAGAGAGTTTAAGAAACGCTGTGAAATACGAGTATATAAAGAAAATATATTTCAATATCACATAATTGTTATTCAATTAATGTTTATGTTTAATTGATTGCTATGATTTTTTCAAATGTTCATAATAATTTTTTTTTTCAAAAAAGCTTTCCATTCAAAGTGACTTTTAATGGAGATATATTAATTTGGAAATATAGTTTGATATCACGGGGCAAGGAGCCAAGCGCTGCTTGGCGAGATAAAGGAATCACGCCAAACAGCGCTTGCTGTCGCTGGAATGGAGTCCAAGATGGCGGCCTAGGTAGATATTGAGAATAACCAAGATCAGTCAATAAATAATGTATTTTAATATAATATAATAAAAAGTAGCATGTACTTAATAATATTATTATGCAATATAAAATAATTTTATAATATAATTTAATAGTAATAATATAAAATATTTATATAGTATGATTTAATAATAATTGTTATATATAATTATCATATAATAAAATCTAATATTAATTATAAAAAAAAGATCGTATTGTAATAAAATAAAAACAATGCATAAGAATACTCGTATTACATAATAATTATAAATAACGGAATATGTAATAATATTTATAAATAAATATAAAAAAAAAACAATTATTATAAATAACGAATATTATATGATTTTTACTTATAATAATAATAATTGTATTTTATATTATATTATTAATAAAATAATTACATAACATATATTAAAATTAATAACGAATATCAATTACAAAGTACTGAAAACTTGTAGTATTCGAAAAACTGCAAGTTTTTTCTACAAATTTCATCGAGCAAGGAACTATCAAAAAAGCATTTTTAAAAAGCAAAATAAAGTGTTCATAAACGATTTATAGCAATAATTAAAAGTACAACACTCCTTCTTTTGAAAAAAAAATATCCTATTACTCACCCTTGATATTAGAAATATCCATATTCGAAAATAGCACAAAATAAAACAGAATACTGAAATAATAGGACAATTGCACTGAAAATGGTTATATTTTTAAAGAAATCGAATTAAAATATCATCTGGAATCAATGTGGTTACCGTGGGAAAATACCAATAAAAGTTATTTCTAATATACCTTATCCCCATGACAACTACATCGCCGGATGATAAAAATATCAAGGTAACCATATTGTAATGTTATCGCCCATCTTGGCTCACATAAACTACAACTTGGCGCATGCCTCGCAATATCAAACCATAATATTACTCCAAAAAAAAAAATTGCTGCAATTTCATCAATAAAATATCATTATGAAATGTGTATGTGAAAATAACTGTTTAACTATAGTCGGGGATAAACGAGAATTAAAACTATTTTTAATGTCAGTTAAAAGCTAATTTAACCTACCACTTTGAAAGCTATCATTTTTAGATCTAAATTCTTTCTTTTTTTCCAATGGGCAATATGTTAGCAACTAAGCCTTTGCAGACACGCCAAATCCTCAAGAGTGATTGGTGGAACCATCTAGTGGCGGCTTCGGTTACCAAATTGGGGCGTTTGAATTTTGTTCCAATGAAACTCTCGGATGCGAGATATTGCCATGAATTAGTTTTGCCGAGAGTATCAGATCCAAATTTTTATACTTAAGCAAACTTTTACATGCCGCATAATCATATGACATGCGTGCCGATAACTTTTGCATCCAGAAAATCTATCGACTGCAGCCAGGATCGAACCCACAACCTTCGGCTTACGAAATGGGTGCGCTACTTGTAAGCCGAAATTCTGGAAACGTTTTTCCCAAACTAATTTATAGTAAATACAAAGTGTTAACATTTACTCATGAAAAAGATTGTTTATCTGCATATACTGTTTAAGAATAATCTTTTCAGTTGATTGGCAAGCCCCCATAGTCTTCTAAAACAGGGGTGTCCAACCCAAATGACCTTGCGGGCCACTTCGGAAAAACATTATAATTTCGTGGGCTGCACATAAAAATATGTACATTTATATCAGATTTGGGAACAAAAAAACTTTTATTGGAGAGAAAATTTAAAACAGAATGAATTGTTATTATTGTTTTCATTATTTTTCATGTATACCCAGAAAAATAGATGATATAATAATATTTATATATAATATAATATTACAATGACCAAATAATGTTTAAAATATTACAGTTGCCATTTTCTTGAAAACTACGGTGTTCATTTTGAATTGATCTTTCGTTACTCATTGTTGAAATTTGATTGTGCTGTCATTCTCAAACGATTAAGTATACATTGCCTTTTATCTTAACCATCCCGAATAATTTTTTAAAACTTAAAAAAACATCTCTGACTGCCTCTTGCTTTTCGGACACTCCAAACAAAAAAGGAGAAGAAACGAAAGTCGCACACACAAAGAATCATGTACCATCCATAGTAAAGGATATGCATAATGCAATTCGGAATTTATTAAAAAAGTAATTTATTACAGTAAAATCCAACGTAACTGTTTGATAAAATATTAATCTATTTTAATCTAAAGGACGTTTCTATTATCAAAAAGAAGGATTTATTTTAAAACAAGAACAGTTAACAGGCAAAAAAAAAATAAATTG
>BMAV01013220.1:128056-139984 GCA_019973955.1 Trichonephila inaurata madagascariensis
AAATAAATTTCAAAATGAAAAAACTTTAAAAACCTGATATTTAAATTTTTTTTAAAAAGATTCGGTGGGCCGCGTGTTGGACACCCTTGTTCTAAGACAAAGACTAATTCTAAATTTTGTTTATTCGTTATTATGAAATATTGTTGAAAAGATTAATACATCCGTTAATTCTGAACATTGTGAATTGCTATAATTTGTTTAGGAATTAAAACTTCAATTAATAATAAGTTTAGTGCATATAAATCTAAGGATCGCAAATATATATAACTAGGCCAGATAGCTACATAATTATGTGGATATGTCACTATATTATTTACTATTTATATTTGCATGCGTTTAATGTTATTTGTTCTCTAAAAAAATAAAAACTGCATAAAACTGCATTATGATTAAAAACAAGGGATACTTACGTACTATCGCAACAATTGGCAACTTTCAAGATAACTCGCCAAATTAGCAACCCTGATTTCGTATATGTGGTACCCGCTGAATTGGTAACCATGTGCTTCGATTCACAAAAAGGCCGCCAATACGTTTGCGATAACACGTAAGGCTTACTCGTACAAATACAAAAATGCGAATTGCACATATTAGTAGAAAATAGGATTAGATTTTTTTGCTTGTAGTTTATTTTTTTCTGAACCATATACACATATTTTTATTTTCTGTATTACTGGAATATACAGGATTATCAGAAAGGAAATACCCGATTACAAACTTTAATAACTTCCAGATGAATGAACAGAAAATGATCATTAATATGTCATTGTAAAGATGAAATTTGCATTTTGAGTTTGTAACACTGTTTTTGTTAAATAGGTGGCAACAATGTTGTAATTTAGAACAGAAGAGGAAATGACATCACAGCGAGAAAAGGCGTTTTGTGTGCCCTCGTTTGCAAGAAGTCTGTCAGTAATCACGGTTCAGCTTGAATTTCGGTGAAAGTACCATAGAAATACACCGACAATAAAATTATAAGAAAATTGTAAGAAAAATTGTATAAACTGGATGCCTGTGTAAAGACAAAAGTCCCCGGCGACCAGGTTCGCAATGATATTGTAAGGGTGACTAAAGGAAGACACATCGAACATTTGTGAAAACAAATTTTACTTTACATCAAGAAACGCTACGTACGAAAAAAAAACTCATATTTTATCTTTCAAATGACATCTTAATTATCGTTTTCTGTTTATTCATCTGGGAATTATTAAATTTTGTAATCGGTTCAATCATTTCTTATAACCCTATGTATAGATTGATTATATCCCCAATTGTTCTGCGATTGTTTTTCCGTTTCTTAGCGTGTTTTTTTTTTCTTTTGCTAAAAGAAGAGTTTCTTATTTTTATTTGCTCGGGATTTCCCGGAAAGTGTTTCAAACAAAGAAAAATTTCGGGACGGATCCTTAAGTCTTCAGGATGAGTGGAAAACTGAGATAGATTTGTTTTTTCCTCTTATGTTTTCGAGATAGCTTTTACATGTGGACCATTATAGTAAAAACAATTGTTTTATCACAGCATCTACTTTTGCGGAGACATTGCGGCGAGTTGTTGTAACTTTACATGAATGGTTCTCAGAACACTTACATATAAAAGTGAACAAATTTTTGGACGAATTAAAGTAATTGTAAAGCAAGTCGAAACATTCTTATAATCTATCGGTTGCAGAGATGTCATTTTTTCCACAGCCAAAAATTCAAGAAACTCTAAATACAGTTAAACCTGTTTTTGTGCGGTAGATACGGACCGCATAAAAGAAATCGCGCAAAAATAATATTCGAAAATTTCATAAATGCTTACATATAACAAACAATTTTGCCAACATACTACAAAAAACTCTTTTTTATGCGGGGATAGGGTCCGCATAAAAAAAGTTGCATTCATAAAATATAGCAATTATTTACGAAATTTATGTAAAAGTACGTCCATAACGAAATAAATAATTAAATATTGCACATGGAAACATTTTAAAAACATATAGTTTCTGATTGTATACACGGATAAGTTTTCCATAATGCACATACATAATTCATTGCTACTCATCGCAATCCAAAGCCCTGTGATGAATAAGTTCAAAATCGCTTTCATCACATGAAGGTATAATTTCAATTGATTTATTTTTTGGCACCGTACAGTACGTGATACGTTTTTGTGACAACGGTCAATTGGTCAGTTGCTTGTGAACGTCCCGATAACCAGATATGCATGATCGAAGCGCTTTTTGGAATTTCAAACTCCTTTCGGAATAGTATATATTTCGAGAAAATGCTTTTCCGATTTGTTGGAAACCTGGATTCCAGCATATATTCTATCCGCTGTCAAAGAATCCGGTTCTTCATGTCCGCGTTCATAATATATCAAATTATTGATAGTGTCACTGTCATAGAAAGTTCAATCAAGTGCGTTGAGAGAAAGCAATTGAACGTGCATTGTAGAGAGATTGTCAAAACCAATGAGAGAACAGAGGCTCTTGAAGTTTATGTATATACATTGATAGAAAACATTACTGGCGTGCTTAAATCATTGAAATTCATATACTGCATAAAAAAAAAGGATCACGCAAAACAAATCGCACAAAAATAAAATCGCATAAAAAAAGGACCGCAGAAAACCAGGCTCTACTGTATGAGATGCAATTAATACCCAGAGGATAGGCTACCTACTACACGCATGCCACATATGGCACGAGGTACAATTCTAAGTGGTACTTAACACGAGTGATCCGCAACCCCTGGTCCGTGGTTCAAATGGTGCCGGGACACCTAAAGAGCATTAAAATATTGCCATTTTATTTAAAGTGGTGCATTACTCTCGGATTTACGCAACTTTCCACGGAAATCACTTTATATTCCACGTTAAATTACTTTTATTCATTTTTGGTGTAACTATATTTTATTCTAAAGGCATGTTTATAAATGTAACTAAATTAAAATTGTTAAACCAAAACAATCTAAAATATAAACAATCAACGTGTCCCATCCTTAGCGGGCCGCGGTATAATTTTCAAACGTTGACCTGTCCGCACCGATAAAAAAATTGCGGAGCACTGGTGCGGTCCGCACAAGAAATATTAAATTATTTCCCCCTTTCATTTACTGTGGTATATTTTTCTTGGGTTTGGGCTACTTTTTATGAAAATCCCTTTATATTCCTTGTTAAATCCCTTTATATTCATTTTTTGGTGTAACTACATTTTATTTTGAAGTCACGGTTATATACAATTAAAATTATTAAATCAAAATAGTGTAAAATATAAACAATCAACGTCCTCCCTCTCAGCGGACCGCGGTAAAATTAACAAACGTTGACCTGTCCGCGGCGATAAAAATAGTTGCGGAACACTGCTCTACAGTTTTGAGACTCTAGAGATTTGTCAATTTTGGAGTGGAGGGAAGTTAAAAGATTTGTAATGGACCTACCTTATTTGGTCATTATGGTCATTTACGAAATTACGAAAAACTCTGAAAAATAACTCTAAAGATAAATGTACTGCTATTTTGTAAATTATTGCATGTCATTATTTGAAAGATTAATTGTTTAAACGGAGAAAACTGTATGAAATCTGCTTCCCACTTTTGGTTCCACATATCTGATTAAAAAATCTTTTCTCATATGAAAACTGTTTTGAGTCCGCTTTTGAACTACTGAATGCTCAGAATCGTGTCGAATTGAAAATCACACATTATACCCCTGATTTTGCGGTATGAAAGTAGAGCGGTGCAAGCACAAGGTTCACATTATATTTTTTGTTTACCTATAATAAAGGAAAACTCTTTTATTTTGTGTTGTCTATTTCTTATTTTAATAAATATGTTAAAAATCCATTTTATGTACAAATTTAAATTTTATTGTAGCTGAAGAAATATTTATATTTTTTAGTGTTTATTTTTATGCTCCGAAATATTTTAAAATGAGGCAAAATTAATATGTAATAAATAAAACTTTAAATCTGTATTATTGACCACTATTTTCTAACTCTTCGTGCATTCTCGCAGGAATTGAAAAGTTTCAAACTTGTGTGGCACGCTGAATCATATTGGTAGATTGATTTGACACGCCACAGCTAAAAGGTTTTGGCGATCCCTTATGTAACTGCAATGTTATTCTTAAGAAATTAAATAAGTATTTTGTATCTTCAAATCGTACTCTTCATATAATAACAATTACATTTAATACATGGGGAATGAGATTAATTCTAAAAAATAACATTTTTGAGGTATATGTCTGTTTATATTTTTCTTGCCTAGTTCATCATTCATTTTGCTTACAAAAATTGTGTAAAATATATTCACACATACATTGTATTTTTCCGTTTGAAGCTGCGTGATTCAACCAGTATAACTAAATTAGCTTTGTTAAACTGGTTTTTATTTTTATCTCGGTAACCATTTAGTATAATTCTTCTCTTAATTTATATTTAGTAAACAAAATGCTATAAAAAACTTATTAATTACTCAGATTATTTTTCATCACGTAATTGTATTCATCGAGACAAAATTATGCAGAAAAAATAATCTAGTATATAATGAGCATTTATTATAATAACCTTGATGTAACACTGTTATGAAAGACTTCTTAATTAGCTTTCATTATTTTCTCTTAAAGAATTCGAATTAGTTTGATTTAAAAAGGTTTGAGTTATGTTGTTACGAACTATAGTGCATTTTTAATCATTTCTTAATCAAATTTATTACTTTTACAAGAATATGTAAAAAGGATAGCTCGTTAATAAATTATTTTTAACTCGATGCAGGTTATTAATGACGTCAGTGAAACTTATTGACGTCAAGAAGCCGGTAAAAGTGAAATAAAAATGCAAATGAGAATAAAAAATGGTACTACTGAACGAATAACTACAATTGAACAAAAAAATTGATTAAAGGAATTACTTTCACAAATTAATCTTTTCTATTACGTAGAAACTAGCATTATCTTTGACATTTTGCTAATAAAAAAAAGATATTGTTATATGCAAGAAATGGAATTCTGTTTCTCTAGAGAATAAACTCATTTTCTTAAGCTTTACAATTCTCCAAAAGTTTGTCGAACTCTTATTCTTCCAAAGCTAGTCTCGTTCTCAGCTTTTCATGCTACTCGCGCACCATCTACCTTTCGATCTAAGGTTGAGGGTTTCAAGATATCCTTCCGTTTATGTCAAAATCACCTGCTGTTTATTTTGTAAGATTCAATCTGCAACATGAAAGTACATAAGATTTCATTTATTATATTTTTCGTTTTTAATATTCATAATACATTAGCACTTTAACTTTACTTAGGTAAAAATATTTTGCGTTTGCAGAATTTAAAATTAAACAGATATTAAATTCTTTTTGATTACTAAGAAATATATTTACTGACGTATTTTTACCAACAGTTTTTGAAAATGAAAATACAATTAGAATAATGAAAAGAGTATTTACATTTATATATACAAAAGTACTACTTATTTAGAAATTTCAGTAATCTGTACAAGAGGAAAAACAGCACGCAGATGTTCCTTAGTATGGGATATGCCCTAGATTTTCTGCAATGGTTGCTTCCCACCGCCAGCAATCAGCACCAAATTGAGGCAAGAGTTCCCATTCCTCAATCTACATCTGTTTCAGTTGTTGGGTGTTACTTAAGGATGTAATTGTATCACAACGAGTAATTCAAAGCCTCTCACACATGTTATATTGCAGTGGTTTATAAAATTTTGATCTCCACCCCCTCCTTTATGTATCAGCCGGACTTCGTAGACCCCCAAGATTTTGAACACATCCCTTCCTGATCCGCAACACATGGCTGAAAAATTTAAAGGTTTCTCAATAGTCCTAAGACTGCCTTTGCTATTTATACAGACTTTTTAATACCGTTTTTTATTCCCTTAAGAAAATAATAAATATCTAATTATATATATATATATATATATATATATATATATATATATACAGATAGCTATAGAACCTAAGTATAACTATTCAAGATAGGAATATTAGGCACAGTAGTACAATAACAATCTCCTGGCCTTAGAAACCAAGATTGCAGGTTTAAACAAGTTTTAGGGCTATCCAACCTTCTCCTGTAGTTTGTCTATACAATGTGCCAAGGGAAAAAGGAAAGAATAATATTAGGAGAAATTTAAATATTAGAAATAAAATAACTATACTATTAAAATATAACGATAAAATTATAGTCTACTAGTATTCACAGTATAAACTCGATGCAATAAGGTAGATAGTAAAACTTATTTCGTGAGTATATCAACATTTAGGTTTCCCGCCAAATAAAACAAAGGCATATCAGTACCACATAAAGTTAATAAATTATGATAGAATAAAATAAAGTATACATATATATATATATGTACATTTAAAAAACCATGAATATATATTGATATAAATATTTGAAGAAAATAAATGAATACAAGAATATTTAAATAATAATATTATTAATTTATTAAAGCTGTGGCGCCATCTATTGAATAATTGTATAATTAATTAAAAATACTAATATTAAAACAAAGTCATATATATATATCAGGCCCCAGGCCTGCTGGTAAAATGAGGAGGACATCATCTCTATCATAACGACTGTATTTTGCTTCAATCACATAAAATCCAACATGGTGGCTCTTTGGCGCGCAACCGAGTAGAACAATAAACAACAATTCGTCGAGGAGTCACCAGCAAAGCCTTTTCGAGTATGTGTTCTCCTTCGTCAGCGCTCGCTCCACCTTTAAATAGGCTTATTTACCCACAAATCCTTACGCGATGAAAAAGAGTTCGCTCTATTTTCATTTATTACTTAATTTTGAAAATAAACTTTTTAAACCTGACATTTATATACGTATATATATTACAAATTACTAATTTAAAATAAATAAATAATGTAATTTATTAATTAGTTATTTAATCTAGTAATAAATTTCGTGATCAATTGGTCTAGGATGGCACATCTTTCAGAGTTTGTAAGAAATAGGAACTCTTTAAATGAGAGACCTTCGCGGATCTTTTAAAAGGGAGCTGGAGACTCTAGGAGTCCACGGATTACAGTTTACTATGGCATTTAAATCAGGGGAGAACGCTGATATCTTAATTTTCCAGCAGTCATATTAGCAGTCTGGTGAGCCCGCGGATTGTCATCCATAAAAACAGTCTAATAGCACCTCGGGAGAGATGCACATGGGTAAGGATCACCTCTTTAGAATAGCGGTCTCCTGTTACAGAACTTTTGTCGAAAACTTGAAGAACAGTCCATCTGTTCAGCATAATGCCACACCAGACGAGAACACCAGGACCATCGTTACAGTCTATTTCAGTGATGTTATTGAGATGTGAAACCGTGACTCAATCTCTCTCCAAATCAACTGGTGTTGAGAATCTCTTGTGGCAAAGAAACGATTCTCATCCGAAAATCGGACACCACTCCATTGATGAAATGTCCAGTTCTTGTGCTCCTTACACCATTCTAATCGGTTCAGCCTCTGTCCAACTTTCAAAGGGATGCAGCGTTCAACACGGCGGGAGAAAAGGCATCTTTCGTGTAGACGTATGACCACAATAAATCACGATACTTTGTGATATCCCCAGGGTTGGCGGCCCTTGTGATGCCCCGCGCCTTGGGGGTATCCTTTTCTCACCAACCACGTGACCTATGTCTGAGGGAACGAAAGATGAACCACTAAACTCTGCTATAATAAAAGCAGTTTATTATGATCTTAATTTATATACAATACAACAATACTAGACTAGGAGGCTTATAATCAGGAGTGATGCGACGCAAACCGTAATTCTGATAAATAGCGCAATTAACCTCTGAATCTATATTTATAGATTATTTCCTAACTTAATAGTATCCGATCTATTCTTAAAGCTTAAACAAACAAACTTACCGCTATTTCCTTGGCGAACAGCTACGGTCCGTAAATCATCAATTTATCATTCAATCTGTTTTGCTCTGGCTAAGGCTCTCCTGGTCTCGGACCCACTTTTGCTTATCTTCACTGGCACCTTTAAACCGACCTCACAGAATACACTAACACTCTTCTTCTAGAACTTTACCTCGCTTCACTTAGTGCTACTTAGTGCTCAATGCGAATACTAACGTTCCAATATATACTATTCCTAATCTGCATAACCACGCTCTCTTCTTGGGTTGGTTGGAAAGAATTGCCGCTCTGGCCCCAAAGAAATCCCAAGAGGATTAATAGAAGAAATACCAATAAAGCCCGGTCACAACTTTTTACCCTGTTGCTTTATACAATTGCTCAGCAATGGCGCTTGTTGACTGGTATCTGGCTGTTTTCATCAGCTGGATGATATAGCGGTCATCCACTGCAGTTGTTTTTCTATGCGGCTCCCATAAAACTTTCTATCAGCTGTACTTAGGGTTTCAAAGGCTTTCCAAGCTCGGGAAACGACACATTTGTTGATTCCGAACTCTTCAGATACACTGGTCAAGCTTTTTTAACCCCTCTTTCAGCTTTTCCATCATTCTTCTACTTGTGAAGTCTTTCAGGTGATTTCTGCTTGCCATATTTCACGAACGAATTTACTTGCACTTGGATCTAATGTCTTTAATTGCACCTCCGTTCTTCCTTTTATTCTAGTCTTAAGCTGCGCGAGCCGATCGCTCGCGTTTTGCATACACTCGCCTCACCTAAGTTGTTTTGTTGCTGGCATCACCTTTCTACTGAATTGCGTGTCCATTGTTCTGATTGAAACTTCAGTTATTTTAACTTCTTTGTCCTAGTAATCAAAACTTGTAGTATCAGTGGCTTTAACGTAAAGAGGGAAAGAAAAAAGAACGGGAGGGAAAACGAAACAAAATCCTTAACTAGTCTGAGTGAAAAAACTGAAAAAAACTACCATCTGTTGAATTTTTTTCACTTTATGGATTCCTTATGACAAGCTATAAATCCTATTAGATCGCATCTATATATATAAAAAAGTAATGCCTTTTTTCCTAACCACAAAAAAAGCAAATTTTTAACAATCTAGAATCACTTTAGACAAATTCGATTTTTTTCTCCAGTATAATCTTAAGTTTTATAGGGAGAAGATATTGCATAGACGGATTTGAAGACTTTTTTCGTACTTAGAACGGTAAAAATTAATATTTTAACTGACTTCGAATCATCATAAAAATACTTCATGTCGGTGTCATTTTACATTATTAGTTCATTGACACTGTAAAAAATGATAAAATGGCACCCATTCGGAATGTAGGATGTCATATAACTTAAGCTATGAAGGTTAATGTTATGAAACATTTAAATAAATGTCGTAGTCTCTTAGAGTTCTTTGAAAATTTATTTATAAAAAAACTAGAATTTATGTTGGTTATGCTATAAGGAATAGTTTTAGTAACTATAATAATCTTATAAAAGATTTTAGTTAGTATTTTTTTTTCTTTCCGTGTTTTTTTAAGTAAAGAGAAATAGAGTCATGACTGATAATTTTAATTCGGTTTCTTCGTTTCGTAGTAAATAACACTATGATACCATATTTATAGATGGCTGTCAGAATGCACTTTAGAAATTAAAAACTAAAGCAGACAGTTTATTTTTTCTCCACACAAAATAACATCTTTCAAATTTGTTTTATTATATTCTGGAAAATTAAGCTCTTACGTATGAGGTCTGTAAATTAAATAGTGGGAACATGGATATAAATAAATTTCTAATGAACTTAGAAGTACAGTTGCGTTACATTTCTTCTATGTAATCACCAACAAAGCTTATAACCTTTTGCCAAATGTCGGAAAGCCATTGAAGACCATTTACAAATTGTTTATCGTTGATGTCACTTACAGAACATTTTATAGTATGGCGTGCAGACGAAACTTCATGAAATCGGCGATTTGGGAGAGGCTACTTTGTAACGGGGCTTTATCGTGATTTCCACTAATTGTCCTCTTGGGATTCTTTGGCGCCAGAATGGCAATTCTTTCCAACCAACTCAAGAAGAGAACGTGTGTATGCAAATTAGGAATTATATATATATATATATATATTGAAACGTTAGCCTTCGTGAGGGTCACTAAGTGGAAAAGTAATGCTAGAAGTAAGCTAAGTGAAGTGAGCTAAAAGTCTAGAAGAGGAGTCTTAATTCTGAGAGTTAGCCTAACAAAGTCAAAAGTGGGTCCGAGACCAACGGAGCATTACCTAAGCCAGAGCCAGCCAGATTAAAAGTGAAATCATCGTTTTAAGGACCGTAGCTGTTTACTCAGGAAACAGCGGTAAGCTAATTCATCTAAATTATAAGGATAGTGAGAAAACTATAAGATTAGGAATTAATATATAAATATATATTCAGTTGTTAAGTGCGGGAATTATCAGTAATAGGTGTTGCGTCTACTCACTCGTGATCAATATCCTCTTAGACTAGTACAGTTGTTGTATTGTATATCAACTGATATCATAATAAACTGATTTTAGTATGGCCGATTTTAGTGGTTTTTTCTTCCTTCCCTCAGACATAGATCGTGTTAATAGTGGAGAAAGGGTGTTCCCAATGTAGGGGGCACCACAACTTCAACTTTCGGAGATAGGTTGCATTCACAAGGTAATCCCACAGTAACCATCACAATAGGAGAGTGACATTGTTTGCGACATGACAACGACCGTTGTCATGCAACACGGAAGGGGGGCTGTTTTGCAATAAACGTGGACGTTTGCGCCGCATAGCCGGAAGTATAGGATGCTGCAGAAATCGCAATCTGCGTTGACAGTCTGTCGTGCAGGAACAACATGCTAAAGAATCCCCACACTATGCCTCCATCAACATAACTTGTACCCGATTGGGTTCTTGTCGAAATTTCTAAGGGCGTGGCGAACATCGTTGACGTCATTCATTTGATTGACGCGTCAGTTCAGGTTCATAAGCTCGTGCCCGCGTCTCATCAATGAGGACAATACGCAACAGAAATGCGTCTCTTTCATTGTGGTATCTCCAGGTGGATGCCAGCCAGTGTAAGCTAAGGGCTATTTCTGTACTTCGGTGTGTTGATATAGAACCTAGGGGACAGCAATTTTCCCCATGTTCAGATATCTCTTTATTATGTTCCACACCGGTTGATGGCTGAAACCAACATCGTAAGAATAATTCCAAAAAAGTCCATGGATGGTCTGTAGAAAGGAGACTGCTATGTGTGTCAAACTGATCTTTAGGAATCAGTTTCATTCCGACTCGAATGAAATGTTTTAAGCCGTCGTTCTTCTGCCTAATATGGCAATAGATTTTCACCACAGGCTTCCAATAATCCTCGGTAATATTCCGTTGCATTTTTGCAACGTGCAACTTTGATTTTAAGCCCCAACCATTGATCATCTTTTGTAAGTATACTTTAAGGTATCCGACTACGTTCGGAACCGTGATTTTAAAAAAGCGCATAAATGGATAATTTTCAAGATATTTAGTGTCACTTAGGTTAGAATACACGTATAAAATTGTTTTAAGGGCATTTTTTGATAAAACAAATTATTTAAATACAATATTTTGGAAAAACATTAACTTAGAATAAACTTTTTTTTAAATGTTCTCCTTTTATAAAAAATGCTTCTAAAATAATAATATTTTGTGTGCTTGTATAAAGTAAAGACTTCTCCATTTAGTTTGAACCATTTTTTTTTTTTTTTTTTGAAAAATTCACATTATTTTCAGAGTTACAACCCATTGAAATAATTATCGCCTTTTTTTCTTAAAATTTCTCCCCTCTGTTGTCGTTAAACATGGATAATCCCACTTCTAAGTTATATATTTCAAAAATTCTAGTGGAGCCTCTGCACAGAGGTCTGAGCTATATACAGACAAAATATTATTATAAAAGAAGAATTTTTCACAAAAGGAAAATATTTTGAAAATGGATCACTTTAAGTTCATTTTGTGTCAAAATATTATACTTAAATAATTTTTTATTGTAATACTATTCTTAAAACAATTTTATATA
>BMAV01013220.1:148021-164920 GCA_019973955.1 Trichonephila inaurata madagascariensis
GTTTACTTTCTTTGATCATGTGCTTCAAAACTTTATTCTAATAGTATTTAGCATCAATTTTAGCCTATGATTCTGCAAATAAAGGTTTTGTTAAATCTTTGGAGGGCAATTCCATCCAAACCATAACACCTGACGGCCAACTTGCCTTTTGCAAAATAGCTGCATTTTCCGACGCTTTTCTCGTGAAATATATTGTATTTTCGTTTTGGTGAATGACTGATGAAACAACACTTCATCCGAATTTATCCATGTTTTGGGCCTACCTTTGTGTAACAATAAATACAGAGACCAATAATGTTTTCTTCGTTTTTATACGGTCTTTGCAGACATTTGATGACGTACTGGTTTATTTACGGCGACTTTTTTTTTGTCTGACTAAAATTGTCAATTGCGATACCTTTAGGTTCTTTGCTAAATTTCCTTGAGGCTGAGAATTTTCTACAGAGATAAGTCTTTTCAGCTTCTTTTTTTCTTCTTCATCAAGGAATTCCTCTTATCCATATTCTTTTCCTGGAACATTTGATTAACAGCCGAATTTTATTTCTTTTCAAAATTTAGATAATAATCCATTAGAAAAATGTCTTTTCAAACTTGTAAATGCTTTATTTATGACAGAATATCAGCAATCACCCTTCAAAAGACTTAAAATTTCGTTTCGGTTTGAGGATCTAATTTCGGAGTCATAATTTATTTCCACTAATAAAAATAGTTAGATTGTTAATTTGAAGCCCCTACATTTTTTTTAAAAATAAAACCGACAATAAAACGATTAAAATTTAACATGAATAGTAATTTGCTTTTAAAATTGGTCTCACTAATTTTGAGTCAACCTATATGTACGGTTAAAATAGATTTTTTTTTTTGTAAGCATTTGTGCTAAGGGGTAAGTATATGTTTATTAATAAATTTTAAATTTTAAAAAAAAAAAAAAAACATTTACAAAAACAGAGTCATCTTTTTTTCCTTTTTTAATTGTTTGTGATTAGATTATATTATTTTCTCTCCCTAGTCAGAATAACTGAAACATATTTAATTTAATGTGTTTGAGAAAAAAGGAAAATAGAAATTTTTCTTATGGTTTCGATGCAATGAAAAAAAATTATCTTTTGATGTACAGGAGAACGTCGTTTATCCGAATCAATTGGGACCGTACATCGTTTGGATAAGCGATCACCGAATGCGATCCATGCAGTATATGAAACCCGACACTATGCGAATATTGAAAATCATCACAAGCGGGAAACATGCCTGAAGAAAAAGAAAATAGGTGCAAAATGTCGCAATTTTACCTTTAATGTGGAAAATAATCACTTATTTTTCGTTGTACCATTATACACCTTCGTTTTTTCGCTGCAAGGTTTCTGATTCTCTTGAGCAGTAGTAGTTGAGTAGGACAGCACTCTGATTGTTGTTTGTACCACTCCATAGCTGTCTCTAACGCAGAAAACGCGCCAGCATTTGATGGACCCTTGCTTCTTTCGTTGTTATTGTCCTCGTCTTCATCCGTTTCATCGTCGACAGGGTCGGATTCTGCTTGCACGGAAGTCACAATCTCGTCATCATTTAGCATTTGAAATTCTCTGAGTCTTCTGCATCGATTGCCATCCAGGTTTCTATATGTTCATCGCATTCTTGAAATCCTGGGATCGATTGGACAAAGTCGGTAATCTCATCCCTGTGTTCGTTATTGTAGTCTTTTTCTTCTAAATCGACAAGAGTTGAGAAAAAAAAAATTGGTTTGGATATTTGACGCTCCAGATAATTGACGTTCGGATAAACGACGTTCTACTGCATTCTGAATATTCTCAAAGAAAGAACATTTTTTTGTCTTCTTTCTTATCTTTATTAGTACAATCTTTATCTTATCTGCCTTTTTACAATTTCTACTCAAACATAAATCTAACTCAAAAAATTCAGTGTAGATTCAAATTATGGAGTGATACGTTGCCTAGAAAATAAAACCTTGAACGTTGAATGAAATATTTGTAATTAGAAAATTTTAATAGTTAAGAAAAAGAAATATAGCTGTTTTTTTTATTTTTCAACCAAAATAATTTTAAAAATTACAATAAGTAAAATCAGAATTTAAAATCTCATTAACATCATCTGCAAAAACTTACGCAGTCTGTAAATTTACAATTCGTATTATCGTTTAGTACCCTTGTCACCTAACAATTCTTAAAAACAACTTTTTTCGTATCTGAGTATTTACAAAAAGAAAAAAAATAAGAAAGGATATATGCTTGAAAGAGAAAATCACAATTAAGCCCTTTTACATGTCGTATCAAGTAACAAATAAAAAGTACACCCATTAAAAAACTGCAAACACATCATGACAGGATAAAAGTAAAGGAAAACGAAAATAGGAAAACAGAAACTTCCTTTCGACAGGTTTGGAGAAGTAAATCCCACTTAATGTACTCCGTAAAAAGGAAATAAAAAAATGATAAAAGAAACAGAAAAAATAAATATCGGTTACATGGAAGGCGTCAGTTTTTGTTTGACAAAGATAATCCTACATTAATTATTTAATTACTGTTAAGTGAAGTAAGGTTATTTTAAAAAAAAAAATACTCGAAGATAATTTGTTACTTTATATACATTTTTTCGAATATTTCTTTTTAGTGTTTTTACTTTTTAGTCATTCTTTCTGCACGTTTTCTCCAGTAATTAATACGCTTTAACAATTTTATTTGCTTCATTTAAATGAAACTCTTCCAGTTTTCAATGGTTGGAAAAATTAATGTCAAAAGATAACTCAATAATGCTCAAAGATAGTTTTATTTTGGAAATGAAAGAATACATTGATACACAAAGGCTTTTTTTTGTTACAATTTTCTTTGATTAAAATAATGTTTAATTAGTTATTATCAATACATAATTAGTAAATTATGAATCAAAACTAGTGTAAAACAAGTAAATAAATAATGTTCAAATTATATAAATATCAGAATAAGAAATAAAAATAAAATAATGTTCAGTTTCATTCCATGTCACTGGTAAATAGTTAATTCTTTGATGAAAGAAAACTATATATTATATATATAAGTTCATTCAACGATATTACAAAGGCTTGAATTTTTGTTGTAATTAAGTAGAAAAATACTCATGTTCGTACATAACTTAGTGTAATAAATTCATTATTTTTTAATCTTGTCACGTTTATGGTGAATGAAAGTTTAAAAAAAATGTACCTCATATGTAAAGTATTTAAAAAAATTCTTATCCTCCTTCTCTCCTACTACAGTAGAACGTCGATTATCTGAACTTTATTATCCGGAGCGTTAAATATCCGGACCAGTTTTTTTTAGCAGCTACATGTCGCTCGAAAGACAGAGCCTGAAAAATGTATGGAATTAGTGGTGGCCAGATTTAAAAGGCGCAAAAGACTTCAATGACGACCACAGGGAGGAGATTACCGACTTTGTCCAATCAATTCCAGGATTTCAAGAATGTGATGAAGAAGATGTAAAAACCTGGATGCCATGCAATGCAGAAGACTGTGGATTTCATATCCTAAATGTTGACGAGATTGTGACTTCCGTATAAGAAGAATCCGACCCTGTCGACGATGGAACAGATGAAGACGAGGACAACAACAACGAAAGTAGCAAGAGTCCATTAAATGCTGACGCGTTTTCTGCATTAAAGACAGCTATAGAGTGGTTCCCAACTACTGCTGCTCAAGAGAATCAGAGAACTTGCAGCGAAAAATAGAAGTTGCACTATGATACCGCGAAAAAAAATGTGATTATTTTTCACAATAAATGTAGAATTGCGACATTTTGCGCATATTTTGATTTTTCTTAAACCCGTTTCCCGCATGTGATTATTTTCTGTTTTCGTATAGTGTCCGGTTTCATGGATCGCATTCGGTTTTCGGTTATCCGAACAATCACGTACCCGAACGGTGTCCAGTCTGAATTGATTCGGGCAAACCATGTTCTACTGTAATGAAATTTGCCGATGCATCGTTTCTCAGTATGTTTGTTTACAGAAAGTCGTTCGACCTTTATGGAAACGGTTTTATAATTTATATTCTCATTTTCATTTTGAGATAAAAGTTTGGCAACTTCAGAATAACCGTCTGCTGATGATTTCTTTTGATTAGAATGTAAAATGAAAGATTTAGTTTTAAAGTGGCTCCTAAAATTGAAAGACGGCTCAAAGGTTACGTAATTGCTCTTTTCGAGGAGAAATATTCTTATCAACAAATTATAAACCAGTGAAAAAGCCCCGGTTATTGCATTTCAAAAAACGTTATTTATAATATGTTAAATTTGAAATGAAAAAGAAACGTGTGTGTCTAGCTGAAAGTATAAATTAAAACACGAACACACGAAACCTCATCCTAAGACTAATAGAACGAAAGCAAGGAAGTGCATAAAAATAAATAGAATGAATAGGATAGCCCTTATAATTCGAATACCAGATGATAATGTTGTCAAAACCGTACTGCAATTCAAAGTCACTGGGATTCGGAAGCATTTAAGACCAAGGCTGAGATGTTCAGACTCAGTAGAGTCAGACTTTGGGATTATAAACGAGAAAACTTTGAGAACAAAAGTAAACAAAAGATCTTTATGGAGGAATCTTCAAAGGAAGGCACTGGCCCATGAGGGGCTGGCTGTCTTACCAGATATCATAATGATGAGAGGTAGGTTCTCTTGAAAAGTTGAGGAAAAATCATGGACAAAGAAACGTCATTCCGCGATCCACTCAAATGAATCTCGGTTCTGCGACATCATGGGCAAGTCTTTATATGGATACTTTGATGGCGATGAATGTTTCCAACTTAAATTTGCCATCATCATGCAAGATTAACATCTGGTTACACATCCAGCCACTTATTGGCATAGATAATGTTTTACTCACCCATCATTATATTGCCAACGTGTAGAGGCATGACTGTGTCTTATCTTCGGTGTTTCTATCGTTGTGTGTTTTAACCAGAGAGTACAACATCGTTAATTTCTCATGCGGTTCTAAGCTTACTTTATACTAAGGGTGTTGAACTGTTCTGATATGGAGCTTTCATAGAATACCTCAACATATGCTGTTGATAGACTGAAATACCACCATTCGCCACCATGCCACTTCTGGCATAGATGTTTACCTCATGGAAAGAACCCGTATATGCCATCCCAAATCAATTCGATTCGATACTCAGTCGAAATAGAGCTGTTATTGTAGCCAGAAATGGCAGCTGAGTAGGCAGTTTTGCAAGGAGTTGAACCCCCCCCCCCACACAAAGCATCTATAAACACAACCATTTCTTCCTACCATTATACTTAAGACGTATTATAAATACAATCACGCTATTTGCTTTCCTTCTAGGTCACTTTTATACTAAATTTCTTTCATTGTAATGGTTAAAGGTGTTTAAATATATCAAAATTTATTTCCGTTACAATAGATTTTGAAATAAGTGAAGGTAATTAATAGTTTTTATAGTGTAAATTCCATATAATTTGGTAATGGTTCTCATATTTGTAATATTTTTCATGGTGCTAAGACAATGATAAATTTATTCCATGATAAAATGACTATCTCTGTCTATATGTCTTTGTCGAATTGTAACCACTCAGTATCTTAACAATAGAGATCCGCCCCTTAGCTATTGAGACAGTTGTCTTAATTGAGTCATTATTAACGAAACTGTGTCTTACCAGTTATTTGTTCAGCCTGCAGAACGTATGAAAATCAAAGTTCTGAACATCACGATCTCTGTTGTGATCAACGTTTTTAATCGTTGCCTTTACGAATCAATCAAATGTGTGCGACTTTCTTTCAACTAATGGAACCATTTTATTTTGGCTGGTTGTGAGCCATGCACCACCTATATTTTATGGTTCATTTTAGTACAAATGTGCCTTTTTGCTCTCGAAATGTGCTCTTTGCTTCCATGAGCTTTAACGTAGGAGAAAATTTACAGCTGACGAATTATTTTGTTCACGTACTAAGCTGCAATGACTTCCGCTACACGAATGGAAATGCCAGCGTCAGAAGTCATTGACCTGATCTGTTTTTTGAACTAGTGATGGTTTCCTTTCGAATTGTTGTGTGTGTGTGTGTGTGATCTCTGTAGAGAAAAGTTTAACTCACTTTCTAAACAACTTACGTAGATGAATTTCACTACCTATATTTCACGATAACAATGCTTATAGAAACTCAGCCTGAAATTTAATGTTATTACTTTTTTGTTATTCCGTATGGAAACACTGAGTTGTAATTTACTATTTTGTAATTCTTGGTTTCAATTTTGTGTTTGTGTTTTTCGTATTAGAAACGTGCTATTATATCTTGAGTTATATTTGAGTTTTTTGACTCAGTTTACAACAATACTACCACGCATCATTACTTTACATTGATTTTATTCCATTTCCAAAGTTCTTGCGTCGAAGAATACAAAAAGAGTCTTTCTGAATCTTTGTAAATTTTTGCTTACCTTGAAAAATGGGATTTCGAATGAAAACAAATAAACTACTAGAGTCAAAAAGTTCCAGGAATTGTCTTCTGCATTCACGCAGGTGTTCATTGGTGGAGAAATTAGTTTTTCTGGGTTTGGCACGACTGTTAAGGATAACACACAGCCATCTGGAATTCGTTTTCTGTGCTGCTGGCGTTAGCTGCATATCATTTCTGACAAAGCGAATCTTTGATTAGTCGGATTTTGCAATGTCGTTTGGAGCAACGTGCAAACAGAAAATTCTGCGTTTTGCTGAAAGCAACATACGGAAACGATTACAGTAGCGGAGGATTTTTACCTATTTCCATGGCTGAAAATAAAATTGAAGGAACATCGTTTTGTATGGATTCAGATAAGGTGAACTAAAGTGCGGCGAAGCAACTGAAAGACCTCTAAGAAAATGGATTCCAGGAGTGCTATAAACAATTATAAGAACGCTGCACAACAAATGTGTGGATGCAGAAGGGCAGTACTTGAAAGGCCTAAAAGATTAAATTATTTATCTGCTTTTCAATAAATTGTAATTGACCAATTCCGTGAACATTTTGATTCTACCATGTATTATGAAGATACATCAACATCAAAATATAAACATAATGTAAAATTTCTTATGAAAAGGAAGACAATACAATTAAATTACCTCTTGACGAATTTCTCAATAAAACATTACATACTAATAACTATAAAGTATGCATTTTTTGCCTAGACATTTAATAAAAATAAATAACTTTAAATACTTGTTATTGTTAGTTTTCCGTAACTCTACTTCTGTACACGTTTTCAAGAATCAATTAGGTACGAAAGTAATAAATGTAATAATCCAATACTTAATTAGTATTCAAATAATTAACCTTCTGAAATAGTACTTTTTTTCTTACAATTAACACCTTAAAGAATCCAAAATGCAATCTTATGTTAAGCCTTCTTTCAAGTAAGTAATTCAGTAACAGATAAATTTCTCATTCTCCATGCTCGATATTCTTGGTTAACCTTTTAGTCAAAGTCCTCCCACCAACATTTGTGATTTATCGCCTTCTTTCTGTAGCAGATTCGTTATCCTTTCCTCTTGGCTAAATTTCTTGACTTACATTAGGCTTCCAAGATATTTTACTTAGGATAAGTACTTCGCATTGCCGTCTCTACGAAACTGAATCATATTTTTTTCTTCCAAAGGTTTTAGTCGGATTCTATCTACTTTACGAATGCTTAGGAAATTGATTCTTCAATACTTGTCAAATTCCTAATGGATGTTTATATATCTTCAGGAATGTAAGCTTAAAAGGAATAGATAAAAAAAGAGTTATTATTTATCGAAAGAGAGATTTTTAAAAGGTATATATGAAAGGAGATTAGGAATATTCTTTGAAAAAAATGAACTTGGAAACGCGAGCTTCCTCTACAAATGTTATTCTGTGTTGTGTGATACTCACGCAATACAACATTTTGAGGCGCAAAAAACGTTACATTTATTAAAACTTTTATTTGAAATAATACTAAATTATTGGTTTCATATGTTTGTTTATTTTGGAACTCGCGTTCTAGAAACCTGCATTTAATGTTCAGTGTTTGTGTGTGTGTTTTAAGTTCAAACCAATAGGAACAAATTTTCCAATTACGGATGGGATATGTGACATTCCTGGTCAGACATTTTCAAAATGCATTCACTGAGATTTACGTTCTAGAAACCTAGATTTATGCTCAGTGCTATGTTTTCGAATTCAAACCAATGCAAACATGTTGTTTCATGCGTAATCTTCGATCACAGGTTAAACCAGTGCCGGTTTAAGCTCATTTCGAGCCCTAGGCGCAAAAGATCTACTGGCTCCCTTGGCAGTGGTAGATCGAATTTTATAACCAGAAAATGTGATTAAGTCCAGCTTATCACAACTTATTCTGCTATTGTTTGAAGTCTGTTCTTACGTACAGCCGCTAAAACTTTATCGATCTTTTAAGCGGTGCGGGAAGTCTGCGAACGTCTAGAGCCGGGGTGGACATTAAGTCAATCGCGATCAATCGGTGGTCCTCCAAGATTTTAAAGGGACCGCCTTCACTAAGACCTAATAATCATTCTATCATACGAAGGTCTAGAAATACCGTATTTATTCCAAACATAGCTGCAATCGATTCTAGCCACTCCCCAAATTCTCAACAAGATTTTGTGTTTTGATTTGATTTTTTTTTTTATGGCGCTAGGACCAATTTAGGTCATAACGTGCCAAGAGAGACAATAAGAACAGTTAAAACTCTGTTCTTCTTGAACTAGTAGTCTATAGTCTAGACGGGAAAAGAAGAAAAGATGAAATTTTATGACAAGAAGAAAATAGAGAAGGATCACTAGGGTACCCCGGGTTCGTGACACCCGTGTTTACCAAAGATAGTAAACCCCTTGGGAAAAGGAAAAGATCACTAGAGGGCAACTCGGGATTGTGACATCCGTACTCACGTAAAGAAGGTGAGCCCCCTGAGGGGAACAAGATTTTGTGAAAATTGAAAAATAGTTTAAAAATATGGTTTATCGATATCCAATTTTACGAAATTAAAATAAATTTAAAAGGAGAGCTAATAAGAAGTAAATAATTCGTTATTTTATCGGTATTAAGACTTTTAAATACATTCATGAAACTATAATTGCTCTAAATACCCCCATCCAACATATTTTTTCCCTTCGATTCTAAGCCGCGTCCGATTTTCAGTAGTATTAACATTGGAAAAAAGTGCGGCTTAGATTCGAGTAAATACGGTATTTAAAAACTATGGAAGGAAAAAATCGAATCTTAAGAAAAAATTTCGTTGAATAGAAAATATACTTTGCTAATTAGAGGCTATTTAACAAAGAAAATAGTAAAATGTTCTTGGTTCCAAAAAAAAAGTTCACAAAATAGAGAAATTCGTAAAATGGAGGTCCGACTGTATTGAATACTTTATTTTAACTCACAACGCTTACGCCACTGGGTGGACGCGACAACACCTTGGAAAAAATTAGAAGTAGCCCGTACCCCTGAAAAGTCTGCCCACCCCTGGTCTAGAACGTTTGTCGTCTTCGACACTTTCACTGACTTCTCTGAAATGTCGATGCTGCTCAAAAGCTTGCGTTCGCTGTAATGTATCACAGCCATACACCTGCTTCAAAATTTCGTAAGTCTCCGTAGCACTTTTTCCCAAACAAACATAAAGTTAATGTCCATTATCCGGTCAACAATCGCAATTTCTTTCAATCGCCGGCGACTAAATACGTCCGTCTACAAAATAGGACGCCGGTGTGACCCGCCGATTACGTGATTTGAAACTAACTTTTTTTAGAAAAGGGAAAGAATGCAATAACACAGAAATGTTATTATAGTTGCTCTACTCCAAGAATGTCCTCGTTATAGGCTCAGCCCAGGAACTTTTAAATCCTACTAGTATAATATGCTGTTCCTGATGATATATTTTCAACGAAAATTTCATTCTCGATGATGTTAAATGTTATAGCTCAATCATTTCTCAGTATATTTCTTCATTTATTATAGCACATCATTTTCTATCGCCTATAAGTTGACTTGCTCATTTAAAATAAGTGTATTACATATTCTAATAATAATTTCTCATCGTTCTTAGAATAATGGAATGGAATTCGTCGAGTTGATAACTTTCAATCTGGACATAATTTATGAGAGGAAACTTTCTCAAAATATTAAGATGTTTGGAATTTCTTAGTGGAGGCATCTAAATTAAAATAGGCCTTAAGCAAACATTTTCAAGTCTTCAGATTTGTTGAGCGATGAAATGGGAGCTTGGAAAGATTTTGAAGATATTTTATTCCAAGAATTGTTGACCTTTTCACTCGGATGATGCACGTAAAGATAAATATCATGGTTAAGTAGTAAGAGAGGACGTTAAATGTTGTTTATCCGTCAGTGTACATTACTCTCAAGGTTAAAAGTACATGAAATTGTTAAAATTTAAATAACCATCGTATTAAAATCATGTTATGCATTTATTTTTGCCAAAACGGTAGGCTGTGTAAAAGCTATTACTGTAAATAAAATTTTACTTTTTAATTATACGGGGACATTAGATACGAAAAAAATTGAAAATAATCTAAAAAAAATTGTTTGTAGAAATTTTAAATATATTTTATGGTTCAATTGCATTAAAGAATTAAAATTACTCAGATGAATTGAATAATCTGGTTTTTAGATAAAAAAAATTAGATATTTAGATAAATATTCGATATATATTTTATTTAAGATATCCGACTACGTTCGGAACCGTGTGAAGGAAATGATTTTATTTACAATGATATTAAGATTAAATGAATTTTGGTAAACAGATGTAATGCATACATAGAGAGCGGACATCAATGGCTGACTAGCTGCCGGTAATAATGTAAACAGAACACAATAAACGTTACATCAAAAGTTGAGTAGTTTTTATCCTTCTCCGTAGTGCAAATATTGTTTTTGTAATATGTCGCCACACGTGATTTAAAAAAAGCGTATAAATGGATGATTTTTGTGATATTCAGTGTCACTTGAATTAGAATACATGTATTCAAATGTTTTAAGAATATTATTAGACGAAAAAATTATTTAAATACAATATTTTTGCCAAAAAAATAAACTTAGAATTACCTATTTTCAGAACGTTCTCCTTTGATAAAAAATGCTTCTATAATTATAATATTTTGCTTATAAAAAGCAAAGATTTTTCCTGAGGGCCTATTCTAAGATTTTTGAAAAATTCACATTGTTTTCAGAGACATTACCAATTAAAATAGTTATCGGTGTTTTTTTTTTTTTTTTTTTTCCAATTTCTCCACTCTGTTGTATTAAAATATAGATAAATCCACTTCTCAAAATCACATTTCAAAAATCCTAGTTCAGGCGCTGTACAGAGGTCTGAGCTATACATAGGCAAATTATTATTATTATGGAAGCATTTTCCGTAAACGGAGAGTTTTTGAAAATAGATAATTCTTTGTTCATTTTTTGCCAAAATATTGCATTTAAATAATTATCTTCTGTAAAAATATTCTTAAGGTATCCGAACACGTTGAAAATGACCTAATTCGGTCAAGACAGATATTTTTGTTTTTTATTTTATTGAATAGAGCTATCTTTTGTCTTTACAAAAATATTATGTTTTAATTCTACGCTACCTAGAGGCCAAGTTATAATCGATTTTATAAAGTGCGAAAAACTGAAAGTAAGTCTACCAGAAGTAGGTGTTTAAATTGTTTGTGAAATCTATCATGGCGAATCTGATAACTCAAAATGTTATACATGTACTTCTATAACACTTTTTGAACCTGATATTTATGTTATTTTCTAGAAAATTTACTAAAAAATTTCTTATTACACAAGTATTTTTTGAGTTATGGCTTGTCATTTAAATAATGGTCTCATAAAGAATGTAACATTTCTTATAATGTTTATTCAATCAGCTCTAAAATTTTCAAATTTTAATAAAACATTTAAATTTTAGTACATTTTCTAGATAAATGCATCTAATTTGTTTTAGTAATACTTTTACTAATATATGCTTATTGCTTTTTTCTCTAACTATTTTGAAGTTTTTCAAAAATATTGCTAAAATTTCAATTATAATTGGGATTTTTGTAAAATTCAAGGAATTGATTTCAAATATTATTAGTTAAATAGTAGTTTTTGTTGGGGTATTGAGACCTAAAAAAATGTTATTTTGTTAAAAAGTACTCCGAACGTATTCGGATACCTTAAAGCAATTTTATACATGTATTCTAATCTAAGTGACATCAAATATCATAAAAAGTATCTACTTATAGGCTTTTGCATAATAGCAGTTCCGAACGTAGTCGGATACCTTAAAAAACAATCAGAAGAAAAATATAATATAGGTTATTCTAAAAAATGCATTTCAGAAACATTTGAGTAATTTATTAAGTAATAAGATATTTAAAATGCTGAGAGTAAAAGGGCATAATATGCACTATGATAGCAAAAATCAAAATACAATAATGTTAATTTCAAGCTGTTTAGCTTTATAGAAGTGAATTATATAGGAATTTGCAAATATCATCATCGTTGTAATGTTTTATAAATACAATGAAAATCGCTTAACCCGAAACTGAAGGGATTGAAATATTTTTTCGTGTTAAAGGATATTGCAAAAAAAAAAAAAAAAATACACCAACATATTCAATAAAAACAATGAAACAAACACATTTACAGGAATTTAAAGAAGTTTAATGCAAAATTTTCAAATTTTTTGAAAAACAAAACATTTAGATTTCGGAAATAATCAGATATTTTTCTTTGCATTGATTTTTTGTGTGTGTTTTGCATCAAATTGTCAATAAATTATTCAATATCGTCCGCTTTGGTAATCATTTCACCATTGGATTATGCGTCTAAATAATTGCGCATATTTTTCATGAAGTTCCTCATTTCGGATGACGTGAGAACAGGGCTGCATTATTCATTTCATTTTCATCGTCGGAATCTGCATAAATGATACATTTTTAGATTTGAGTAAACTTCAAAATTTTGATCGCCATAATTGGGGCTGTACACACATTATCATCCTCTACTGCAATGGATTCTTCTCATAATATAAAATAATACAGTCGAATTCGGCTGGTGTTTTCCGTATTTTGTTCATTCCCAGAAGGGAAATCTTTTCGTGTTAAGCGATTTTCGTTTCGTGTTAAAAGGAAAAGAATGCTTGAAAATACATAGCAGTTTGTCGAGACCGTTTTATTATTTTGTGTTAACCGATATTTCGTCTTAAACGTCCAAGCGTTAAGCGTATTTCACTGTATGCAGATCAGTCTATGTTAAAAAGTAAACTAAAAATGGTAAATTCGGGGTTGTGTTCTATGAAGTCACATTTAGTGCAAAATTTTTTTATTAATTTAAATTAGCTTACACAAAGACAATACATATCATTTATAAAAATAATGGGCAAAGAACACGGACGGTTTTTAATAGTGACTACGTTCTTTCCTCACCTAGCCTGAAATGGTTTAGTGGACGCTAGAGGGCGCTTCTGCTACTTGGGACAGTCAGTTAGTTACAGCTTTAATGACAAGAGTGGTTTAAAATATAGTTAAGAAGTCAACGCTTATAAGTTAAAACACATATGCAAAATTTTCTATATATTTCCCTTAATATTAAACAAGTTTTTAAGAAATTGATGACAAATATTACAAAATCATTGATTGCTTATTTATTGAAAAGTGATAAGTAAGTATAAATTGCATTTAGCTTAATTTGTTAGTTTCAAAATTAGTAAGATTGGATGTACAGCATTTATAGGTATATTTCTGAATTAACATAAAAAATTTATAATAGGTAACCAAATTTTTTTTAAGAAGATTTTGCTTTCGAAATAGTTGTGCGACAATATTTGAATATTTTAACGAAAAAGAATCAAATAGCTCAGCAAAAGAAGGAAAAATTCACTAAAAAAAAATATTTGTTTGCTTTCCCTCAGGTTCCGATAAAACATTACGAGAGAATATTACAAAAAAATTGGCATAGTGTAAAGTAACTAATTTATTTTACTGAGGTGCTGTTTTGAATTTTATAAACTTATCTAACTATTAACTGCTAAACTAAAACTATTACTGAGCTTACATAAGAAACTAACTTTTTAACTATCCTTAAAAAAATTACAACTTATTTTGGGTCTTAGAATTTTATCTCTTTCAACCCGAGGAAATACATTCTATATGCTAATTGGTATCTTGTCATTTCTCTTTCTTATCTGATGCTTTTAGGCGATTAGAAAATTTTAATTTGCTAATTCATTCATCTTTCTTTTCTTTGTTAAAAACATTACATTTTGATTAATTTATCTTCATTCAGTTTGTTAATTAATTTCATTTTAATAAAGATGTTTTCTATGATTTTATGTGTCCACATAAAAAATTAAATGGTCCCACCTAAAGCATCACTTATATATCCACTCATAGCAAGTTTATTTTTTTTTATAAATAAAAGACTTAATATATAACATTTTATAAATTTAAAGTAATATTCTGTATTTGATTCTACAAGTATCTATATGCAAAATTTCTTGCCAATATCTGCAAAACAATATTTTTTTTCTGAGGCACATAGTTAAAATACTGTTTGTATCCGCTGTAATTGACTGTTCCAAGCAGCAGAAGTGCCCTCTAGCGACCATGAATTTTCAGTACAGGTTAGGTGAGGAAGGAATATGGAAGCTATAAAAACCGTCCTTGTTTTTTGCCTATTTTTTTCGTTAGTGATAAGTATTGCGTTTGTATAACCTAACAATTGATAAATAATTGCAACACTAAAGGAGACTCAACCCCGAATTTACCGCATTTAGTTAATTCTTTAAGTCCAACTCTCTAAATGTTATTATCCATTTAATTTGATACAAAAAAGACTTTTTTTTTCTTTGTGCTCTGTAAAATTTAGAATTATGCTATTCTATATTATGTGTGACGTCTAAATTATACCTCATGGTACTTACGTATTATTGCAACTATGCCAATGTTCAAGAAAACTTGCCAAGTGGGCAACCCCGATTTCGCATGTGTCGTACATACTGAGTTGGCAACCATGTACTTCGTTCCATGAAATTTCGCCAGTACGGTTTTGATAAAACGTAAGTACAATTTCACTATTAGGAAATAGTAATTTTGGGGAGTTTAGTTTTCAACACTGTCAAACTCTCTCTCTCTCTCGCAGATAACTGTTTGAAACCGAATCTATTAAAATGAAAATTATTATGGATCCTTTCTAGCAAACTCATATGGAGAGAGCTTTAAGAAAATTAAAATGTTCGCAGATATCAAATATATTAGTAACTACATTCACTGGAATGTTCTATAAAGCAGATACGAGTAGAAATTTTGGTACTTACGTATTATCGCAACAATCGCCAACTCTATTAATTGCTCTCTAAGTTGGCCACCCCAGTTTCTTATGTGTTGTACGCTCTGAATCGGCAACCATGTGCTTCATTTTAAATAATGTCGGTAATATGTTAAGATAATACGTAAGTACCAAAATTTAAAAAAAAAAAATTATGATTCCATTGTTTCAGTTGTCTGTGTGATTTAATGAAAAAACTTTGATACTACTTTTTTTTGAGAAATGCTTTTTTTTATTTAATTTACATTTTTTTGGTAAAACTAATAAATCCATAAAATTAATGCACCATTTCATGTACCACCTTTGAACAATTTAAATGGAAATTATTTAATAAGACACTCTGTGCGATTACAGAAACGTACAATTAAAAGATTTCGGTACTTACGTATTATCGCAACAATCGCCAACTCTATTGATAACTTTCTAATTTGGCAACCCCAATCTCTTGTGTGTTGTACGCGCTGAATTGGCAACCATGTGCTTCGTTTTATATAATGTCACTAATAGGTTACGATAATACGTAAGTACCAAAATTTTAAAAAACAAATCTATGATTCCATTGTTTCAGTTGTCTGATTTAATTAAAAAAAAACTTTGGTACTTCTTTTTTTTTATTTAATTTGCATTTTTTTTGTGGTAAAACGACTAAATACACAAAATCAATGCATTACTTCATGTACCACGTTTGAACAGTTTAAATGGAAATGATTTAATAAGACACTCTGTGCGATTACAGAAACGTACAATTAAAAGATTTCGGTACTTACGTATTACTGCAACCATATTGACGACATTATATGAAACGCATATGGTTGCCAATTCAGCGCTTTCGACACATGCGACATCGGGGTTGCTAACTTGACGAATTATCTATAACGTTGGCATTGTTGAGACCATACGTGACTACCAAGATTTCTTGTGTGTTATATTTTAATTAAGAAAACAAAAAAGAACCATCGGAGTAAATAAAAATTAGTTTTTCTAGAAGTTGAAAGTTATTCCATGTACTGAAGTATAGATATAAGCTCATTTCTGGTAATTATTTTCATAGGACAAAAATTTTTCGATCTCATTATCATTTATTTAAAATTTCTTATTTCATTAACGTAGTGGTAAAATTTCTTGAAGTTTTCTTTCTGACAATAGTGCAGTGCTCCGCAAGCATTTTATAGCCGTGGACCGGTCAACGTTTGTTAATTTTACCGCGGCCCGCTGAGGGGAGGATGTTTATTGTTTATATTTTAGACTGATTTGATTTAATAATTTTAATTTAATTGCATTTAATCTTGATTCTTCTGAACAAAATATAGCTACACCAAAAAATGAATATAAAGGGATTTAACAAGGAGTATTAAGTGATTTTCATAAAAAGTAGCCCAAACGTAAGAAAAATATACCACAGTAAATAAAAGAGAAATAATTTAATGTTTCTTGTGCGGACCGGTAGTATTTGATCCACGGACCGGGGGTTGCGGAACACTGCTATAATGTACACACCATCTTTCATTACGTGCAGAGAATTATGGAATTTTTAATTGCTTTCTTGATTCTACAGCATTA
>BMAV01013220.1:165627-358178 GCA_019973955.1 Trichonephila inaurata madagascariensis
TTTTTTTTCCTAGATGTTTTTGTTTTCTTTCAGAAGTACAAATAATCTAGCTCTAAAAATGTAGTTAAAAATCCCATGAGAGTTTCTCAGTTTGATCTCTCTTCAAAAATAGTCGTTAACGGTAGCTTTAGAGACATAAATGTATAGGCTTCTTCTTTTTAAGTAGGCATTGTACATTTTAAATTTGAGTCATTTTACTCAATATGTGTTTACAATAAACTACCACTAACAATATTTGCATTGTTGCAGATAAAATCAAGTATATATAAAATTGTTTTCTGTATTTTTAATCATCTTTAACAATAAATTTTCATCAATAAAGAAATATCGAACAATTCCTAATCAGCTTTAAATTCCTGTCTTTTTCAATTCCTACTCTTAGTTAACAATCTTCCTATGTATATCTTGTTCAAATTTTCAATCCTTAAAAATACATGTTTTAAAACGCTCAATTGACTGAAATTTTATATACACGATTATTTCGGATGACAATACTGTAATTTATTTATAATTAATAAAAATTAATTGATTAAAACTAATTATACAAAGAATTACAAATACAGTCACGTTGGCATCATTTTTGGAGACTCAATGACCTTTTTGGCGACTTGTGAGAAAATTTGAAAAGGTTTTTTTTTCTCACATTTTAAAGCGCTCATTTGAGCGAAAATTTTCTATACATGATTTTTTTGGGTGGTAATATGATAATTTAATTATTACTAATTAAATTAGTTGACTGAAACTAGTTATTTAAAGAATTACAGATGCAGTCTCATTAGCTTCATTTTTAGCGACTTGGGTCAAAACTAAAAGTTTTTTTTCCCCTCACGTTTTAAAGTATTCAGATGAACTGAAATTTTATGTACACGATTGTTTTCGATATGACAATACGATACTTTAATGGTAATTAATAAAAAGCAATTGCTACTTAATGTTGTGATTCTGTCGCATGTGTATACATATTTATATTAATTGTAATTATTTGATAAAAAGTAACTAAAATAAAATCTTTCTTTGTTGATCTAAGTGGGAATTGCCTTTAAAAAAATTATATTATTTGTTATAAAAACAATTTGAAGGGAAAAAAACTTCTTAACTATTGCATTACAGCTAAATAATATCATTAAGAAGCATTATCACAAAAACGCTCTTTGATGTTCGAAAATAATGATTAATATAATGTATAAAGGGGAATTCTGCACTTATTCCATTTATTATTCGTTGCGTTGTATGAAACTGAATATTAATGGCAGTTATTTAGAAGCAAAATTATTGCATTGAATTTCTTTCTCTTTTTACTTTGATTATTTTGTTTGTTATTCTCTTTTAAGAAGCTTTTAAAATCCTATCGATTGTCTTAAAGCAAAGGAAAAAAATATTTTATTATAAAGAAAGGAATCATTTTATTCTGAAAGGTTACTTATTATCCATATGAAACGCGAGAATAAATATTTAAATTCAATGCATTTTTTCTCTCTTTTAACTAAAAAAGAAATTGTTTTTGTATTGCATATTAATTAGCAACATTTATAAATCTTTATTGACAGTATATATTATATTTCAAGAACAACTGTTTTTAACAATGTTTTTTTTTTGCTTGTGTTGTGAAACGGCTGTAAAAAGTTAAGGTTTCATGGTGTATTTATTCTACGAGGGCTGGGCCATAAGTCATGGCAACTATTTTTTTTTTCATGTAGATATGTGTTCGGATCACAAACGTATATGTCTCGTGGGGAAGTTCTGCAGGCATAGTGTGAATGCAAAACATCAGATGGCTCTGTGATAGCCAGTAGTAGCTCATTGTGGGCTGTGAAATCAATCAGTTGGTGAGTGTCATGCAAGATGGAAGTAACCCGTGTTGAGCTGCGAGCTTACATTAAAATAGCCGTTCTCCGAGATAGAAATGCGATGGAGTGTCACAGTGAATTAGTGGAAGCCCATGGGAATATTGCTCTACCATACCGTACAGTAGCACGGTGAACTGGAAAGTTTCAGCAAGGACGTGTGTCAACCAGTGATGAGCAACGTTTGGGACGACCGGTCAGTGTGCAGACCGACTTGGCACGTGCCGTCATCGAGCAGCTCATGGATTACATTAAGGGGCATGGACTATATTAAGGGTCTATAAGTCCAAGTTTGTCATGTCAACTTTTTTTTTTATGTGTACTGTGTTGTTATTCTTTTGCACCGTGAATGCCATATTGCCCTGTATATACTACCGTAATAAATTAGTGTGTTACGATATTTCAGTGCTGTTCATTGTCCACACATGTAGTTAACACCTTGAACTTTTCGTCTGTATGTGTTACATTTTCCAACCGGACTGATATCTTCAAGAAAAAGAATAGTTGCCATGGCTTTTGCCCCAACCCTCGTACATCTACTTTTATGTGTGGCAATTTAATTGAAGATAGTGCATAACACATACATGGTGGTCCGCTATCAGGCCGACAATCTTGCATTCATCATTCATATGTGATACCAAAACGTCTCTGTTCCCCCTACACACCCAGCAAGTTTGTCGGTCTGGTAACGAATAACCCAGTATATATGTTATAATTATAATAATTAAATAATATACCTTATAAAATTGGTTACATCCCATAAAAAGGGATCCGAAAAATTTCAGTTTAAAATATACTCTTTCACCACAGTTTTCAATTACTGATTTTCCTTCTTATAAAGTTTTGTAAAGGATCCAAAAACGTCTTCTAGCGAACTCATAGAGACTATTTCAGCCTATTCTTAATCAGGAGAATAATCGTCGCAATAGTCATTTCAAACAGTCATATAACGCGTACCTAATCTTTGTTACATATTTTCTGTGTAGTGTAGCTCTGTCTGTAAAAAATATTAGCTGGCCGTATCATCACTTACAGTTTGTCGCGACCCTTGAGACACCGAATGAACACCCGTTTTTAACAATGTTACAAAATTTATAGGTCTATCGATTTACTATCAATCAATGTTTTAAACCTAGGAAGCAGCCAAATTCAATCTTTATCCTAAATCCCTAAGACAAGTAATTTTGTACAAAACTGCTTGTGGTCCGATGGAACAAAACTCGTGAGGTCACACAACGACGATCGTTTTGGCGTGATCGTTAAAGTACTTGCTTACGGAACAGAAGGTGCTCTGATCGAATCTACCTTTCTTCGTTGGTGACCCTGGCCGTACAAGAAAACCGCACCCTTCATGCGCAGCAGTCCTGGTGCCATCTATCCACCGCAAAAGCAACCAAACCATCAGACAAATGACGCAATTAAGCAGACACACCACAAACCGTCTCACTCAAATGACACAATTCTCAAGCCATGACGCACGATGACGCAACCCACAAAGTGACGCACACGCTTCCCACAAATATGGCACCATTCGTTCGCGTATTCGTCGAATAACCGACATGGAAGTAGTGTGGCTATGTGACAACTATATAAACCACAGTACTAGTCATCACGGGAAGACGATCGTTTTGGCGTGATCGCTAAAGTACTCGCGTTCGGAACGGAAGGTACCCAGATCGAATCTTCCTTCTTCTGATATCTTGGTATGAAGCTTCTTTTCTAGATTTCAAAGACTTTCAAAAGTAACTTCGCTAATCTGACTTTGATAGCATCCTAACGACTAACGCTATGTGCTAGAGTTTAAATAGCTCTCAAACTAGCATTAACTCTTCTCTCTACGGAAGGCGGTTTTAAACTCCAACGACAGTTAAAAAGTAATTTCTTCCAAGAGGATTAATAAAAGGGCACGAATAGAACCCGTCACTTTACAAATTATGCTTGATAAAGAATATTGTAGACTGAATTGATAATAAATAAATTCATACACAAAATAAAATAAAAAAGTTTAATAAAAATAAAAATCAAGCAGCCTAGGAGCGAATTGGTCAATGAATCAATATCTATGGATAGTCAACAATAAGTCAGTCAAAATCCATCTTCAGAATTTATAAATGAATCTGTATACTTTAACAAATAAAGAAATAATATTAAGTATTAAACTTAATTACTAAGGAATTGTCATCCACCGTCACATATTTTTACAAACATGATATATCTTCTTAATAGTTTTTTTTTCTGGTTGAATAACTCAATTTTCAATTTAATACGCCTAGCGATCCAAGTGGTAGCTGAAATTATAGAAAAATGTTATAAAATAAAATTTTATTTTCCAGTAAAATGGAAACATTTAATAATAAATTCAAATTTAAAAGGGGCTTTAAATCGATTTCTAGATGGTGGAAATAATATTCAAATCTATTTCAAGTGTAAAAATGTATACTTGATCGAATTGTTATATGTAATATTTTCTAAAACTTCCAACTTGAATTTCTAACGACTAACCACAAAATACTTAATTAAATTTAAGTTTATAAATATTTCATAAGGCTATATATATTTTACCTAAATATATCTCATTCCCTCACGTATAATACTATTTTTATCAATGCTAATATAAATCTGTGAGACAAACTTGTATGCATACCTTCTGAAAATAGACTTACCGATAGTACTACTATAATACCGATAGTACTAAATAAACTTACGTATAGTATTACAGCAGCGAAAAAGAAAACTTTAAAATAAATCTTGGATTGAAAATGTTTTTTTTTTTTTTAAATAAACCCAACTTTAAGCCAAGTTTATGAAAAAAAAGTCATTCCGAAGAAAGTTTTGTAAGGAAATATGATTAAATTCTTATAAATAACTTTTTCTGGAGAAAATACGCCTACTCCTGTTTTCTGAAGTTCTGAAAGAGATGTGGAATTCTTTTTTTGTGTGTCCTAAATGGTATTTTTCTTCCATAGTTCTTTTCTATTTTTAACTTGATTTTTAGTCTTAAGGAAGAAATGCGTTGCTCTTGTTTTCTTGTTCTTTTCCAAAAAGTTTCCAAACAAATATAATTCTCTAGACCGTTGTTAAAGTTTCTAGGATCAGGAAAAAACGAGGTAGAGCTATGTTTATATTGTTCCATTTTATGAATATTTGAAACTGTTTATGCAAATTAATTCATGAATTCTCTGTATGTCGAAGATGTAAGCACAGAAAGGAAAAATTATTGTCTATGCAAGATCAATATTTTACATCATATTTTATCTTCAAGTAATGTCCCATTATGTTGCGTATTTTTATGTGTAATTAATACTAATCTCTTGTAAATCTTTCAGAAAATTTAATTATAATCGAAATCATTAGTTAAAATTGTTGACACATCTACACCTTTTAGCTGCATCAGACCCATTGACGGACTATGAATCTAATATATCTTAGCATTTTATGTGTTTATACTAGGTGTTTGTTAAAAGGGAAAGGTCTAATTTTGTGTGAAAAATTGTCATTCATTTGTGGAGTACTAATTTATTATCAAATCGTGTTATTTTTCCTTCTTGTTTTGAGAGATTCAGTAACATACATGATAATACACAAAAGGCATATTTATTTTTCAAAACCTATTTTAAAAAGCAGAAATTTTGCATAGATTTATTGTTAGGAAATACTTATGAATAGATATTCCTCTTCTTTTGTAATTGGACTCATTTATCTTTCTTCATTTTCAATAAACATTTTATATGTCTGCGGAACGAATATTTAAAATTTTCCTATTATAAAGTTCCAAGTAGTGATGATAACAAACTCCGAATATTATTATGGTCTTAATTATTTTCTCATACCTTTCAACTAATTCTTATAAAATAGAATAAAAAACTTAAAATTGAAAAGTATATTTTATTTTAATTATATGTATTGCCTAATTTAATTAAATATACGCATGAGAATTGTTGACATGTGATGTCATCACTTCTATAAAACAGTGCAAATCTTTATTACATCCCCTTCTTTCATTATTATTTGAAATTTTTTAACGAAGCAAGCATACTTTGGTTTATTTAACAAACAATCTTAAAAAAAAAACTTGAGCTTTTTTGAGTCTTTTTTTAACTTTTAGTTAACCATTATACCTCAATAAACAATATTAGTGATAAATAATTAATGCTGTTTAAAGTATTTAATACTTCCAAAAAGCATAGTAGAAATATTTAAAGTTCATTATTAAAAACATAAATATTGCAAATTTATTGTACGCTCGCTTTGTAAGCGCAGTATAGAAAGATTAATTAGTTTTTCATTTTGCTTATTATCACCTAACTTAATTTCTAAAAAGTAATTATGAAGCCAAAATAAATGGGAAACTGTAATGGATGTTTATAATATCAATATTGATGAAATCTCTTAATAAAGACTTTTTAATTAACGTTTAATTAATTTTTAGAGGAGAAAAAAGCTATTAATTGTGTGTGGGGGGGGGTGCTATTACGTAAAAGAACATAAACCATTTCTAAGGCCATCAATTTTAAAATATTTTGAATGAATTTTCTTCTAATAATCTATTCAATGTTTAAATCATCACAAGTTATTTTTAACATCTCAAAGCAAGCGCTTGTTAAAAAGCCTTTCCCTGAGATAATATACTTTATTTCTCAACTTAATGACTGAAAGAAGCCAACAAAGATGAAATATAAATGCAAGTGGTGAAGATAAAAGAATCATTAAAGCACAATTAATATTTCATTAAATTAGTTATTTTTAGATTAAACCATTCCTTACTCTATGGAAATAAACAAAAGAACGAGTCTTTGGCGTGGGGCTAAATTAAATATTAATGAATGCATTCCGTAATGAACAAAATTTGAGGATGGAAAATAAATATCCGACATATCACAACATATCCAAATAAATATCCCAAAAATTAGGAATTTTTCAGTGCTATACATACAGACGTAGTATTGACAGATAATAGCACATTGCGTCAAATATTGGTTTTAAAATTAAGTACAGAAAATAGATTGTTGGGGGATTATGTACATTTTAATCAAAACACGTAGCTATGCAAATAGTTCAAAATATACCTCAAAGATGCTTCTAAAATACATGTTGGTTATGACGTATATTCACTGGAAAGTCTGATGCAACATAACAAGTCAGGGCATGTTGTAATGATATTATTCCTAAATTGTTGAAGCAAGGCCTCATTTAATGCACTGATAAGTATGGAATCTCTTAAGCAAGCCGATATAACAAGCAGCAAGACATCATACTCAGACCTCCTAAATAGTTTTTTAACGAATTAAAATGTGATAACCAAACAAAACAGGGAATGTCATCGTTATATTTAAACATTCCTAGGCAGTACTTGTGTGACCCCATGAAATGTTACAACTTAATGTATCCTTGAAAGTAGAATAGGTTAGACTAAATCAGTGCTTCTCAAACTTTCAACACTTGCGACCTAATATCCCATCATGTTTTTCATCACGCCCCCACCCCCCGCCGTACACAATAACATGTATCAAATTTAAAAATACTATACTTTGACGCTAAAGCTACAATACGACTTGAACCTGTTTAAAGCCACCGACGTATATAAAGATCTCGCTCAACCAGAGAGTTAATTATTCCGGACGTATATATACGACTTTCCGAAGTACGACCTTTTCTGTGAACTGTGATCTATAAAATTATTACGAAGGCTTTGGAATGCAATAAAAGGACTTTGACAGTGTTCGCGAAGGATTTACTTGTTTCAGAAGATTTGCTTATTTATTACTTTTCTATACTCCCCCACCCCATCCTATATACCACATACGTTTGCCTAAGTATTAAACAGCGACATTGGGGAACGTAATTTTTAATCGGAATTTAAGGGATTAATTAAAAAATATACAAATGAACAAGATAAGTGTTCAATTTTGCATACAATTTTATATATGACAAGCCCATGGGGTCACTGATAATTATTAAATTTGTTCTTAGCTAAGTATTGTTATAAATTAGTTTGCATGGCTCCAGTACTGATATCTGTCTTATATCAATGTAAATATGCATTTTACATTTTATTATGTCAGAATGTATTTTGCTTGTTTACTTTCAGTTCAATAATTTTTTAAAATTATTTTTTGTTTTCGACTTTTTGATATGCTCGCGCCCCTCTTGTAGGGTTATGATGCCCCTCCAGGGGGGCGCGCCCCACAGTTTGAGAAATGCTGGACTAACATGATGCAGCAGAGTTAGTTTTAGGTTTCATAGTCCTATCTGTCGTCAAATATAGCGGCATTCAGCCTTCATCATAGTGCCGCTCCATACCATTGCACTATATTATGATGAATATAAGAGTAATAACGTTGGTTTTTTTTTTTTTTTCCCCAACAAAAAAAAAATAAACCTTACACAAGGCGTATAATAAGATGAAATATTAAACATACTCTCATTTGAGAAGAACACACATATCCAGTCGTTTTCAATGATATTTCGATGTTGTCTTTCGACAACATTACGATACCATTACTTCCAGGTTTTCTTGCCAGTGGTACACTCGCCAAATATCTTTGGTCATATAATCCTTCTTACCTCACTCTCCTAAGAACATATTTATTTGATATTCTAGTACTGAAGTAGCCAGAAGCTCTTGACCAGATATAATGTTATTGCTTCTTTTTGCTGGTAAGATGATATTTCTCCCATTTACTGTTGTAGTTTGGCAAGAGCCACCTTCCAGCTGGCGACAGCTTCAGATACCAGTTGTTTAAAATGCTATCCACCCTCGGGAAACAACACAGTGAACGATTTTGAATTCTCTGGCTACATTAATTACCTTTTGCCTTACTCTGAACTTACTACAATGTTTTCATATGTAATATTATTTAAGTGGTATTTACTGAACACATTCAGGATTTCACAATCGCTAATTTAATCTTCCACACTTGAAAACCTCCCATTTTTTTTTTTAAATCTGGACTGTCCCGTAACCATTTTATGCACACAAAAATTTTGCATACTAATATTTCCGACTGCAATTGTGCAAACATACCAATTTTTTTTTGTTAATGTGCTTTATTTTGTGGCTTCCATCATTAAAAAATATCTGTCCTTTGATATTTTCCTTCCTTCCCCATTGCAAAACAGTGCCTTAAATATATGTATAATGTTTATATCATAAAATAAACTATAACTTTTCATAGATAATCTTTACCTTTAATGATTTAAGGAGCAAAATTTTAATCTTAAGGTATCCGACTACGTTCGGAACCGTGATTTTGCAAAAGCGTATAAATGGATAATATTTAGTGTCACTTAGAATAGAATACATGTATAAAATTGTTTTAAGAATAGTATTACAATAAAAATTATTTAAGTACAATATTTTGACAAAAATTGAACATAGAATGACCCATTTTCAAAATGTTCTCCTTTTGTGAAAAATGCTTCTATTATAATAATATTTTGCCTGTCTATAGCTCAGACCTCTGTACAGAGGCTCAACTAGAATTTTTAAAACATATAACTTAGAAGTGGGTTTATCCATGTTTTATGACAACAGAGGGCAGAAATTTTAAGAAAAAAACGCCGATAATTATTGCAATGGGTTGTACCTCTAAAAATAATGTGAATTTATCTAAAGTCATAGTTGAGTCTCTGTACAGAGGTTTGAGCTATATAGAGGCAAAATATTATTATAATAGAAGCATTTTTCACAAAAGGAGAACATTTTGAAAAAAGGTTATTTTAAGTTAATTTTTTGCCGAAATATTGTATTTAAATAATTTCTTTTGTCAAAATGTGCTTAAAACAATCTTATACATGTATTCTAATCTAAGTGACACTAAATATCATGAAAGTTATCCATTTATGCGCTTTTTTACAATCACGGTTCCGAACGTAGTCGGATACTTTAACCTATTTCCAACTATATCCTGATGACTAGCACAGTTATTTAGGGCAGTTTAAGGGTCATATACTCTCCTTATAAGCACGCAACAGATCATTATTGCCTATGGTATGATTTCTTTTGATAGCTTTTTTTAGATCAAAAGAATGCTTTTATAATTTATTTGCATATGTACTCAATTCTAAGGAACGTTGTGTTGCCATTTTAAGTGACTGACCGGATTAGCTTTTAAATAAGATAATGACACAGATCTCCAGGGATTGGAACTGTCTTCGTCATAAGCGAAAACCTTTACAGCAGTGCTTCTCAAACTTTCAATGTTTGCGACCCAATATCCAATCATACTTTTCCTCGCCCCCCCCCCCCTTCCATACAATAACAATGTATTAAATTCCATGGTACTGTACTTTTAAGCAAAGGCTCATTACGATTTTAATCTCTTAAATGTCACAGTTGTATATAAACATCCCGCTCAGTCAAACGAATATATACACCCCAAACGT
Source organism: Trichonephila inaurata madagascariensis (assembly GCA_019973955.1). Lineage (NCBI taxonomy): Eukaryota > Metazoa > Arthropoda > Arachnida > Araneae > Nephilidae > Trichonephila > Trichonephila inaurata. The sequence goes on from BMAV01013220.1 coordinate 175,857, forward strand.
ATGAATACGTCTTTCAGAAGTATGATCTTTTCTTTGCAGTGCTATCCATCAAATTATTCCGAAGGCCTTAGAATGCAATAAAAGGAACTGCACAGTGTTTGTGAAGGATTTACTTATTTCAGATAATTTGCTTATTTGTTTCTTTTCTTCCACTCCCCTTCAATATATCTTACACGCATGCCTACGCGGAAAACTGTGGCATTAGGTAGCGAATCGCGTAACTTTAAATTGGTAGTATGGGGATTAATTATAAACCGTGCAATTTGTCAAGATAAGTGTTAATTTTTGTATATAATTTCATATGTGACAAGCCCGTGAGTCACTGGTAATTATTGCACTTGTTCTTAACTTAATCAATTGTAAAATACACTGTGCAGTCGTGATACATTTTAAAATGTATTATGTCAGTATAAATATGTATTTTTCTTTATTTTTTATTATGTTAGAATGTATTTGTTGTTTATTTTCAGTAAATTAATCACTCTTTTAAATATTTTTTGTGTTTGACCTATCAATATGCTCGTGATCCCCTCGTAGAGTTATCACGCCCCTCCAGGAGGGTGCCCCCCACAGTTTGAGAAACGCTGCCTTACAGAGTAAGAATGATTGATTAAGAACTTTTTGAACTTTATGAGAAAGCGTTTACAACTATTACACTACAGTATCGGCTTATTCCCACAGTCGGAGAGTATTGATGACAAGTAGGATTTGTATCAGTTCATGCTAGGTATTACCATAGTCTGCATTTAGCTCAGAGGTAGAACATCTTTTGTATTCCTCCGCTTGTTGTAATGTGTGATCAACTCTGAACTAATCATCCAATAAATTGTAATCGTTTCTAATTCATCCAACTTAATTTCTTGTGTATATGTTTTATATATATATATATATATGTTTGTGTGTGTGAGATGGTGTGTCTGGTATAAATTAATAAAACTAGGTGTTGACAGAATAATCTGTTTATTTTTTTAAACAAGAATAACGGAAATGGGGAATAACAATTAATGATTGAAGTGAAACATTTAAACGCGCGTCTTTGCCTAAATGGCTAAGTTCATTATTTTAAGAGGTGTTCCTCCTCTGCCGTTGTGGGTATGCCTGTTTTGCGTTCTCTGCGTCTTTTGCTGGAGTCATTGCCCCTTGTTTCCTTTCGAAGCCACCTAAGAGGGGGATGCTATTGGGGCTTGTAGGAGCACCGCCTACTTCCACAATTGCTCCGGCGCTAATTTTTTTGTCCATGAGTGTATATGTATTTTTAAAGTATGTTTTGTAAGTTAAATTGTGACGGGCTCATCGCAGTTTCTACTAAAACTCCTTTTGGGTTTCCTTGGGGCCAGAATGGGAATTCTTTCCAACCAACTCGACTAGTGAAACGTGAAATATTCAAATTAGGGATCTTATGCATAGTAGAAGTTTAGCGTACGCAGGGTGGCTATGAGAAGTGAATATACTAGGTCCATGTTTTGCCAGTGCTTAAGTTAAAGTGAGAGGAAATCCCGAGTTTAAAATTTAAGCGATCCGTACCTGTGCAATCAAGTTAACGACGGATACTATTCCACAAGGACAAAAGCCACGTCAGTTAGGATTCAAGCGAATTGCTGCTTACCCAAGTTAGAGCGGTAAGACCATTTAATTAAACTACTAGGAACTGTGTATTTATTGAGATTAGGATTAGTCGATAAAGTTAAACATAGTGTTGAGTTACGCGATTAGTTGGTAATACGTATTGTGTGTCTCCTCACCCCAGATTTACTTGGTTTGAATATTAATATTATTATTGTATAATGTTTAAGTTAAGATCTTAATAAAGAGATATTAAGATTATGACAACGTCTGGTTCTTCATTCACTCCCACACCTCTAGGTTGCGAGGAAAATGTAGAAGTAGGGCAACCCCCACGGGCACTTGCCTTACAAAGTGTTAATTTTGTCTTTCAGAAAGTATTGCGAGTTTACATCATATCTCCCTTCTACTTAAGACTAGTTGTTATGGTCGAGAGTTCGTGGCAGACGTGTTCCGAGTTCGAGACCTTATGCGCCTGAACATCCGCCGTGTAGAGAGGTTGATACACGTTAAATCCGTCATGGCTCAAACTCCTTCCATTGGCGCGTTGGAGAGGTAGGTTTATGCTCAGGTGTAGTCCCAGTCACTTGACCGCGGTTCAAAATTACGACGTCCGTTGCATATAGCCCTCGTTTGGCATATGAGTGCGACGCTAAGAAACACTCAATCACTCAATTATCCCAATTTAAGCATGTTAGGATAAAATAATAATTTTTTTTAAGTATGTTTTTTTTTTTTTTTTTTTGTATGTTTGGAGAATTCGAGAATGGAATATTTTGCTTCGTAGTTGCTTATGATAAATTTTGTTTTATCTAAACATTAGTTACGTTTCCAAATTTCTGTTTGTGTATTTAAAATACTTCATACATGTGTGATACCACCTCCCTTGGGTGACCGTATCTTTGATTGTCAGCGTGAGCTAGAGGTGTAGGGTTTGCAAAAGGAATAGACATTTTTGATTCTTAAAATATGACTTTATTAAGAATGGAACTTAAATGTCTAACAATTTAGATATTATTAATTAAACGAGAATCTATAATGAACAAACACACAGTAATAGTTAAACCGAATCGCGTAACTTAGACCACTATAATTATTTAATCCGCCTACTCTCACTTTTAATAATATTACAAGTCCTAATATCAAATAATCAATCCTACCTTAATCCAAATTTAGATTCAATCTTATGAAGAGGCGTCTGGGTGAACGTGCAGTGGTATGCACCTTGATCTAATAGTTTATCTTCAAAGTAACTTCACGATTGGCTGTCAATTCACACTTGTCTCTTTCACACATAACATTCCCCCAATTGTCATTTCACTTACTGAAACTTCTGTTATTTCTTTTTCACATTTCGTTTCTTAGGTTTTGGTTGGAAAAGAGTTGCCATTAATCTTGGACCCCAAAGAACCCAGTGGCTATCTTAAAGAAAAGACGCGTGAGCCCATCACACATGTAGAGACTTAAAAACGGTAGAATTTTTAATAGTAACCACTATTTGCCCCTTCAGTATATATACAGTCAGACCTCTATATAATGAAGTTGCTAAATCCCGGAAAAAAAGTTCGTTATATGGAAAATTTGTTACATAGAGGTTCCTCTTTTAATATGCTTTTTAAACCACATAAAACAAATTTAAAATTCTTAAACACTATATATTAAAAAAAGTAATTATTCCCACCTTTTTTTTAAATTAATATATGTTTATTTTATGTATTTTACCCATCAAAAAAAAAAGAAGCAAGAAAGAAAGAAAGAAAAACTGCAAGAAAAAAAAAAGGAAAAAGAATGTCGAAGAATTCACTGTATTTTCAATATTAAGAAAATAATTAAATACTAAAATTAATGAATTGTAAGGACATTTTATAATTTAAAGCATACAAGTAATATTAAAAATACATTATTTTATAATTAGAACACGGGGACACGGGACAACTCCAGGTGAAAGAGGATATGGTAGGTGTTTCTAGTGAACTGCACTTCTTGTTGGGGTTAAAGTTTGCACTCCTTGGAAGAACCGTCCAGAACTCTATTGCTCACGGCGAGTTTGGATCGAATAAAACCAGTGCAAGATTTAAAACCACCATAAAATGTATTAAAGAGAGAATAACTTGAAATATTTTCAGGAATACTTTTAAAAAAAGGGAGAAAAATATAATCACAAAAGAAAAAGTTCGTTATATAGAAAATGCACTTCGCTATAGAGAGGTTATTTTACGAAGAAAATCGTGAAATTTCAAGGTTCTCGGGAAAAGTTTGCTATATAGAAAAATTCACAATATAAAGGTTCGTTATATAGAAATTCGACTATATATATTTATATATATTTACTTTTAAATCTTACATTTTAAGTGCAAAAGTAACCTTACAAGAAAATTGTCACACTTTTTAGGATAATCAATAAAAAGATTTTTATGTTAAAACGTCATCCGAATAGCAACTGCAATAACTTTTCTTGAATGAATAAATAAACTTTTATGACTTATAATTTAAAACTTTTATCGTATTTTATATTACTTTTTCCAATTTTATGAAGAGAAACACTATAGAGGTAAAGTTCGAGTATTGATGTGTTTAAAATGCATAAAAAAACTATTAAAAAATACCTCATATATTTTATGTTCTGTATTGTAAAAATAAATGATGTAATAAAAATAAGATAAACTTTAATGTTTTAAGAAAAAGTGGAGTAATTCCTGCTAATATTGAGATGTAGTTGGCAACACTCATGTAAATTATTTCATTCAACCGAAAAAAATAAAAAATATATAACATCATTAAATTTTGTTATCATTATTTATCAAAGCTAAATAAATTTCGTAATATGTAAATTGCTTCTTTTTCGTTTTTTTTTTTTACCATTTCATTATGTTTTTTCTTGATATTATTAGTGAATTTTATTTATTAAATTTTAATTCCCAAACACTATTTCTTTTCCTGTGAGGAATATTGGATGCAATTTATAGAATAATTACATGGTAAAATTCAGCATAAAGTTCAGTTCATTATTTATAATTTAATTAGTATTTAAATTTCAAAACAACTATTTAGAAAAGAAAGAGTAATACTAAATAATGAAATTTTAGTTTTGAAAATAATTGTAGAATTTTTTCATCCTACAAAAATCGATTTAAGGGAATGTTACGTACATATTTAAGTAAATTCTCCTTTTTAAAAAAATTGCCAAACAACAATTCCTTTATGTTGAAATCTATTTTATTTGCGTAAGAAATTAATATTGAAAAGAATAAAACAAAACAAAACAAAAATTGTATTATAATTTGTAGTTTGGTGGGGAGGGGCACATAGTTTTTCCGAAACTTCATCTCCTTTCATGACGTTTTAGATGACATTAAAAGGCTTTCGAATTGCCTTTTTTAATAAATAATATTTAAAATTTAAAATATAACTAATGAAATTTAAAAAAAGAAAAAAATTACTTTGATATCCTTATATTTAAAAACATAAAATAAAACAAGGATAAAAATTGATGAAAAAGTCTTAAATTAGGAAAACCTTTCGTGAGGAAAGTGGGAGGGGCGATGTCTAACCAATCCAATTTCCATTTGTATTAAACGTCATAAATTAATAAGACAATTAACTGAGAAAACTCACAGTAAAAAAAAAATTAAACACGTCAGTGCTCAGAACAGAATATAGGTAAACATCAAAATGATAATAATAATTATTTATAAACAACAATGAAAGTAATACACACGCTTTTATTAGCTTCACCTGTATGTAACGGAATCTTAGAACTCGGTTTTTACCCACTTTAAAAGATTAGATTAATTCGAAATTTTGCACACTTTTCTAGGACCGATGACAATACAATAATTTCATAATTTTGCTCCATTGTCCTGATCAGGATCATCAGGATTAACGATTTCCCATTTCTAGATTTGGCGACTTATTCCAGATTTAGCAATTATAAGATTAAGTTACAAACTTCAAGCGAAAATGTGTGATTATGATTAATATACAAATACAACTAACAAAAACGATATACAATAAAAACATGTTTTTGTTTTTTTTTTAGTTTTTTAGACTATTATTTATTTATAATTATATTTCAATCAATAATTTGCACATTTCTATTGTGTTATTTTTAGACAAGCATTTTACAACCTTTACACAGGAATACTGTTATCTATCATGTTATCTGTTGCTATATTTTCCTGTATAAAAATTCTCTTAACATTAATAATGACTTTTTTCATGCTTCAAACTACTTGAAACTAATTTCATACTATTCAGAACTATTAAATAAACTGATTAAGCACAATTTATTTCCTTGAACTGTAGTTTTTTATTTATTTTTTTCTGACAATTACCCATTGAGATATCTTGAAAATACTTCTTCCCCCCCTCCCTCGAAAATGAAATGGATTTCAAATCGCTAGGCAACAGAGAACATTATTGGGAAAAAATATATGAAACAGATTCTCTTGGATCATTTATAAAAGAAGTTAAGTTAAAAACATCCATTATTACAGCGAAAACATTAAGAGATGGTTTCAAATTCTAGGAATCGTGATGCACTAAAAGAGCTAAACTAAACTTTAAAACGTTTTTTATGTAGTTTGAGATTTTATTTTTTATTTAAGATGATTTGTTGCTCATTTCGTGTTTTTACTTAAACCTTTTTCGGTAAAAATTCGGACTTTTTTTTTCAACTAATGCTACTTTCAGTTATCGTTTGTAAAAGACCCTTTTATGAGTATGAAATAAATATTGTTGTGTACATTCTGTGATATTTTCTGAGTTATATGGGATATAATCTGGCTTTTAAATACTTAAAAATGATGCAGTCATACAGGGATTCGTAAATATCTTAAGATTTACTTCTGAAAGAAACTCTTTTTAAACATTAATATAGAATAAAATAAAATAAAGATTTTTTGCTTCTAAGTGATTTTAAAAACTTCTTTATCTATTTCTTTATCTATAAAAGTGCGATGATCTTACTTTTAGAAAAATGCCAGAATACATTTGTTTATATTTTTCAAGATTTTCTTGATATACATATAACTTTTATCCATTTTTTATTAACACTAGCTTAGATTAGACTTGAAAACTGGATTTTAGCTTAAAAAATCAAAGGATAAAATAGAAAGTGTGAATAAAATTTCATTCATATAAAATAAAATAAACTCGAAACACACATGTCTTTTTTTTTTTTTTTTTCAAATTGGAAATTGTTCGAAGTTAAAGTTATACGCTTGATCCAGTAACGTTTTATAATATCATACCTTAATACGCGTTTGTATGTTACTGCATTTTTTTTAATCTCCTTTTTCCTGTATGTTTTTCGAGTGAAGTTGGGGACAATGAAAAACATAGCGATAAGCATCCTAGGGAGGTAAACTGGGAAAGAGCGATGATTGGTGAGGAAATAGATAAGTTTCATGGAAATTGTGGGGAGATTAAAATATCAGGCTTTATAATAAATAGTTTAACCTTTTTCTCTGTTTCACAATCATTCCAGCAAGAAGTCCAAGAAAGAAAATGCTTAACTCTATTAAACACAAGCTTTCTCAGTATAATTATTTTTGTTTAATTTATGCTGAATTAAAGCTCGCAATAACAACCTCTTAAATGACTTCATTGACTTTTGTACAGAAAAAGCTGTTCTTGTGGGAGAGGTATTTTCTGCTCCACTTCCTCACTCGTTTCTAAAAAGTAGTTTATTTATTATTAATAATGAAACAAAAAAACCCGACTATTTGCCTTTTTTAAAAAAAAAGAAAAAAAAACCCTACAAAATACACAGCAAATGAATGTAGCCACAAATGGAAAAACATAAACTTTTTTCAGAATTTATTTTAGAGAAAATCCCTTTCCTTTTAAAAAAAAGGATGCAAAAATAACTAACAGAGAAAAGGAGAAATAAATTTTTACCTCTAATTTATGTGAAACTTTGTCGAAAATAATCCTATTTTAATTACCGTACATTAATTATCCTTTAGACCCTATATTAATATGTTAATGCATAATCTCTCTCTATTAAAATATTTATTGCACAACTTACGTTAGAGTTAATCGTTGGTAATAAAATATATTTTGGTAAATTCATTTTATATTTAATTATTTTTTTTAAAATTTTGTTAGAATTATTTTATATAAATCGTTTGCTGTAATTTTTAAATGATAACTGTTTCTGCAACTGTTTAAAAATAGAATTTGCTTAAAACAACAGCCCTATAATTTGAATTATGATTGTGCGATATGTACCTTGTTGTGCGGAGGTTTTTGCTTCAAAATATGTGTTGAATATAATTTATGTTATAATTTCATTTGATCTAAAAAGGTTAAAAAAATATTGAAATAGACTTAGATAAGACACTGTAGTGTGTAAAGTTTTCTCTATTTATAAAGCTCTAAAATCAAACTTATTTTAGAGGCAAAAAATCAAAGCTTAAATTTTCAAACTCCATATGCTGTGAATTTGTTGCATCAAATTTGTATTTATATGAATCGCAATAAATGTAATACTTTATGTTAAAAATAGTGTGCCTTTTCATAATTTTTTTCACCATCAATTGTTATAAACGCCATCCAGTAAAACTAAAATAGTTTCATTTATAAATAATAGAAAAATCTTCATTTTATAGCTAAATCCTTGACCAATACTAGATAAATATACAAATAATCTGATTTCTGCACGCTTTATCAGTGCAGCCTTTTTTAAAGATTTTCGCAATTTGTGTATCCGAAACAATCTCACTCAATCTTCCTGGTTTACTGTTACGTAGAATCTTTTTACTGAATATTAAGGTTTCTGGTGAAATTTTCTTTTCCATTTCAATATTCCTTGAAAAAAAAATTTACGGAAATGATTCCAATCGTTTTCCCTGGTTTTCCCATTTTCTTATGGAAACTAAGAATTTTTGGAAAATTATCGATTTTAACTTTTTTATATTTTTTAAAAGTTCAAATATTTTTGTTTAAAATGATATAGCATATGAAGAAATACGATTGTTAGAAGTATTTTTATTTATTTTTTGAATGTAGCGTGCCGGAGCCCCTTAAATATACATACGACTCAGTTACAGATAGAAACACCTAAGTGAATAAATATTTTGCACCGCAATCAATAGGAAATACAGTTTTTTTTCTCTTCCTTTTAGAAAGACCTAACCGGATGTAATCATCTCTTCCAATGTTGGGGATATCGATTTCGTTATATCTCGTTGAATGTCTAGTGATTATTTATTTATCTTCATTGATATTTTATTGTGAAACGAATAGAATTAATTGTTTTGTAATTTAAGAAAGGTTTTACATAATAGATATTTAATAGTTAAAATAATGTCTTAAAACTCATTTCAAATATTAATTTGTACATTCTAAGGTTAGTTTTTCTTTCTTAAGGTATCCGACTACGTTCGGAACCATGATTTTAAAAAAGCGCATACATGGATAGTTTTCATGATATTTAGTGTCACTTAGATTAGAATACATGCATAAAACTGTTTCAAGGACATTTTGACAAAAAAAAATTATTTAAATACAATATTTCGGCAAAAAATTAACTTAGAATAATTTTTTTTCCAAATGATCTCCTTTTGTGAAAAATGCTTCTATTATAATAATATTTTGCCTGTATATAGCTCAGACCTCTGTACAGAGGCTCAACTAGAATTTTTGAAACATATAACTTAGAAGTGGGTTTATCCATATTTTACTACAACAGACCGGAGCAATTTTAAGAAAAAAACGCCGGTAATTATTTAAATTGGTGGTAACTCTGAAAATAATGTGAATTTTTCAAAAACTTTAGTTGAGCCTCTATAGAAAGTTCTGAGCTGTATACAGGCAAAATATTATTATAATAGAAGCAATTTTCACAAAAGGGAGCACATTTGGAAAAAAAAATTATTCTAAGTTAATTTTTTGCCGAAATATTGTATTTAAATAAAAAATTTTTTGTCAAAATGTCCTTGAAACAATTTTATACATATATTCTAATCTAAGTGACATTAAATATCATGACATTTATCCATTTATACGCTTTTTTAAAATCTCGGTTCCGAACGTAGTCGGATACCTTAAAATAAAAGATTGGAAATATTTCTAGAAATATTGAATCTCTGTATTTTAAAAATTCTAAATGGTTTTTCATTACTCTACCTTTCTAAGTTCTCAATTAATAAAATTAAAATTAAATTTCTCTAATTTATATTATGGTGGACGTGGTAGCCTAGTAGTCAAGGTATAGGACTCGTAGCCGTGGTGTCATGATTTCGAGCCTAGTACCACTGAAGACCCACCCTGCAGATGGGACAGATGCACGTTAAATGCGTCGAAGGCTCAAATATGGTATGGTGTGGAAATTAGGAGAAGGGGTGTCAGCTCAGGTGACGTTCTCATCACTTGACCATGGATCAAATTGAAATGGTCCATCACTAAAATCCCCTCGAATAGCTGAATAGTTCGTGGTAAATATTCAATCACCCCACAAATTTATTTCTATATATTAACTCTGCTGAAACATATTTTCTTATGAGGTTTTTTTTCTTAGGGTGGACACATTCCAGGAAACGTGTGATTAGAATTTAATGTGATTCCTGATAATATACTTTTCGAAAAGTTCGTTTTGTGGTAGTTTTTTGTCTTCTGCTTGTGTTCGTTAACTGCTTCTTTAGAAATATTGAAATCTTCAGTAAGTGTACTTTAAAAGTAATTTAAAAAAGCAAAAAAAAAAAACATTTCTAAAACATTTGATGATTAATGTCATGATTAATACAATTCATCTTTTTCTTAGTTGGTTCATTGTTTTTTAACATTTCACTCAAAAGCAATACAATCGCCAACAGATCTATTTATTATTCAGCACATTTCATGATGCAAGAGTGAGAAAATTCATTAATAATTAAGTCACAACTCAAATATTCTTTAGAAGTAAGGAAGAAGGACGAATCTTCTTTTTTCAATTCCTACTATTAGCTCTCGCATTCTCTCTATATAAATGTCGCAAGAAAATGGCGAAATTAGGAATTTCATGAAATCCCTAAGAGATATGTTCAATTGACGGGAGATTTTAAAATAACGTCTCTTCAAGTTCATTTTCCTGATGAAATTAAGTGATTTTATCAAATCCCTAAGAGATATGTTCAATTGACGGGAGATTTTAAAATAACGTCTCTTCAAGTTCATTTTCCTGATGAAATTAAGTGATTTTATCAAATCCCTGAACTGTTTGAGTGAAATGATGAATTAGTCAGGATTTGTATTGGCAAAATGCTGTCCAGAGGGAGGGAGACACCTGGGGGGTCAAAGCCTTGTACTTCCTAATCATACAGGCAGTACTATCGATGCCCTAAATATCAACCCTATATCTTTAAAAAAATGGCATCATAGTACTAGCATAGGGATTGATTACCAGCCAAATTTTCTAATTATTTGTTAATTAGTTTCGAATAAATAATTTGTGTTTCATTGACTATTGTTGTATTACTTACTTCTACGTTTAATAATGCACCCTATTCGTTAAATAAACACTTTTAAACTCTTGACAATATTATTTCATCATTTCGCTGAAACATGTCACTTTTATCAGGGAAATGACCTCGAACAGACGTCATTTTAATATCTCCCATCAATTGATCATCTCCCTTAGGGATTTGCTGAAATGTCTAATGCCGTCATTTTCCTGCAACATGTATTTACTTTATATATACTTGTCTTGTTCAAATTTTCAATCGTTTATAAAATTCTTTCTATTCATCCAATCAAATTCAAATAATTTTTTTTAACTTGTAGTGTAGGACACTTGATGTTAATACAGTTTCTTTCAAATATTAATTAATTCATTAAATTAAATGTAATTAATTACTAGTTTTCGGCGCCAACTTAGATTCGTCTCCATTGTTGTAACAATGTAACTGTTAAAACAATGACAAAATGTGGCGTTGAAAAACGATTTTTCAGTCTAACCAGCCAAACCGGATGTGCATTGTTACAACAATGCAGACAAATCATGCTCTTTTTCCAATTCCAACTATTAGCTCCCTTTCTCCATATATATATATATATATATTGTTCAAATTTTCAATCGTTAATAAAATACTTTCTATTAATCCATTAAAAGTAGGAAAAGTTACTAAGAATCTTCTTTTAGATTACTTGTTTCCTTCTACAATTAAGGAGTAATTTTAGCAATGCTTATTTAGTATGCTTAGTTATTTTTTTATATGCAACTTTATTTTGAAATTTTATTTTAAAACTCTATTCTATAAATTCTCTGATGTAAAAAAATTTAATATTTTCTCAATAATTAAAAAAAAATTAAATTACTAATTTCTAATAAAAGAAAGAATAAATGTTCTATCTACGCATGAAGAACAAACAATATATTCTAAAACATCTTTTATCTCTAAACATTCGATATTATAATATATAGTAACTAGGTAAATGGATTGTCTTGAAAATAAGTTGAATATTCAGCATAAATAAAAATTTATAAAAATGATAGCATTATTTTCTTATCGATGCAAAACAATAACATTTTAAGTGAAACAATAGCATTTTAAGTGATAAGAATTTTTCAAAAGCCTAAAATCAGAATTTCTAATACAATTATTTCTATTTTCGAATAACTGAATATTTTATTCTACTTACCTTAACATGTCCAGAAATAGTATTCACAAAATCCGTTTGAATTTTTCTTTGAAATTTTTTTAATTCATTTGTCTGTATTTTACATACTACATATATATTCGGTATTAAGTCTAAAAAATTGTCACTGAAAGTTACTGCTTATAAAAATAAGATGCAACTAAATTCCCTTAAATATCAAGATATTTAGAAAAAAACATAAGTAAAACACTAATATAAAATGTCATGTAATGACATAAAAAATAATATATAGAATGCCGTATAAAAATTCTCAATCTGCTCCAAAAATTACAGTAAACTTTTCTGTAAAAACTGAAAGTTGCGCATTAGATGTTGAAATTACATTAATATTCAGTAATATTTGTGTAGAAGTTTTTCCGAGACAAAAGGATGCAAATACAATGGTTTGCTTACTCACATTTATCTATCAAATACATGAAAAGAGAAGCCAAATTATAATAGTCGAATCAGACAAAAAATACACATCATGCAACGTTCTCACAACTTCACCTGCTTGCAGTCGTCGTCGAATTCTTATTTTTTGAAACTGAAATAAAAATCAATTTCATATTCAAAGACCAAACGATATCTTTTGTGTTCCCGTTCATTTTAATCAAAATTGAAAATTCAACGATATAACAGTATTCGGTTTTGAAAAATATCGTTTGAATAACGAAATAAAACAAATCTTTAAACAGTAAACTATTTTCAACAAAGAAATCTATGTAATACACACACACACACACACACATATATATATATATATATATAATACTATTTTTTAAGTGAAATTAAGATATATATATATCTTAATTTCACTTAAAAAAATATTTAAAGTACATCATGGAAGAAGCAATATTAGGAACGTAATTTACACAGAGAAAGATTTATTATATTTATTAATCAAAACGCATTCCATTATTTAAATGTTAATATCATGAAATGAACCAATTTCGGTCGTCCAAATTTGGAATGATAATCATTGATACTTATTATTAAAAGTAATGTAATTTTGGCAATTTATATACTTTCTCATGTTATAATTATTAATGCATTGAAGTCATTTTTTCTTATTTTGCTAATTATCAATTACATTCATTAAAATACGATTCAACATTTAAAAAATTCCAAAGATATTATTTTTATATTTAAAGCATTGTAACAGAAATACAGTAAAATCATTTACTTATATGTATTTATTTTCCTTTTTAGTAATTAAATAACATAGGTTTTGACAATTCTAAGAGCGGGTCTTAATATAAATAAAAAAATATATTGTAACTTTATGAAAAGACTTTTTCACAGTTTTATTCACTTTAGAATGTACACTTGTGACACTTCTGTCTGTAAAAATTTCTGTGTAATTCCATACTGCAAACTGTGTTAAATTTCCATCTATAAATTATTCTTTGTAGCTGATTATACTTTTTCTTCATAGGTTCATTTTTATTTCACTACCCTTTGTAAGCAAGTATGTTTTTTCTTTCTTTAAATTAATGTATCCAACAACTAAGAATTGAAATGATGTCTAGAATGCTTAATTAAATTTCATATATTATTACACGCTTAGAACTTTTACTTCTTGTGTTTGCTTAGAAAAAAAGCGAAAAGTTTATGAAAAATAACTAATTCTTCAGATGATTATTTATTTAAATTATTTACTATGATATGAATGTAAGAAATTATGAGTTTATGCTCAGAGAATATAAAGAAAATGTAGATAAGGATGAACACTGTAGAGAAATAAAATAAAAAAGGGTTATGTTTCTGAAGCGTTTCAGTTTATAATAATTTCTATTTTTTCTCCTTAAATTTCTCGGCATTATTTTCTTCTTCCGGAATATACCATTAAGATGAAGACACAGAAATTAAGCTCTTTTTTTCAAAATTCTTTTTCAGGCAGTTTTTTTAAATAACGAACTTCAAACATAATTTTATTCTATTTTAAAAATTTTATTTCATTTTAAAATGAAAATTACTTTAATTTTACATAATTTTTTCTGTAATATTTCGTGATTGTGGTAGTTGAGTACCTGGAATAAACAACTATTAAGAGCCGGCCGATAAACTTCTACATCAATTCTACGGTATGAAAGTATAGTTGTCATTGAAATGAAACAAAATTTTAGTACTCTTTGACATTTATTACAATGACAGGATTCCTACTAATTAGTTCCTACTAATTCCTACTGGATTCCTACTAATTAAAAAAAAATATCAGGTATTTTTGATAGCTTTTTTAGTATTAAGTTATCCGAATACTTGCGACAACTTTTTATTTAAAAAATGAAGAGATGGAATTTTTTTTTAAAAAAAAAAAGGCTATCATTAACAAGAGAAAAATAAATTATTACTACTAAAATGAATAAAAATTGAAAAAAAAATTATATAAATAGGGCCCGCTCTGAACAAATAGAAAATGAACAAATTCTAAATTTTTCAATTTTGTTGTATTACTTGGCTATTTCTTTCCGAAATGACCTTCACGATAAGAGATATTTTAAGTTTTACAAAAACTAGAGCACTTTATCTTGGTTATTATGTGAAAGTGCTTAAAAAAACAGTGATTATATTCACATAAGGGACTGTAAATTTTGTAATAAAACAGTGATTGATAAATCTGAACGTTAATACAGTGCTACTATTATACAGAACATACACAAAAAATTTCAGCAAATTATTTTAAAAACTTTTTAAGCAATCCCTGTCCCCGTTTCAGCCTTTCGAAATAAAGAACACATTTCGAGTAAAACGCATTTTAAAGTTTGACATCTTATGTAAAGTTATGGCATCTGCTTTTACTAAAACACTTGTACTTTTTGTTCTTGTGAATGAAATAAAAAAAAACTTGGTATTTTTATAAAGCTAATAAGATGGCCTATAAAATAAAATAAGAATAGAAAAAAATATCAATTCTTAAAATAATTATGCTTTTTAGGGCAGTTTGATACCTTAAATTTTAATCAAATAACCTACTGTCGAAATTATAGCGTACAATAGCGGAAGATGAAAAATTGCTTAGATCGGACTAAGAATAGTGGCAGTGCTAGGAAAAAGATCTAAGTTATTAAATGTTGCAATGTTACGCTGTGTACTTCTCAATACTCTCACCACTAATGAGTATTCATCACTTTTGATAGTTTATATTATAGAAAAATAATTTCATTTTAAATTTAAAGTAGTCAAACTAAAAAAAAAAAAATTTAGTTCTTACCCCATTTTTTTTCTAAGATTCAACACTTTGGTGACAAAATTAAATTTTAAAATCAATACTTTTAGCTATCTTTCTTCTAGTCTATAAGCCGTAGAACATTTTTTCCTCCTAGGTAGGTTCGTATTGATAATTTTTTGGTCTTAATAAAATCATGATTCACCCCAATATATTAAGTGTAAGGAAAAGTTCTGTTGTTTTTGAACACGTCAAATTTTATGCGTTGTCCACCCTTAGCAAGAATTCAGATCTGATTAAAACTGGTTTAAGCAGTTAGATTAGTATACAATTGATGGTGCTACTTTAATATTACGGGGCACGAGCTAAGTTGTTGTTTATATTCGCCAAGATGGGCGATAACATTTCAAAATGGTTACCTTGATATTTTTATCGTCTGGCGATGTGGTTGCCATGGGATAACGTATACTAGAAATAACTTATATTGGTTTTTTCCCGCGGTAACCCTATTAATTTCAGACGATTTTTAATTCAATTTCTTTAAAAATTTAACCATTTTCTGTGTAAAAATGTGATTTCTATTATTTCCGTCTTCTGTTTTATTTTGTGCTATTTTCGAATATGGATATTTCTAATATGGGTGAGTTCTAGGATACTTTTTTAAAAAAAAGAATGAGTGTTGTATTTTAAATTATCACCATAAACCGTTTATTTTCGTTTTATTTTTTTATATCGTTTATTTTCGCTATTCTCAATCTCTTCCTATATCCTTAATTTGATATACATTTCAATAAATTTCCAAACAATTCTTTAAAATTATTGTGTACTATTAAATTACCGCCAGGCCGCCATCTTTTATTCTATTCCAGCAACAAGCGTTGCTTGGCGTGATCCCTTTATCGCGCTAAGCGGCGCTTGGCGCCATGCCCCGTGATATCAAACTAGTTCCCAATTGATAATTTAGACATATTTTTTCGCACATTTAAGTCAAATTTCTTAAGCTTATTAAACCGACAACATGAGTGAAGAAAAAGTGCACTTAAGACATTGTATGCTGTTTGAGTTCCAAAATAGGAATAACGCGATGGAGGTAAAAAGAAACTTGCGTGACGTGTTTGAAGAGGAAGCAGTAACGGCGCGAACATGCCAAAGATGACATGCAAAATTTTACTTTGGTTGATTTTTCTTTGAAATATCAAGAAGGCCATCATATATATGTCAGTAACAAAGTGCTACCCAGTTTGATCAGGAGAAATCCCACGTTACCTTCAACAGAAGTGGGATTCAAGTTTGGAATTCCCCAGACTACCGCTTATGGATCACATTAAACGGCTTGGTTTCGTGCCGAAACTCTCTGTATGGATGTCACACGAATTAAACGAACAAAATTGAATGGACAGAATTTCGATATGTTCTTCAAATCTTGATCATCGCAAAAGGGAACCGTCTTTGGACCACTTGGGTGAAGATGAAAAGTACTTTAGTAGAATGCCAACCAAGTGCACAAACACTTGGTTGAAAAAAAAGAATATGTTACAAAAAGGAGACACCATCATCCACATCCTAAGCTGGTGCGCATCAAAAGAAGGTTATGTTGTGTTGTTGGTAAGACAGCAAGGTTATAGTGCACTATGTGTTGCTGAAAGAAACTGAAATGGCTGTTATTGTTCGCAACGTGATGTTCTGAATGAAGAATTTCTACACAAACGTCCATCTTTGGCCAACACAATGGGTGCGATTCTTCATCAAGACAACGCTAGACTACACGTAGAAAGAAACACAGCATAAAAAATGGCAGAGTTGGTTTGAGAAATTTTACCTCAGACAGCATATACTCTTCATATTGCGCCATCTGACTATCATCTGTTCCGATCATTGCGAAACTTTCATGAGGGAAATAAATATATAAATTATAAAGGTGTCCAAATGGCAGAGAAAGAATACTTTGTCTTCAAAACAGGTAACTTCTCTTCCAATGGGTTAGATAAGCTATGAGAACGTTGGCAGACAGTTTTAACTAACAAAATAATTTATATTTTAATTAAATTTTAAATAAAAAGTGAATTTTTTTAAAATTTTTATTTCAGAAAAAAAAAACGCAACAGAACTTTACTTGACACCCAATCCATTGTTAAACAGTTTTGTTAAAATCCGATCTAAGACACAGACTATTTGCAGACTGGAATGTTTTGAAAAAACTATATACTTAAATATATTCTGGAATGTCATAAATCATTTCCATTTTAAGAAATGATTCTCCTTCTCAATGGATGCTTGCAAACTTCAAACCAAAAAACGAAATTCACACACACACACTTTTCCGAAAAATTATTTTTTTTCTTCCGTGGGAACGTGATAAAGTCATTAAACACAGTGGAAATTTTATGCTGGATGCTTGTTGAGTAGTTAGATAAATAACGTAGTTAAAAATATCAGAATCTGAGTATGTGTTTAGTTAAGAGCTCTTGGATAGTTAAATTTCAGCTCTGTGTTAGTGAGAGAATTTAGTTAAGATCTAGAAGTGTTAAGTTTAAACTCTGAGTCTGTGAGAGAGTTTAATTTGAGCTCTGAGAAATTAAGCCTAAAGTATCTTGAACGTTTTCCTAAAACTTGACTATTTCTATAAGTAGTGGTTTAAATAGTAAAGTTTTCTATAGAAATTTTATATAATGGCTAGTGCAAGTTGTTCTGGGAATGACAGTCTTTTTTTTGGGGGGGGGGGCCAATTGCTGTTTTATAAACAAAATATTATGTTGTCTAAAAGATAGTGACTCTTTTCCATTTACTTTAAACATCTCTAAACATTATTTTTAGTTTACTTGGATTTCCTTCGTTTTATTTGTATTTATTTCTAAAGATCTGAAAACACTAAATAGGAGGATACAGGCAAATACACTCCTCAAAAGTAAAATTGCAACCTCAAAAAATAATGAACGTAACGTCATGAAAATTGCAAAAGTGCTAATGGTGAGGTAGATATGCAAATGATTATAAAACAGACAAATAAAATCATTATAAACCAAATTATTCAGTACCTAACGGCCTCGACTCGGGCAGTTGTAAGGCCCCAATCCCGTGAGGCATTCTATCAATTAGTTCATTGATGGTTGCATGAGGTAACCGATGCCAAGTCGCATCCACTACTGTGCACAGATCATCTACGGTTTGTATAAGTGGTATTCGATTCATGTCACGTCTAATGAGATCCCACAGGTGTTCTATGGGATTCAGATCTGGAGAACTTACGGGCCAGAAAAATATGTCAAATCCACAATTAAGCTGTTAAGAGTTTGCTGTGCGACAGGCATCCTGGCATTGTCTTGCTGGAGCACCGTGTAGTGTGTGCCCTGCAAAAAAGGTAAAACAACATGCTTGTTTGACTTAGCAGTCCTCTGTCAAACGACTGTCATTCTGTAAAAGAGGCAACCATTGATTAAACCGTATCCCAATCCACCACATGATGCCCGGTGTCAGACCGGTTTGATCCTCGGCGAAATGGGCTGGTTCGTAATGTCGACGGTCGCTACCATTTTTCCATAAGAAAAGAGTTTAATCCCTGAACAATACCCGATGCCATTTGATGGTCCAGGTACGATGTCGATGACACCACGCCAGGCACCTAGCCTTGTGTTATGGTCAACGGTACTTTTATTGCTAGTACCCGTGCACATAGCCGCACTTCATATAATTTGTTGCATATAGTTTGGGGGAAGAGGGGAACACAGATCCACATGCTCCAAGAGGCAATCGGCTTTGGATGTCATATGCCGTGGAGAAATGGTCTCGAATACACGAGTCTGTGTGCTCTGACGTGCATCTGTGCACACCACTTTCTCTTCGGTGTGCCCGTAGACCTTCTTCAGTCTATTTTGTGACACAACGTTGGACGGTACAGTGTGTTCAAGGTGAGTTACCATTGTGAGCAGTGATAAACCCAGTTCATGGAATTCGATAATACGACCACGTTCCCCGCTCTTTGATGTTTCAGAGGCCTTTTCTGTGGCCGCAGTAGCCGAGTGGTATAGGTATCGGACCGTGGCTTGCTTTGTCCCGAGTTCGAGACCAGTGCCACTAAAGACCCGCCGTGTAGGGCAGCGATGCACGTTAAATCTGTCGAGAGCTGAAACGTCCTCTCGTTGGTATGGTGTGGTAGTTAGGAGAGCGGTGCCAGCTCAGGTGCTGTACACGTCACTTGGCCATGGTTCAAAATTACGTGGTCCGTCGCCAAAAGCCCTCGTGTATCTGAACAGTGCGACGTTAATATTCAATCAATCAATCAATCAGAGGCATTTTCTACGCTTCTTCGAAAGTGACAAATGCTCCACAAAACCTCAGATGCTGTTTATAAGATGGGAAAATTTCTGGCCTTTGTAGCATGAATATGAGTACCACGTGATCAGATGCGTGCGTAGATTTAATCATTTGCATATCCATCTCATCACTATCCCTCCTGAAATTTGCATGACGCTATGTGCATTATTGTTTAAAGTTGCAATTTCATTTTTGAGGAGTGTATGTTAATACTGTACGTCAGTTGAAAATAAATTGTATAACCATAAATTAAATGTCACGATAAGGAAATAAAGACGAAAATTTAATAATTTTTTATTAATAGTTTTATAAGAGGCTGCAATTATACATAACAACACTTATAGTTCCCAAATTTTTCTCCACTCTTCTCAAATTTGCTACGATTCAATGCCTTGTTTGAAAATAGGTTTAGTTAGTAAGATTAAGAATTTTTTTTTTTGAGTGTGTAATATCAGTTAGTTATTTCTTTCAGAATGAGCATTCAAATTAAATGAGCATGTTAGTAATCAAGTCAAAGAACAAATTACTTTAAGAAAATAACTTAGACGAGGGGAATAAAATATTAAAAGAATAATATAGATAAGAAGACTTTTCCTTTTTGTTAGTTTAAGTAAAGAAATAATGTTAAGTAGAAGAAAAATAACTTCAGAGGAAAGAATAAAAAATAAAGGTAAACATGCTTAAAAATGAATACCTGTTTCAAAGATAATGTTGTTCTTTGTTCGTGTAAGATAATTCGGCGTTTAATACGTAATTATAGCTGAAGAAAAGAAATGTTTTAATTTTTAAGATAAAATTTTCAAGGATGCTTTAATTTATTCATTTGGAGCTTTAACTAGGCCTTTTTTAGGAGAGTCAGAAATATTATGAATCTTTAATGCGTAATTGAAAAACTTATTTGAATTTATTTTCATTTGAAATAAATTACCTGAATTTATTTTCATAAGCTAAATAAAAGTTCTGAAATTTTAAATTAAAAAGGGGTTATTTTTAAAGTAATACTTTTTTTTGTAAAATTATATAAAATTAAAAACCGGAAAAAAGGGAATATTTTTCACCCTTTTCCCCAAAATTTTTTAATTATGTTGGGGGTATATGACTACCCAAAATTCGCCGTTTTGGTTAAAACTTGCGAAATTCCTTTTATGATTTTTTTTTTTATCCCCATACTTTTAAAAAATTTAAAACACCCCTCTTTTTTTTTTCTAAAATTATTTGGAAGCAAAAAAAAAAATTTCAATTTTTTTTATCCCTTCATTTAAAAAAAAAAAATTGTTTAATTAGGAAAATTTATTTTTAAAATTTTGCTCTGAAAGTAGGCATATCCCCAAATTTTATAAAAACTCCCCTTTTAAATCACGATTTTTTTTTTAAAATTTTTTATTTTATGGGCCCACCTTTTATTAGCTTAGAAAAATCCCCCGGCACCATTCATTAGAAAAAAAAAACTAAAAAGTGTTTTAAAAAAAGAAAATACCATAATTTACAAAAAAATTCAAACTTAAAAACGTTTTTACACGAAATGTGTTTTTTTTTCGAAAACTAAAAAGGGACAGTTGATTACTCAAAACATTTTGAAAATAATTTGCCGAAATTTTTTGAAATTTTTTGTATAACATTAAAGTGTTTTAAACCTTTCCAGAATTTTTCAATCAGATTTATTTCAAAATTTCGCCCTTTTCAAATAAAATTACTGTTTTGGGGCAATTTTTTTTGGTCCCCAAATAGAGTCAAGGAAAAAAATTAAAAATTTTATTTATTATCCTGAAGGTCATTTCGAACATGAATAACAAATTCCCTTTAAAAATTTAAAAAAATTGGGGAATTTATTCAAAACTTTTTTTGTACAAAAAGCAGGCCCCGTTTTATGTAATTTTTGTAAAATTTTCCCAGTTCCCCTTTTAATAAAAAAATTTTTTCATTTTTTCAATTTTATGATTTTTTTCTTAAAATATAATAAATAAATTTTAAAAAATCAAAAAAAAACCACCATATTTTATTTTTAAAAAAAAAGTTTTCGCAAGTAGTCTTAAATTTAAAAAAAATTTTGGGGTAACTGGAATGAAATAATCTTGATGACTGTTTAAACTACTGACTAAATTAATAGAAATCATTAGGGAGAAATTTTTAATGAAAAAGTATATTAAAACTATACTACTAGTACATTGTAAATTAATATAGACTGCTGTTTGTAAAAAATGCAAAACCAATGAATTTATTCGAATGAAGGAATCATTCGAATAAAATGAAATTTGCAGCAATTGCGAATTATAGGATGTTATGCGAAGTAGTAAAGTTTCAGAGCCAATACGCATGAATAGCGTGAGGAGCACCCTCGTAACAGATGCTTAAAGCAAAATAAATAAAAGGGCTTGGAAAAGTTTAAAATCGTGCGTGATTTTTTGTTTGGCCCCACAAACCACGAACTCAAATTAAATATCAGAAGTTGGAAAGGGGGGCAATTTCGGAATGGTTTAAAAGGGGGGCGTGATTCAATTGGGTGACGGGCCCAAAAGGGTTATCCCGAAGATAGAGCCATTAGGTCAAAAAGGGGCAAACCATTGCACCCCAAAAATAAAAACTTCCGTAAAATTGGATCGGCGATCGGATTAAGGTAGGATTGACTATTTAATAAATTTGACCTGGTTTTTGGAATTGAGCTTTGTCCCAGTTAATTGATGATAGTAGACCGAGGGTTTTGTTATTTTTGGTATTTTTTTTTGGTCAAAGGATTTCTTTAATTTTTATTATCTAATCTGTTAGACGTTTTTAAATTTAAAAAGGGCTTAATAAAGACAAGTTTTAAAATCATGGGAAACTTCTAGTTCTTTTTTGTTAATCCCACCTCTAGCTCATGCTGGTAATCAAAGAGAAACACCCTAGGGGGGGTTTATTTCAGGTTTTTGTTGGGGGCGAACGTTTAGTGGGACCTAACTATGCTTCCAAGACAAAATATGATCAGATTCCAAAAACATGCTGTGTTTCGGCATGGCGGTAATTTTTCCCTACAGCTTCCTTTTAAGAAAATTGACAGCACGTTGGTCTATTGCTGCAGGTGTAAAAGGGGCCCAAATTCCCTAGTCCATGTTAAATTCGTAAGTTTATGTAAAATTTTCTCGGGGAAAACCACATACTTTTCATGAAAAATTTTTTTCAGTAGGCTAGGTACTATAAAAAAACACTTTTTACGAAAAAATTTTTTTCTTTTTTGTTAAAATTTAAATTAATTATGAATTTTTTAAAAACTGTCTAATGTTTTTCCCCAAAATTTTGTTTAAAAAAGTCATATCTAAAAAGGTTTGCTAGGTGTATCTAACTCCCTCCATTAAAATGTGTAAACATGTTAAAAGTTTGCTCACAGAAAATTTGAGGATTATAATATATGTAGTTTTTGAGAAAAAGGTACATAAAGGGAAAAAAATTTTGGTTTTTAAAAAAAGGTTTTTAAAAGAAAAAAATTTTTTTTGAAAAACAGATTTTTTAAAATAAAAAAATTATTTATTTTGAGAAAACGGGCTTTAAGTTATTAGTAATTTTTTGAGCATTTACATTTTTTAATACGCTCCAGATGCATACTAGCATTTTTTTATATTCTGCTCTTACAAAAGACTCTACTTGTTTTTTTTTCATTATTTTTAACAATTCTGCCTTTCTTTGGGATCTCAAAATTACCGGGGGCCCCCAAACACGTGCATCTAGTTTTTTGAAGCATGACACACATTTATAACTTGGTTCAATATCACAGTGTTTGTTCTAAGATCGTTATTTTTGCAACATGACTCCTATTGAACTGTGCGATAGCTATATTTACCCCTAATTTTAGATTTTTGAATTCCACAAATGTAGATCTTGGAATCACTGGATATAGGGTGTTATTAACTGACTCATTTGGGGTCTGGGTTTTTCCATGTAAACATTTTCTTAAGGTATCCGACTACGTTCGGAACCATGATTTTAAAAAAAAACGCATAAATGTATAAATTTCACGATATTTAGTGTCACTTAGACTAGAATGCATGTATAAAATTATTTTAAGGACATTATGACAAAAATAAATTATTTAAATACAAATTTTTAAAAATTTTAAATTAGAATAACCTTTTTCCCCAAAAATTCTCCTTTTGTAAAAAATGCTTCTATTGTATTAATATTTTGCCTTAAAATTTGCTCAGACCTCTGTACAGGGCCCACAACGATTTTGAAAAAATTCACATTATTTTTAGAGTTACAACCATTTGAAATAATTATCGGCGTATTTTCTTTAAAAATTTTCCCCTTTTGTTTTTGTAAAAGCATGAATAAGCCGACTTCTTTGGTTACTTTTAAAAATTCCAAATTGATCCTCTGTACGAAGGGGCGGGGCTGAATTACAAAATTTAAAACAATAGAAGCATTTCCTTAAAAAAGGGGAACATTCAAAAATTTGTTTAATTTTTTAAAAAATTTATTTTAAAAAATTTTGTCATAATGCCTTAAAAAAATTTTTAAAACTTATTCTAATCTAAATGACACTAAATATCATAAATATTATCCATTTACACGCTTTTGAAAAACACGGTTCCGGAAAGTCGTCAAAAAACCTTTTTCATAGGAAACACCTAGATCTCAAAATGGTTTTATTTAATTCATTATGGTATATAGCACCTGTGTATGTGTTTATGATCATAGTGTTTTTTCATAGGCTTCTTTCTTTTGAAACTTGCACCAGGCATTTATAATCGCTGGACACAGTCAATGTTGAGGACTCTCGTTTGAAGACAGAAGATGAAAATAAACAGCCCAAACAGCATTTTTCATGCTGTGTGGATCATTGATATTATTTCTAATACCCATACTACAATATCTTAAAAAATTTTTATACTAAAATGTCGGTGAGTCGTTACGACCACTTAAGACGCTTTTTCCATCGCTTAACTTTTCTTATCTGCTTCGCTTTCAAGACCCAAAAGACGTGTACCCATACACTTTTGGATAAGCCCAATACACACTAACTTTTCCACTTGAACATCATATGAGTTCATGCTCATCAGAAACCTATGCAAGGGGAAACACAAATGTTCCTAGCAAATCTCATTTGATGCGCGTCAAGGAGTAGCTTCATTTTAAAAATAAATAAATAAAAAAAACTTCTAATTATTATAATTCCTCATATCATATATCATTTTAAACAGAAATATTTGAAACTTTATAAAATATTAAAAATATGAAGATCGATAATTTTTTGAAAATTTAAGTGCCGGATATTCTTAATGACGCGGCTTCGTCAATTTATCGACGGCTGATACACCGTGGACTGCGTGCATGGATTCCTGTGGGGTCTCAGAGGTGTTAACTTTCTCTAAAGCTCCAAAACAGATGTTGAATGTCTGCTTGTGGGAGAGAATTCCATATTGTTTGTACGCTCAACCAAAATTTGTCTTTTGAAACTGTAAAACGTGGATTACAAGCGAGACGCCCACCAACCAAATTCCACCCATGTTCAATAGGCGACATATCCAGTGAATAAGCAGAAGAGAAAAGAGAAAATTTATTCCTTTATTTATACCAATACAAGTCGTTTGTGTATTACATCAGCGTTTCTCAAATTGTGGGGCGCGAGCTAATTGAAAAGTCAAAATCAAAAGATTGTTTTAAAAAATTATTCATTTACTGAAAGTAAACAAACAAAAGACATTCTGACATATTAAAAAATAAAATACACAGTTACACTGATATAATACACTTATAAATGCACCAATGCTACACAATGTATTTTATAATTAATTTTACAATACTAAGTTAAGAACAAGCTTAATAATTACTAGTGACCCCATGAGATTCTCATATAAAAATTCTATACAAAAATTAACACTAATCTTGTTAATTTGTACTGTTTATAATAAATTCCTTTAAATGCCGATTAAAAGTTACGCGATTCGCTTCCCAATACCAACGTTTTCCACGTAAGCGCGCTATGTGAAATAATCTGAAATAAGTAAATCCTTCGCATGCATTTTCAAAGTACTTTTATAGCATTCCAAAGACTTCGGAATAATTTTATGGATATCAGTTCACTGAAAAGATCGTACGTCGGAAAGACGTATACATACGTCCGAGGAAATTAACCCTTTGGCCGAACGAGACGTTTATATACGCCGGTGGAACTTAAGAAGTTAAAGTCGTATCGTAGTTTTAGCATCAAAAGTAAAGAGTATTATTGAATTCAATACATTGTTATTGTATGAGGCAGACGCGATGAAAATTATGTCGCGAATATTGAAACTTTGAGAAGCACTGTATTATATCCATTTAATTCTGATGACTCCTTTATGGTGTTGCATTTTTTACAAACACAGCAGTATATAATGTATTAAAACTTTATATACCTTTTACACTTAATTTTCATTTTTGCAAACTATGCAGTCTGAAGATTTCGGTGAAGAACGTGTTTCTTCCCATGAGAATTTTCTCCACATCTTTGTCAGAATGCATAACGTGTCTACTTACAATTCAAAAAGAAAACCATTTTAAAAAACCTAAACAATTCTTAGTCAGAAGATTACCTCTATAAAAATAAACAAATCATAAAAAAAATAATTCTCTGAAACACATAAAAATATTCTTAGTTATTCCAAACATTCTAAACAGTCTAATTAAGACTTCATATGCAGCATTTAAAGGGTTTCTCTTTTTAATTCGAGAATCCTTTTTAAAATATTTTTATCAAAAGCACGTAGTTTTTAATGAAAGGAATTCTTCTTTAAAGACTAAAACCTTTTTTTCCCTTGCGAAAAGAGGTTAATCTCTAAAATTTAGTTTTTAACCTACTGTTATCCTGAATGCAATTATAAACTTACAACAGTGCTTCTCAAAGAATCAATATTTGCGACCCAATTTTGAGTCATAATTTTCTTTGACCCCCTCCCATCCAAACAATAATAATGTATTTAATTCTATAATAATATACTTTGACGTTTAGCTGCTGTACAACTTTAGTTGTAAACGGAACAAATTATCAAGATTAGTATTAAATTTTTTATACATGACAAGCCCATGGGGTCACTAGTAATTGTTTTAACTTGTTCTTAACTTAGTATTATTAAATTAATATATCAAATACGTTGTGTAGTAAATATATTACATCAGTACAAATACGTGTTTTATTTTTATTATGTCAGAATGTATTTTATTTTGCTTCCTTTCAGTAAATGTTTTAATGTTTTATTTTCGGCTTTTAAATATGCTCACTCCTCCTCGTTGGGTTATTACGCCCCCCCCCCCAGGCTAGCGTACCTCACAGTTTGAGAAACGCTGACTTACACTGAAATAGAAACTAAAATTAAGAAATAAAGTCTTCTTGTTTATATATGAAATTAATTTTTATAAAATTATTAATTTATTTTTATATTTGTAAATTTGACTCACATAATTTCTTATTAATTATGCTTAACGAACATTAATTTTGTGATTTGATAACGCAATGCTGAAGGTAATTATTATTTACATATTTGCTTTTTCAAAATCGATACCTTCACAATAACTTGAAGTTCGATATAAGAAAAATCTTTAAAAAAATATGCTTTAGTTTTGTAAAAAAGTAAAGAAATAAGAATATTTTTTATACATGAGAAGTTTTCTTGCTCGCATATTGAAAGCCAAATGAAGTGAATCGATGTATTATTGACTTTTATGGGGGCAGGAATGGGGGAGGGGGTACTGAAATTAGTTATCTTCAATTCAAGTACTTTTTATTACTCTTATTTTGCGCATTTTACTTGTGGCTAGTTTTATAAAGTAGAATCAACCAGTATTTTCGAGGCATGTTATAATTAAATCTTTTCTCGATATGTTCTTCCTTCGTGTTGTGCTCTTAAGTTAATTCCAATTTAGAATTCCCGTTGTTCATTATTATTATGATCATTTTCTTAATATTTATTGATTTCTTTTATTTGTTTTAAATTTTTTTTTAATGAAATAAGCACGCATTTGTTTTTAAAACTTTATTGATAGTTAAATGATACTTTATAGAGATTTAAAGTATTAATTATATTTATTATTTAAGTAAATAACATTTACGGATTTCATGTAACTGAAAAACAATAACGACATTAATGTAACTTCTGGCGAATAATTATACATAATTCTTCAAGAAAGTATTGTTTTTTTTTCTTTATAAAGTAGCATCATTTTGCTTTTTTCCTCTAAAGGTTTTTATTTTAATATCTTTATTTATTTTTTCTTGTTTTAAATGGGATGTTTTTTAATTCAGTTTCTTGGTATAAAATATCAAATTGAGCTTTCAATCTGCGTTGATAAAACATAATACTCATGCCAGTGGTGAATATAAGAGTTAAAAAAAGAAATTCAAATTTTGATTTAACTAACGAACTGAGTGAATGAATTACCGTATGTCAGTGCTTCTCAAACTTTCTATATTTGCGATCCCAATATTCAATCATAATATTCTTCGTGCACCCCTCCATACAATAACAATGTTTTTAATACTGTACTTTAACACTAAAGCTACAGTATGACTTTATCCTCTTAAGTGCCACCGGCGTATATAAACGTTTTGCTCATCCAAAGAGTTAATTTTCCCGGACATATATACACATCTATCTGAAGTACGCTCTTTTCTGTGCACTGTATCCATAAAATTATTCCGAAGGCTTTGGAATGCAATAAGAGGACTTTGATAGTATTTGCGAAGGATTTACTTTTCAGAGGATTTGCTAATGTGTATTCTCCCCATAGATCACAAGCGCGTGCCTACGTGGGCAAACAATGGCATAGGGAAGCGAATCGCTTAACTTTTAATCGACAGTTAAGGTATTAATTATAAATACTGTATAAATTATCAAGATAAATGTTAATGTTCGCATGTAATTTTACATATGACAAGTCCATGGGGTCACTGGTAATTATTAAACTTGCTCTTAACTTAGTATTGTTAAATTAGTTATAAAATACATTGTACAGTACTGATGCATTTATAAGTGTACTATATCATTGTAAATGTGCAGTTTATTTTTTATTATGTCAAAATGTATTTTGTTTGTTTACTTTCAATAAATTATTGATTTTCTTAAATAATCTCATGTTTTTGACTTTTCAATATCCTTGTTGCCCCCTCGTGGAGTTTTTATGCCCCCCTAGGAGGGCGGCCCCACAGTTTGAGAAACGCTGCCGTATGTACTTGAATTCTAGTTACAGAATATTTAAAGTGTGAAATGTGTGAAACTATTGGAATTTTTTCTGATCAGATCTCTAGAAAATGAATACAAAGATGTAAAACAAAAAGGACAGGTATTTATTGCGTGAAAGAGAAAGTTTTCTATGCTGGAGCACCATGCATCTAAAATAAAACCAAGTATTTTCTGGCATCGAGGAATTGGAAAATCCTGCAATACCTTCCATATAATCCGGATTTAGAACCTATGGAATTTTCCTTTACTTTGACCTTTCAAAGGCATATTTGAAGGGAGAATGCTCTTTGGATCAGAAAAAATTGAAAGAAACCATTGTGGACGAATATGAAACATGGCAGCAGTAGTATTGTGTGAAGGGATATTTAAACTAATATCACATTTGAATGAATGTCACGGAGATTAGTAAGGAAATAAGAAAAAATAGAAAGCTTTCATGGAATTTATTAAATATTTTTAAATATAAACATTGATGTAATCTTTCTACCTTTATTATCGAATCTGCCTTTGTGTTTTCATTATAATGCCAAAGAAACATAATGAAACAGCAGTGAAGTTCTGGCGTTTATTGTTGTGAATTTTGAACGGACAGCTTTTAAAATAGTTTGGGTGTGTGCCCAGGTAATTCCTTTATAAGTACACGATAAACTTGAACAACACGTAGATTTCCTTCGGAGAATTCTAAGATTGCATGTTCCTGTTTACTAGTAAATCCAATATTTTTTACCAAACCTTGAGACGCACTTCCACTTGAGGAAATCCGAAAAACATTTATGTGAACGAACACTTTTCTGCGATAGCTCTAAGGAAATTGAACCTCTTTTATTTTGTCCCTACCTTTCAAAGTATCATCTATTCCTTCGATCAACACTTCGAAAGTTTAGAATAGGGATTTTATACAATTGTCAAATGTTTTCGAGACTATTTGCATCTTTAAAAGGGATTCGAGAAATGACTGGTGAAATGTTTTTAAAAGAGGAGGAAATGAATGTGATAGATATGTGGGATGGTGTCTAGAATAATGATGAAATTTTGGACGAAAGAAAGCATAAGCCAAGTTTAAAGAACAATTAATTTATTAAGATAAGGAACAGGTTATTTACAGCTTTGAATTATTTACAAGAAGATAAATAAAAGATAGTTCGAACAGAGAGCAGGATTCACCTGTGAGACGGGGCGCCAAACATCGCTAGGCCTAAAGAAGGGGTCTGCGTTGCTTGCAAAGGCAAAGTCACTAAAAGGGCGTCGACCTTACTTCGTTCGTGTCCGGTGTGAGAGTGACCAAACAATCTCGCACTCAAGGATCATATGCCTCGACGTCTTCGCTCCGAATTCTTTCATGGGCATTGAAAAGCCTCTCGATTCATTTCAATTTGTTTGGGGCCGCCATCTCTTACATCTCTCTCTCTCGAAATATATTAAAAATTCAAAACATTCTCTCTCTCTCTCTCGAAATATATTAAAATTCAAAACATTCATTCTCTCCTCGAAATATATTAAAAATTCTAAAGAAATTCCTTTCTCTTCGAAATATATTAAAAATTCAAAACATTCTTTCTCTCTCTCTCTCGAAATATATTAAAAATTCAAAACATTCTCTCTCTCTCTCTAATTATTCGAAATCAATAAATTACCATTTCCTACATATATGTATGTTTCCGTTAAAGTGTGAAATCCGTTATTCTATAGATTAACTAGGTATTTCATAAAATATCTAGACAAGTCAGTTAAAGTATATACAATCATTGAATTCTCCGATTTAACTAGGTGTTCTATAGAATAACGATTACTTGATCGTTAAAGTATGAAATGAAACACTCGAAAGTTGTTTGAACCGGTTCTAGCTGCTTTTAGTCAGTTTTGAACTGCTTACAGAGCTGCTTTGCAATGAGTGTATGTACCCTTCATTTCATTGATATTCAGCATAAAATTTAGACTGTGTATTTTACATTTTCGATCATTAACAAGTATTCTTGCAACCATCTATAAAAAGCTTAACGATCCAAAATGTATAGGATGCTGTTATAATATATCTTGAGATTTTTATGAGAGCATGTCAAAGAACCTGCTTTTTTTAAATAATACTGAAAGAAGTAGCACTCAATGAATTATCCTTAAAACAAAACAGACCAAATATTATAAAAAATTAAATTATTATACTTATGTCTTCTAAATTCTCTTATTTATTTTTTTTTGTGTGTGTTTATTAATATTAGCTCTGAATTTAACGACAATGTAAAACGTGTAGAGGTTTTTGAAACATTTATCTAACTTTGAAATAATCTACACATTTTTTTTTATATTATGAACGTGGTCGTTTTAAAAAAAACTAATGATTAATATTAATATTAAAGGGAATATATTTTACTGGTTGTTTTACTTTTCCTTGTGTGAAAAAGAAATATTATGAAAATTTCAAACTCTATTTTATGTCAATCATATTTTGGAGAAAAAGAAATTGTAAAAAGTTAAACATATATATATAAGACTTGCCAGATTTTTACTCTATTCTTAGGGTGTAGAATAAATCTTATAATAAAACCAAAAACGGAAATGTCAACCATTTTTAATTCTCTTATCAACTAATTATTTCGTCAAACTTTACACGCGTTGATTTATTTCAGGGAAAGGTATTGATAATCCAGAATAATCAAAAACATACAAGGTGTCGCAGGATTGTTGGAACAAACGTGAACTGATTGTTGAAACAGATTTACGAACATCTAGCTGGCACGGTTTGGCTGGAAAAAAATGCACGCGAGCTGCAGAAAGATTATATCGCGAAAGGTACCCACAGAGATATGTACCGGATCAACATATGTTTAATAATTTGCTTCACAATTTGTGTGAATAGGGATCATTATGAGGTATTAGACATAGTGAGGATAAGCCTCGGGGGATTCAAACTTTCAGCATTGAGCAAAATGTGTTGGATACCGTTCGAAGGAACCCAAGTACCAGCGTACGAGCTGTCGCTGCTGCCGTAGGGGAACCTCTAAGTAGTGAGGCAAGCCATTACACTCATACCATCTTCAAAGAGTACCGTCACAAATTGTGATGCAAATTAGTAAACATCCGGTGGACCGGTGAATCTCTCTCTGTGGGTATCTTTCATGATACAACCTTTCTGATGCTCGAGCGTTTCCTTCTGCTGATCCATAAATCAGGTGCGTCAACAAGGTGTTCGTGAAACTGTTCCATACTGTGTGGGCGATGACAGCTCAAATAACTGTGGACATGCAGGTATGTTTCCTCCAATGCCCTTGCAAAGAACCCCACCTATCGCCGAACGAAGACGTTTCCTACCATGGGTTGTTCTGCAGATCTGAAAAGGGATGGCGATCTAAGATCGATTAATCGAAGTATCGATTTCTTGGGCCAAAAAAATCGATTTTTTTAAATCAATATGTCGCACTGAATCGATTCAGTGAATCAATATTTCATCCTAGAAAATCGACATTCAATTTTTTTTCTGTTTTGGTAAAAATCATAAAATATATTATTTGCAATTAATTGAATGTATTATCTTTAAAACCCGTAATATTATGGTGTTGATTGTTAAAGGGCTGTGTGCTTAGTTTCCTTCTCATCTCTTTAATAAATAAAAAAAAAAAAGTTACGTTTGTAATCTTTGACTTTGTATTTGTGGATATTGCGTCATTTGTTTATGTGTTAAATGACTGACTGTCGTAATGTACTGTAATTAGCGAAATAAATAGTTATTTTTGTAGTTTTTGTTTAAATTAAGTATTTGAAGGAAAAATGAAAGACGGGGTCATTTTTTCCCTTTTGGGGCGTTTTTTTTTCGATTGCCGGCCACATCGCAAGTGATGAGCGGAACCACTTAGATACAAGTAGACTTGACAGACTATTGTTTCTAAGAAACTTAGATATTGAGCATTGGGATCTATAAGCTTTTTAACTTTTTTTCTAAACTTTTAATGTAACTACATTTGTTGTCTTCTTTTAACCTGATATTTTGACATGGTAAAAAAAATAATTGTATTTGTCGAACTTCCTAATTTTACTGATAAGAATCGTTTATTATGATTTTTTTTCTTGTTTTCATAAAATGGTTTAATTTACATTGTAAATGCAGACTTAAAAAAAAAGCGTTTTTAGAAATCAATCTTTTAGAACTCGATTGTTTGGTCGTTCACAGGTTAGATTCGTTTCGTTTTAAAAAATCGATCTTTTTTGGAAAGAATCGCCACCCCCGATCGAATTCCGTACCCTTTTAAACTTAAAAACTGTTCCCAAAAATTTCGGAACACTTTGTATTTTAGAAGCATATTTAAAATATTAAAACTAATTTTTTTAAAAAACTAATCCAGCGTTTCTCAAACCATGGGGCGCGCCATCGTAGAGATCGTGATAACCCTACGTGGAGGGAACGAGCATATTGAAATGTCGAAAGTAAAATATTTAAAATAATTATTAATTTACTCAAGAGAAACAAAACAAAATACGTTCTGACATAATAAAAAACAAAATACACATTCACACATATATAGTATTTTTATATATAAATGTATCAATACTCCACAAAGTATTTGATAATTAATTTATCAATACTAAATTTAAAACAAGTTAAGTAATTACTGGTAACCTCATGGGATTGCGTGTACAAAATTTAATACCTATCTTGATAATTTGTGCGGTTTATAATTAAAGTCGTATTTAAGCTTTAGTGCGTCTAAATGCATTGCTATTGCATTCAGTACATTGTTATTGTATGGAGGGAAAAATTATGACTTTTTTCAAAATTAAAAGTTCCAGAAACATTGTAATTATCTCAAATACGTGATTGAAATTAATACGTCCATCGTCCAAGATAGAGATATACATACATTTGAATCATCTAAATTTTCAGTAATAATTACTATTAAGTCAGTTAGATTTTATTCTCTGGTTTTAAGCACGTTATTCTGAAATTTGAACTAAAAGGTTTCAAAGGAGACACAGTCGTACAGATGTGACATAGCCATCCTGCGATAGCTATGTCTTGTTGGATCCGCGTAAGCTAGAGGTGTGGGATTATCTAAAAGATGAGATATTTTGTAATTCTTAACACAACTTTTATTAAGAATAACTTAAATTACTTAATTCTAAATAACAACTTTCTTTAAGTGAGAATAAGCCACAAATTAAACTGAATATTCAAGTCAGATCGCACAACTAGATCACTTATCTTAATTATATTTAATTATCTGCCTAATCTAACTTCCTATACAAAATATTACCTTTTATAGAGTAACCCTCCTACCTTGGTTGAAGACTCTCCTATTCGGCTACTTGTAGATAAGAATACTCAGACCCTGTTAATCTTTCTTATAATTAATATTTTTAATGAAGACGAGCGTATCCTTCTTCCTTGGTTGTAGGTCGTCTAACACTTGTTCCGAACTGTTCTGCACAAAGTTATCTCTAAGATTGCCGTCTCATCTCACTAAACCCTCTATCCTTTTAAAGTATATCTTATTTGCATTTTCGCCCTGTTTCTCTTCTTGGTATTGGGTTGGAAAAGTTTTGCCATTAATCGTGGCCGTCAAAGAACTTAGGAGTTATGTTAGAAGAAGAACGCGAGAGACGTCACACAGAGACAAAAAATTGCATTATTTTATGGTTCATTTTTTTCTGCTTTACAATTTTTGACTAGTGATCGCGTATTCTACAAAATTGAAAACCTTTTTTACCTGACATATATATTAATCTTACAGTTAACGTCATCATTCACAGTTCAGTACTTTTTGAACTCCTGTGCATTGGGAATTATTTTAAAACAAAGTAACTATTCCTGTCGAAAGAGGAACTACAGAATACGTGCTTAAGCAAAGTTTCTGGAATAAATTTTTAAAAAACTTCCAAAGTTGTTTTTTTTTTCTTAAAGAAAGAATATGGTTTTCCTTATCCGTTTACTTTTCATTTCACTAGGTACATTTGGGAATGAACTTACTCGACTCAAAAATTCCATTACAGGTTCTGGAAAATAGTTCTCGAAACCCCCCGTGGTGTATTTGATCCCCCAAAAGAAGTTACAATAATTTGCCTGGGGAAAAGAAGTTTTTGGATTAAAATTGATCCTTCGACATCTTAAATTCTAAGCCTTTTTAAAAAAAAATGTTCAGGTTTTTGTAAAAAAAAATAGATATGCAAAGGAATATGGTATTCCAAAAACCGGAGCATGCATACATAGACAGTCAAATTCAAAATTTATGAATAATATATAAAATAATTCATTTTTAGTGCTTTAAGAGTTTAATTTTGTATTTATACAATGCATTTTAATAGTTAAAATAGAACCAGTCTTCTAAATTAATATTAAAAACAAATTAATAATAAAGTATCCAGAAACTTTCGAAAAATTACGAACTATTTATTGAATTTTACATAATTTTAATTTCTAAGAATGATTTATAAATTTAGTATTTGTATTTTTTTATAAATTTGGTGCTTTGATAATGAAAAATAACGAATGGTTATCATTATTATTTTAATTTGTAATATATTGTAAAAATCTACTTTCAGTACTATAAATTGAGCTGTTAAGTATTGGAATGGGAAGCAATGCAAAATACGGAGTAATCCTTATTTCAACATATTTAGTGACCTCGGAGGAGAATTAAAAGCAGATTAAGATTTTAAAAAAAGAGTACTATCTATCTCTCTTTGTCTTTCTCTTTATCACTCTCTATTTCTTGTTCTATATGTTTCTCTCCGTATATTGCTCTTTCTAGCTCTTTCTATTTATTGCATTATCTGTTTCTTCATTCTTTTATTGCTATACCTGTATGTCTATCTTTCTCTCTCTCTCTCTCTTTCTCTTTCTATGTATATCTTCGATGATTTATCTCTGTCTTTCTAGCAATTCAGTTCTTTCAAAAGATCCAGATATATCTTCAATGTATTGATGAACTAGATCTCTGAATTCTACTTAAGAATTATTCATTATGTATAACACCGACATATGGTGTGATGTGTAAATTATGGGTTTCACCCCAATATTATATGTATA
Organism: Trichonephila inaurata madagascariensis; assembly: GCA_019973955.1. Classification (NCBI taxonomy): domain Eukaryota; kingdom Metazoa; phylum Arthropoda; class Arachnida; order Araneae; family Nephilidae; genus Trichonephila; species Trichonephila inaurata. The sequence goes on from BMAV01013220.1 coordinate 211,720, forward strand.
AAAATTGGGAACTTTCTGGATATAATAATTAAGAAAGATTATCAGATTAAATCGAAATTTTGCAAAGTTGTCAAGGACAGATAATAACACAGTAATTAAATAATTTAGTTCCATTTCCCTGCTCAGGATCATCAAGATTAACGATTTCCCCATTTCAAGAGTTAGCGACTAATTACAGATTAGACTAATTACATTTATAACCCTAAAGCAAAGATGCTCATTATTAATACAAATACAACACAAAAAAATCTGTTCTTAATATGTGAAAAATAGGAGGATGCGTCAGAAATTTCTTACCCTAATGTAAACAATTGCCCAGTTTTTATAAAAATGGGAATAAATTAAAAACTAAAAAAAGTACTCTATTTGCAAATCGAACTAAAAAATGAAAAATAAATTATAGATTAAAGAAACTAAAAAACACGCTTGTATAGTTAAATGATCTAAGAGATAAAAAATAATTCTTAATATTAGAATAAAATGATTAACGAGAAAATTAATGTCATCGTGGTAAAAGCGTGGTGTGCTTTGTACTAAATTTTTACACTGACTCAGCATTTTGGAATAGAACTTGTTAGAAATTAAAACAATTGATATAGATCACCCTGCGCTTTTACCCCAATGACATTAATTTTCTCGTTAATCATTTTATTCTTATATTAAGAATTATTTTTTTACTTTTTAGTTCGATACACTATAAAAGCGTGTTTTGTAGTTCTTTTAAACTATAATTTATTGTTTTTTTCCGCGGTAACCTATTAATAGAAAGTACTGCATATTCATCTTCATCACCCTTTTAACTCTTATGTTTAGCTTTTTAAATTTTTTTTAAACAATCATAGAATCAGTCATGTTCTCCTTTTAACCTTTACAGCCTTCTTTGTAGGTGGGTGCAGTGGTTTCTACTTTTTCTTTTAAATTTCGTGGAAGCTTGCTGATTCCTACATTTTTCTATTTTTTAATCGAACTTTCTATGAATTTACTTCTCCGTTCTTTGAATTTACAAATTTAAGTGGGATTTCTTGAATACCAATTGTTTGCTTTCAAACTCCGTTATTCCAAACTGTTTCTTTATGTCTCCCTCTATAAAGAAATTATTTTCAACACTGTCTTCCTCTTCTAAAACCCGGGTACCCCAGTGATCCTTCTCTATTTTCGACCCTCCATCTTGTCCTCCAATTTCTTCTTTTCTTCTTGTCCCGTCCAGACCACAGACCTATGAATGTTTGGCGCAGTATAACCAAAACTGGCTCTTGCGCCATAAGACACCAAACTCCTCTTCTAAATCTTCATCAATTCCTGTAAAGAAATCAAAGTTGCTATTATATTCTTCATCATCAGCTCAGAAACTTCCTTCATCCGAAAGTACTGTAGTACGGTATCTGCTAAATAGTGTATCTATTAAATTTCTCAAACGTCGCATTTCTTCATCGTAATCACAATATAGCGCCATAGCGAAATATAGATTTTAAAGCGAACTCGTGTATTCAGATTTGTAACAGAAATGCACCCGCAGGGAATGATATACCTTGAAGGCGTTATCCAAAGATCTATTTTTAGAATTCATCCGCAGTCTATGGTCCCTCCAATAGTATGATTTTGAAGTCAGCTACACGGGGAACCATCAGTTTTTCAAAAAAAGTTTGGAAGGAGCATTGAAAAAAGTTAGGTGGTGGGTATGACATGCCCTGTGCAGAAACTGCCTGTTTAAAGAATAAAAAAAAAAATTCTGAAACCTTAAAACTTGAAAAAAAAATCCACAAGAATACATCAGGTTAAGAAATATAATGACTATTATAAAATCTAGAAAGTATTGTGAAAGTACTCACGCGACTTTTCTGTAACATAACCTCTGGGTTCTTTGACGGCCAAGATTAATGGTAAATCTTTTCCAATCCAAATCCAAGAAGTGAAATGCAATTGTGAAATGCAAATAAGACAGCTTTTAAAAGAACAGAAGTTTCAGTAAGCAGAATGGCAATGTAGGCAAAGATGTTTAGAAGAGATAGAAGTGTGAATTGACGGCCTATCAAAACATTACCAAGATTTCTAGCCATTACTACAAGGTGCATACTATTGCACGCGCGCCTAAAAGTCTCTGAACAGTGATTGAACCTTAGCTTGAATCAGGGTAGGACGGATTATTTGATATTAGGACTTGTAATATTATCAGAATTGAAAGTAGGCGGATAATATAATTTAGATATGTGATCCAAGTTACGCGATCAGGTTTAACTACAGCTGTGTGTTTGGTTTATTCTCACTTAATATAAATTTATCTAATTTATTAGAAGATTAAGTTATATTCTTAATAAAGTCATATTAAGAATTTTAAAATGTCGATTCATTTCGAGAATCCCACACCTCTAATTCACGCTGACAATCAAAGATATGGTCACCATAGAACGACCATGTCACAGTATAAGTCATTTTATTTTTTTCATATAGAAAAACCTTTTAAATTTAAGATGGATCATTTATTAAATTACTAAAAGAATCTGATGTAAAAGAAAAGCTCCATAAAAAATCTCAAAGATTCTTTTTTAAGAACAATCTAAAATTTGTATGACAAAAATAAATGTCATACCCAAGTTACTAAATTGAATATAAACACACATCCCTTAAAACATATTTGTAAAACCTGAAGGAAGATTAGAACTGGGCACCTTCCGTTCCAAAATCGAGTATCTTAGCCACTATGCTAAAACAATCGTCATAGCATGGAGGTTATTATTGGTTTATATAGATACACACCACCACACTACTTTCCTGCCAGTGATTTTACGAATAGGCGAAAGAACGATACCATATTCGTAGAAAGCGTGTAAGCAGTTGCATCATTTTCAGTGCGATGGTTTGTGGTTTGCGTCATCGTGCGCGACGGCTTTGTAATTTGCGTCATCATGCGTGACGGCTTTGTTGGTTGCGTCATCGTGAGTTATGGCTTGTGGGTTGCTTCCTCACGAGTGATAGCTTGGTTGCCTTTGCGGGGGATAGATAGATGTTACCACGACTACTGCGGTTCTTTTGCACGGCCAGGGTTACCAATGAAGGAAGATTAGAACTGGGTACCTTCCGATCCAAAAACAAGTATTTTGGACACTATGGCAAAACGATCGGCATAGCATAGAGGCTATTTCTGGTTTATATAGATACCCTCCGCCAGAAACTAAAAGGAGAAATTGATATTGTAGTTATAGCGGGTGGGGAAGCTTAAATGCGATTACGTTGATTTGTATATTTTATAGAGTTCCAGAATTTTTAAAATACTTGACTCTTAAGAAATTGAAGAACACAAGCAATTATTTTTATTTAAACTAAATGATGTATAAAACTCTCGAATTTGGAATTTAAAAAAAACTTTATTTAAGTATTTAGAACGATTCAACAACTTAAATGAACTACTAAAATAATGCCAGCGACTATCTTTCTTTCTAACTAACAACTTTTAAAGTACTTATGAGTTAATAGGGCTTCACATTAAATTCAAGAATAACAAATAGTGATGGTTTAACCCAGGGATCGGTAACCTTTTATCTGTGGCGTGCGAAACCAATCTACGAATACGATTCAGCGTACCACAAAGGACTTTTTTGAAACAATCCGATTCCCACTACAATGTATGCAGAGTTAAGAAATAGAAGTCAATGATATAGATTAAGAGTTTTATAATATATTAGTTTTGCATCATTTAAAGATATTTCTTAACATAAAAATAAGCAGCGTAAAATATAACTATTTCTTGAACAAAAACTTGTAAAAAAAATTAAAATTGTGCATATATTATGTATTTTTAAATATATTTATTAAAATAAGAAATAAGCATTATAAAATATAAGTATTTCTCTTTGTTAAAGTTAAATAAAAAGATAATAGAAATTTCATTGTGAACCGTTCTATGCTTTCATATCACAAAATCAGAGGTATAATGTATGACTTTCAATTTGACACGTTTCCGAGCATTCACTTGTACAATTTCTTTGCGAATTCGAAATACTTTTCACTTGGAGAAAGTATTTTACTCGGATATGTAGAACTAAAAGCGAAAAGCAGAGTACATGCAATTTTCTCTCTTCAAAGAATTAAATCTCTGCAGCAATGGCATTCATTAATTTACAAAAGAGCTGTAAATGTATCTCTAGGGTTATCTTTCAGATTTTTTCACAGTTCCATAAATGTCCATTATTCTGAAGATGTTTTTTTAAATAAGAGGTCCATTATAAATTTATCAACTTCCATCCACTCAAAAACTGACAAATTTATGGAACAGTGCAAAGTGCCACTAAGAATTGTACCACGTGCCACATGTGGCACGAATGCCATAGGTTGTCGACCCCTGGTTTAACGCCTAAGGAAGCAACATATTTCAGTTTGTCCTTTTTCAACATTTCCAAAAAATAGTGTTAAGTACTAAGATGGAAAATGAAGTTCTCTTCATTCTTTGTATATTATCATAACAACTTGGGAAATAAACAGTTTACACATCAAAAGGGGAATAAACGAATTAAAACAAATTATACTTGCTAAAAGAAATTTATAAGAAACTAGCGGTCCCGACAGACGTTATCCTGTACACACGTCTTAAATCGGAACATTAAAAACTTTTTTGAATAAGTTGTAACAATCTGGACCGTTTTGATAAAAAAAATTTTAAAGATAGTTATTACAATACCTGACATCATCACATGTACAGTTACCATAATTCGACCTATCGATTGCGTGTGAGTTTGTATTTACTACGAACTAAATTGAATATAGAAGCTATTCTGAATAAAAACTTAAGCTTGTGTTTTGATTAAAGAGTAAAAAAGATAAAACTCGAGCTATTTTCATAACGGGTATGTTTTTTTAATGCACAAAAAATAAATTTATCGTAATACCATTGAATGTACAATGTTTTTGGTTAATCTTTGACGGGTATAAGCAAACAAAAATGCGCTGGTTTGTCAAACCTCGGACATTCAACATATAATTAGCCGTGCGAAAAGCAAGGGTTTTCTAAATCTAAGCCACAAATTGTCATTGTTTGACCTTGTGACTTATTAATGGTCATAGCAAATTGGAAATTGCAAACATTTGAATGGGTAGGTGAGTCTAAAAGAATCGTTGGGGTCTGTGGTAGAAGTACAACTTCATCTTGAAGTTTGCCACTCAAAATAGTGGTCTCAAAAATACTGCCCATGATTTTTTTATGAACAATCGCACGCCCTTACCAGAAACCATTAAGTTTATTATTAAGTCTATATATTACAGAGACTTTACCGTATTTTAATTACAGATAGCAGTTTTAACAAAAGAATTCTTAAAATTAATGTTACGAAAATTGAAGTCTTATTCTGTTAAATAAAGTAACGAAAATTAAGTAAATTTATGTTCTGTTTTCAGTATTATACATAATGAATGCTTACCACGGAGAGAAATCTTATGCAAATTTGATTACGTAAGATTTATAATTAGTTTTAACTAGAAATATTCGTATTAAAACATCTTGAGAAATGTTTGAATTGCGAAATAAATTTCGAAATGAAACTGTTATTCAATTATTTATATGTTTACTTTATAATCTTATTTGCACATTTGTACGTTCCATTTTATATAATGCGTGTTTAAATTTGTTGATATAAGTGCTATGATTTGAAATTTAATAATAACCAGAAACGGAGAAACATTTGAGGAATAATTGAATATCATGTTTGGGATAGTAAGTAACAAATTTTTTCTCATGAAATTTTGATGAAATCTTATAAAATTTAATATGCAGTGATGCTATGACATTTTCATAATATTTTCACCTATGACAGCTTTTATAGTATTATCAAATTATGTTTTGAAAAGCGTAAGTGAAAAACAAATTTTATCAATAAATTTACCTTGTAATGTAGAAAAACATTATTCAGTTTCGGAATATGTTCAAAATATTTGTTTTTTTTGTCTTAGATACACACACACAAAAAAAAATTACCAGTGATTTTTTTTTTATCTTTTTCATACTATTTATGACGTTGCAAAATTTCATTTTTAATGCTTTTTTTAAATGTTAAAAGAAACTTTCTGATAAAATTCACTAAATTTATTGGCCAGTGCTATAACCGTGAACTGAATGATTTTCATGGAATAAACAAGAAATATATTTTCTTTCGAATTCAAAATCTTTTTTGAAATGAATTGCTTTAGAGACACTTGGAAGAAATAAACTCTCATAAAATTTGTATATTATTTTTGCAATATGTTTTTTGGTTTAGCTGGAGTTTGAGTTATTTGTTATTAATATAATGAATACAACATTTTCCCCCTTTGTACAAATATTATGAATGTAAAATGTAAACATTATCTACAAGACCGCCAAAATTGTTTCACCTCAAAATTAACTTATTAATTCTTACTTATCTCAGCAAACATTTCCTTTTTTGTCAAAATGATGTTTTGATAGTATATATACATAAACAACTTTCCATGTTATATGCATAAAAAGCACAATCTCCACCTTCAAAACACGAGAATAAATAAAAATAGTTTATGGTATTCCTAAAATTATAAATACAGGTAAAAAAAAATTCAAATATCAACTAAACAATTTTAGCAAGGAAATACAACAACTTTGTACTCTATTTTTAACCTTAAAAAGAACCAAAAATAAAATATGGTCTATCAGAACTAAAATGTTAGATGGCATATCCTTTATAATTAGAAGTATTTCACAAAAAAAAAATTGATCGGTAAGGCTTAAGTTGAGCAAAAAAGTTGCTGTAAAGTTATTATTTTTTTCAAAACCATTTTTATTTCATGAATGTACGAAAAATATGAAAATAAAATGCATATTTTAAGGGGTTGTAGGCAAAAGTCTTATGACACGCAATTTCATTGACTTAAAACTCAATTTAGTTTTAATGGTTCACACCAAGTTTAGTGGAATATATACCACATAAAACCTATCGTTTAAAAGTTTGTTATTTCACGTGATTCTTCCAACACAATCAAATGTATATTATTTAAATTCTTATAAATATAAAAATTTTAGTTTTATTTTTTAATACTAAAAAATCATTTTCTATTTCATACAAATATTTTTATGGTGCTAATTTTTCTCTTGTATTTATGTGCTTTAAGATATCCGGCTACGTTCGGAAACTGGATATTAAAAAAGAGCATAAATAGATAATTTTCATGATATTTAGTGTTACTTAGATTAGAACACATGTACAAAAATTGTTTTAGAGACATTTTGACAAAAAAAAATTATTTAAATACAACATTTTGGCAAAAAAGTAACTTAGAATAACCTTTTTTCAAAATGTTCTCCTTTATAAAAAATGCTTCTAAAATAATAATATTTTGTGCTTATATAAAGTAAAGACTTCTCCAGAGAGTCTGAACTAGGAATTTTGAAAAATTCACATTATTTTCAGAGTTATAACCCATTAAAATAAATATCGGCGTTTGTTTCTTATAAAATTTCTCCCCTCTGAGGTCGTAAAACATGGATAAACCCACTTCTAAGTTATATATTTCAAAAATTCTTGTTGGGCCTCTGTACAGAGGTCTGAGCTATATGCAGGCAAAATATTATTATAGTAGAAGCATTTTTCACAAAAGGAGAATATTTTGAAAATGGGTCATTCTATGTTCATTTTTTGTCAAAATATTGTACTTAAATAACTTTTTTATTTTAATAATATTCTCTTAAAACAATTTTATATACATTTTCTAATCTATGCGACATTAAATACCATAAATAGTATCCAGTTATACACTTTTGCAAAATCATGGTTCCGAACGTAGTCGGATACCTTAAAGATAATTTTTAAAATTAAAGTTAAAAAAAACACATTTCTAATGATATTTTTCTCCTAACGTTGCCCTTCTGTTTTCTTCTTGTATTTGAAGGACTTATGATTTTCCTTAAAACGGTTCTTATGATGAATTAAATAAAATTATAAGACGTAGAAACGATGAGAGCAATGATTTAAGTGATTGTGGAAAATTTTCTAAAAAGCCATAATTTCTTTTAAATGAGTTCTACTTGAGTGAATAAAAAACACAAATCACTTTTGGGTTTCCACTTTTTTATCCTTTTTATGAGGATTAGTTGTTTTTTAAATTTTATTTTTAGAAGGTACATTAACAATAGTATTATTTTTTAAGCAAAAACCATGCTTTAAATAAAAGTCTTCCATTGATATATATATTTTTAAAAAAAATCTATTCATTCTATTCATATCTCTTTACTAAGGTGACCAATCGTTCTCCTTTAGGGAGGACAGCCCTCCTTTTATAGGCTCTGTCCTTTCTCGAAAAGTGTCCTCCTTTCCAATATTTTAAAACTGATCTGTTAATCTGTGTATTCAGAGATGAACCAAACATGTTTCCAAAATATCGAAGAATGGTCTGAAATCAGTATCGCAGGAAATAACAGTTTTCAATGGTATTTTTTGACTTGGTCTCAAGTCAAGTGGGCAGATATAGGACATTACGTTGAGTTTGTTTACAAAGAAATGCCTGATATTAAAATCGATGACAATTGTCTGATTGAAGTAGAAAGAAGACCGAATGTATAGTTAAATTCTAATAAGTTAGAACAATTGGAAAATCAAAATGCTGAGAAATTGGTAAAAGATGGGTTAAATTACTTAAACCATTTCAAAAATGAACACATTCCATTTGACATTGTAATTGTTCTTGTTGAATTTACATTGTGCTGCCCTGGAACTAAGGTACCTGTTGAAAGAGGTTTTTTTTCAGTTGGTAATGATGTTTGTGAAGTGATTAGTGAGAAATCAAAATTGAGTGTTAATATTTTAGCTACAGTGCTTACCGTGAAATTCAGTATGAAGGATATTTTTTGCCCGAACTTTCCGATATATTAGAAAATGATATGTTGACAAAAAAAATTCATTCAATGGAAAAATACTCTTTTAAGATAATAATTAAAAAGAATGTAAGCGTAATTAGCCTATTTTTGTTTGAATTAATAGAACGTTTCATATACTTATAAGTTGTAATTTTTTCTTGAATTTTTCGTCCTCCTTTTCATTGTAAAAAATGGTCACCTTATCTTTATCCAAGTACATCTATAATACAGTTAATAAAATCCGTCTTGATATATTTGTAGCAAAATAACTTGTATGATAATAAATAATTAAAAAATAAATGCAATTTTTTCTTATATTTCCAGTGCTCTAGTAATAATATTTTTTTTATATTTACAAACAGTTTTAAAAACAGACAGATGCTTGAATGAAAATCAGTAAAAATAAAACTGTAAGCGCTGTCTTATTAAATGAATTTCATCATACAATTCATACTTACTTTTGACAGAAAAACTGCCAAACGAAAATTAGCTTTAAACAACCTATCGTAAAAATTTTTTACATAATTCATTTTCCTGAGAAATTAATTCGAGTTGACAGTGGTTTAAATATAAATTTTAAATTTTTGTAAAAATGAATTTGCTTTTCCTCTGACAGTTTACGAGCAACGCTTAGATAAAAGATTTATTTTACATGAGATTATTTTAAATCGAGAAGACAAATAAGTGTGCAATCAATTTCATAATAAGAAATTTGAAAGAAAAGCTCAATAAAGTAAGGAAATAAATATTTGGAAAATTGAATAAAAGAAAATATTTCAATTAAAAACCTCACAAGGGTTGTTGCGGGAAGAAACCTATAATGTGAATCAAGCTGAATTCTTCTCTTAGATTCTATAAAGAAAATTAGGAAAATAATTGAATAAAAAATAAATCAACTGAATTTTCCGTCTATTTTTATTGTGTTTCGTTATTTATTCATTTATAATCTTTCTCTGAAAAAAAGAAAAATGAAGAAGTACAGTTTTATATATAAAGGAAAAAAAATATACATCTCTGGAAAACGAAAATTATTCATAATATAAATTTTTCATAAGAAAAAGTCATGAGGTGTCTCCAAGAATTGAAAATTAAAATACAGAACTTAATTAAAATATGCAGATGTCACATGGATGTGCAGTTGCTGAAGTAAATTTACAAACAGAAAAATAAAGAAACTGCAAAATTTCTCTCGCAAAGAGTAGATAATTAAAAACGTAAAATACACTACATCAGGGTCTTCAACCTTTTTAGCTGTGGCGCGCCAAACGAATCTACAAATATGATTCAGAAAGTCTCAGAGTAGGACATTTTTTAAAATTCGATTCCCGCTATAATGCGTGCAGAGTTAGAGGTCAATAATAAATACTTACAGCTTTGTTATTAATTAATTTTGCATCCTTTAAAGATAGGAGGGATGATTAAAAAGAAGTTACAAGTCGAATAAAGAAATATTTATTAACAATAGACAGAAAATACAAAAGGGAATTAAGAGACATACGTGCCTATCACATTTCAACATAATCACCAAGTCTATTTTGGCATTTGTCAGAACGCAGAACTAACTTGTTTAACTCGTATTGATAGAAATCAGGTCCCTGTCCATTGACACGGATGTTTTCACAGCACTGACTTGGAATATCGCAGCACATCAGAGACGATATACTCCACACTACCATAGCTCATTCCCAGCTTCTCTCAAGATTTTATGCCGTTACCCGTCGATCGTTTTGAATCATTTTTTCAATTCTTGCCTTGGAGAACTTGGCCAGCCGCTCCCTTCCATAGTGCGGTTTTCGACATTCTGTCTGCCTGATTGAAAAGCGTGGCACTATTTCGTAACATGTTGTCTGCTCATTTTTTCTTCACCATAAACTCCAACGATGTCGCTGTGAAAGTTAGTTTCGGACACATTCTTTGCTCATAAAATTCGAACTTCCAAACGAGACTAATTTCTAAGCATCTTGTCATTTCATTTGTCCTGAAACGTCTGGGAATTTTCACCACCTACTCGCAAACCTGTTGTATGACAAGTAGCGCCATTTATCTCCACTCTGGAGAAACAAAATCTCTCCACAATATGTAGTTTTCAAGTCCTGCAGCTTGTAACCTTTTTTTCTGATCATCCCTCGTATTTTTAACATAACAAATAAACAGCATAAAACATAACCATTTCTTCAAAAAAAAAAAAAAAAAAAAAAGAATTAAAATTGTAATTAATGTATTTTTAAACGTATTTATTAAAAGAAGAAATAGACAACATAAAATATAAGTATTTTCCTTTTATATAGTTAAATAAAAAGATAAATAAAAATTTTAATGCGAACTTAGTGTGAACTCATTCTACTTTCATATCGCACAATCAGTAGTATCATGTGTTTCTTTCAATTTGAGACGATTCTGAGCACTCAGTCGTAAAATAATATTTTTGTGGACTCGAAACATTTTTCATATGAAGAAAATGTTTTTACTTAGATATGTAGAACCCGGGACAATGTACCTTTGGGGCACATGCTGAACACTTACGCCGCTGTTTGAAAAGAGATTACCCGATCCCGCTTAAATGAAATTTTCTCCTCACGCCGACTGAAGGGGAATATATATGTTATACCCCAATTTTTTCCCGTATAGCAGGGATTGGCTATTGAAACACCATCCTACACCATGCGTTTCCCCGGGATTGGGTTCCCGTGTTGATCTCCTGTCCCGCGAGGGCAGGAGACTTGTTAGGGAACAAATTAAGTACATACATAGGTTTCAGATTCATCGATTCACGTATGTTCTCTACTTGCAGCGTTAAATATACATCCGCCCTCCACGGTCTAACAGTCGCACACATAGTTGTTAAAACATACAATTTGATAATTTTGTCTCACTTGTGTTTTTACAGTAAAAAAGCAATCTGCCATATCTAAAAGAAGGGTACAATGTCGAAAACAAGGAAAGGAAACATAGAATTTTAAAACAAAATGGCCACATATTTTTCCACCGGGGATCAACGGAATTTTTTAAAAAACATTGGGAAGCCCCAGCCCGGGAAAAGCCCCACCCCCGCCGTGGAAAGAAGGACTCATGTGGCTTCCAAGAGTTTTAAAACCCGGATCCAGAATATTATTCGTTCATTACAGCGAGACGTATTAGGGGTAAAACAGCTGATTCGGGAGCTTCACAAGGTAAGAGAAACCTATATTTTTCAAGGATTAGTTGTTCTCAGAGGATTGCATAAGAGACAATATAAATTTTGATAATTCCTTGAGAAAGAGTAGTTTAATGAAATCCTTTTTTAAATGAATAACCACTATTAACCAGAAATGCTTCATTTTTAATTGTAAAAATGACGGACAAATATTTTAATTTGAAAGAATGTTCTATGATGAATAAAGTTAAGAGAACGTATTCATGATATATTTTTTTACCATAACTGGAAAAAAAAAAACCTGATTGAAAATATACTTAAAAAAAAAAAAACCCTTTTTTTAACCAAATTTTAACCCAAATCTTATAAATAAAAAAAAAAAATACCTTTAAAAAAAATGATGTTTTTAATAAAAAAAAATTTTTTAAAAACCTAAATAAAAAAAAAAACAAGTTTTTGATGGGGGTTTTTTTTTCCAAAAGCAAAATCCTTTTTAATGAACTCAACATAAAAGACGAAAATTAAAAAATAAATAATAAAAGAAGTAGAAAAATAAATTTTTGTTGCAAAGAACTTACTTTTTGAGTGTAAAGAAACAGCATTAATTGCATGATTGCCACTTGAAATATAATACCATTTTTTTAAAAAAGGAATGTTCTTATTCCTTTTTGAAAAGAATTTTTAATTTTTTCGATGGTTTTTTTTTGCTTATTTTTAATGTTTAGACTGTTCACTCTAAATTAGTATTTTTCTCTTTAATAAACCCAAATTAAATATAACCCCCAACATAAAAAGCGCAATCTAATGGGAAAATTTTTGGAATGAACTTTCCTTTTTTTTAATATGCACATTGTTAAATTCCTACCAGAAAATGGCTAACCAGAAGAGTTTTTAACTCTTAAAAAAAAGTTTATGGGGGGGGTGTAAAAACAGAGGATATTTTCCCAAATTTTAAAAGCATAACTTCCAAAAAGAATGGGTTCTGCCAATTAAACACGTTGACGTTCCAAAAATTTCGCACACCATTGTCAAAAAAGTTTGACCCGATATCTTTTCCAAAAATTTGCCTCTGACTTAGGAGAGAAGCAAGGTGTCAATGGGGCATCATTCAACAGTTGGGACGACATGGTTAATATACAACGATGTTGGCTGAAATAGATGAATTATGGGTTGAAACAGAGGCTAAGGAGGTACCAGCTCGACGGGGCAACGAAAGAGGGATCATCTTGTTGGCTCTCGAAAATTCCTGATGTCTTTTTTGATCAATGACCCAAACACATAACGGGAACACCAAAAACCCGGGGGGACCATCAATGAACTTTCGCCAATGGAAAAAAGGCTAGTCCCCCTTTTTCAAAAAAAGGGCTTTAGCAGTAATTCAAAGTGAAATTCACTAACTGGAGTAGGATTGTTTTAGTGTAAGTCCTATTTTCAAATTCAGCACCGATATGCCGGAGGAAGGGTTGGAAAAATATCTAGAAGAAAACGCTTTGGATATACCCCCATCTGACTATCGTCCACCACACAAAAACCCACTACTAGGGTTTAGGTTCAATATGTCATTTTTTTTTTTAGATGCACTTTTTTAATTGTGGACAATAATACCCTAAGAGCACAGAAAAGGGTTCCACGATTAGTGTTTCCCTTTGGGATGTTTCCCTTTCCCTTTTAGGGAACCCCCGGGCTTACATTTTAACAGGATAATGCCCAGTTGCTCATGAAACGCTTTTGTATTGTTTGTCTTGGGCCTCTTCAACTTTTTCCTGCCCGTCAGAATAATCAGATATGTTCCAAGGAAAGACGGTTTGGGCTATGATGAACAGGTGTTTTCTCTCGTCTTTGAGGGACTGGGGATTAGCTAACCTTTATAATTGATTTATATAAACCGGGGAAGGGGGAACTTTTGGGGACGGAAAAAACTTCTAATGTTTTTAAAGTGTTCGGGTTACCTTCCGGGGCTGGGGGTTCTGTTTTAAAAATTTTATGTTTTTCTTTTCTTTAAAGCTTATTTTAATTGTATCCTTTTTTAAAAAGTGACAGAATTTTTTTACTAAAAAAAACCACGGGGAACAAAACATTGTCAAGCTGTATGTTTGAACAATATGTGTGTGCAAACGTTAGATCGTGGAGAGAACAAAAGTGAACTAATGAATAAGAAACCGACGTATGTATTTTAAATTTTCCTTTAAAGTCCCACGCCATCGCACAACCCGGGCAAAAACTCCGTGAACCCCAGTGGGCCGTGGGATGATGCCTCAATAGCCAACCCCTGCTTTCCGAGAAAAGGGTGATCATCACAACATGTACCCCCCCTTTAGGTTGGGCGGTAAAGGAGAAAAATTCATTTATAAGGGTTTGGGACGGGAGTGATCGTTTTTTTTCCTTACAAGGGGGAAAAACGTGTTGTTTTCGTGGGCTTTCAGTGAAGGTGCACATGTCGTTTACGCATTTATCGAATCATTTGCTGAATTTAACTCAGTAGCATCAACTGTGAAAAGCCGGTTTTCCAGTTTAGCAGGCGTCCGTGTTCCATAAATATTTTTCTTTTAACATGCGCGGCTGAGGTCTTAGTAAAGGCGGTCATCCCAAAATGCATTCGCGGTCCACCGGTCGATCGCGATCAACTTCATACACATCCCTGATACGTAGCAAACAATTTCGCGAATAAGTCATCCTCTAACTCCACTAGCCTCTCTACGAATGATCAATTTGTGGGGGGTTTTATACCGTTTCGAACTGTAATGTTGAATTTTCATATTTTGAAACGAGAAAATGGAGCTATTTGTTGAATTCCCTGATTGGTGCCGAACTCTTTTCACTCACAAAATACTACTGAGTCATGCTGTTTGTGTGTGATTAACCTCCGCCACACACAATTTTTTTTTAATTTCCAATACTTTGTTTTAACATGCATAGCGAGTCTTCCAATGTGGAAGATTCCGAACTCTATACTTTCTATGAACCTGCCAAATCTGAACTAATTATTTTTCCAAGGCACCGGCCCTTGGGTGCCCCTGTTCTACATTATCTACGCGACCTGTTTGTGTAGGAAAGAACGAAGAATCAGACATATCATTCACCTTAATATATATTTATTAAGATCTTAACTTAATCACAATACACAACAATAATGATAATCAAAATAAACAGATCTGGAATGAGAAGACACAACTCGCATTACCAAATAATCGCGTAATTGACCACTATATTTAACTTTACAGATTAATTCTAATCTCACTACTACGCGCACTTGGCTTATAGCTTAATCAGAGTCGCTTACCGCTATATCCTAGGTGAACAGCTACTTTCTTTATCTTAACTGACGTGGTTTTTATCCGGCTCTAATCCTTGTGGTTTCGTATCCACCTTTAGCTTGGATATACAGGTACGGGTAGGTTAATTCTCGGGCTTGGTATTCTTCTAAACGCTATCTTAATCACTTCCACACTTAGACATAGACCTCACATAGCCACTTCGCGCACGCTAAACTTCTATTATATATATGATTCCTAATTTGCATAATCACATTCTTCTTCTCGAGTTGATTGGAAAGAATTGCCATTCTAGCCCCAAAGAACCCCAAGAGGACTGTTAAAAGGAAACGCGATGAAAGCACCGTCACAGTTTGATGTACGTGATGCTTTTTCTTCAGTTGAAGGGAACGCTCGATTATCTGTAGCTGCCGAGAGCATACGTGAAATGCCATGAATCTTCCAGAACTTAAGGAATTCAATGCAGGGTCGATGTCAAGCCTACTAGACGACTTCTGGCCGTAATTTTGAGCATCTGTTGTAGTACAACTTTTCAATAAAATATATTCTGTCCCATTAATACGTTGTTATTTCTGTACTTTTTTTGCTGCTTCGTCACAACATAGCTCGTATCTACGACATTTGCGACCCTATGTTCCTGTGGGATTCTGAGTCGTCTATGTACCCCGTACACGTCGTACCAGTTTGTCGGTCTAGTAGCGAATCCCCCAGTATATATAATGACATTCATTACTATTTATTTATTTATTTTTTCGAACTAGAGAAATTTCAGTTGATACATTTATTGATTTAGATATCGAAAATTGAGCCTAAAGAGGAAAGAAAAAAAGAATATATGGATAAAAATTCTAGACAAGTGATTTAAATACATGTCTAATTGTAATCGTTTTAAATGGAAGAATGATAGGATGTTAGCGTATTATATATATATTTTAAAAACCATTTAGAAGTGATTTCAAACACATTTTTTGAAGATGGGCGTTTTCTTGAAATATATTGTTTTTTAAAATGTATTCATAATTTTTTCAGACATATTTATGAATTATGTTTTAGGAAAATGATTATACATTAAATGTAGTATAATCCACACTATCTTGTGTTTAATTTTTAATATTAAAGTGATTTTTTTTTAAAAAAAATTATCTGTAATAAAAGGTTTAGTTCATTTGTATTCGTACACAGCTATAAAATTTTGTTCATCTAAAAATAATATAAGGGGTGAGGTAAAAAATAAAATTTGACAAAACATTTGATTTTTAAATCAGTATTTAGCTCAAATTAACCAAGCACTATTAAATAAGTAAATTTTAATTTTTAATTTGTAATAACAAATCCATTAATTTTATTCGCAATTATTTATAATTATCTCGAAGAATGCATGCAATAAAAAAAAGGACATGACCATTAAATGTAAATTTTTTAAAGTAATATTCAAGATGAATAAGAAATAAAAAAAGTTTCTGATTTCTTAGATTCATTTTAGCAAGACTATTAACATTACTGCTGTTGCCAACCTTTAAAAAATTAAATTTATTTCAAGAAATAGGGATGCAGAATGTTAAGTCTTAAGATATTTTATTATTTCTCAATTTTTTCCATCATTAAATATTCATCAGAAAGAACGTTTAAGAAGCATAGAAACTAAATTAGAATAAGATTTTTTAAGAAGATAAGCAAAAAATTTTCGTTTAGAAAAGTTCTGTCGAATAAAATCGAGAAACTAAATACAAAAATACTTTTTCTTCTGAAACTTTAAATTAAACATGTTCTTTCTAAATTGCTTTTTTTCCCATCATTAGTTACACTGAAGTTATTATACATCGTAAGGCTTTGTAAGTTTTAAAAGCATTGACTTCAGTCGAAAGTTAAGAAATAAGCTCTTTTTAAATTAACTTGATGTTTAGTTAATCTTTTACAATCATTTTTAAACAAAGCTAATAATCTCTTTTATTTATGACTTCGTTATTTTTTTTTTCCAAATAATATATGTTTTAAAAATAAAAATACTTGGTAATGGCTTGGAACTATTTCTTTTGTTTATAAAAAATGAATACATACTACAATAATAATTATAGAGCATTTTTTTTCAAAAAACTAATTGCGTTATCTCACTCAGACTTATTTCCATTAAACAGGTTTTGAACATAATAATAATTGCAAGAGATTACTATGTGTATATCATTTTTCACAGTTCCTTAAAATGAAGCAAGTGCTAGAAGATGTATAGTTTAAATAAATATTTTTGCTTCTGTTTTATAGCAATTTTTTTCTTTGTTTTATTTATTTACTTTCAACTATCTGATCAGTATTACACAATACGAGGATATCAATTTTTATTTAATTTATATATTGCCAAATGTATATCTGATCAAATTTATTGTATCAAACTTGAGCTTTTCAAGCGGGGGAAAAATGAACAACACCTGCTTAATAATGCATTAATAATAACGCAAATTAAATTTATGTTATTTTTATTATCATCTGCAACTAAAAGAAACTTGCTTTTATTTTAAGAACATCTCTCTTACAGAGGTTAGGTCACGGTTACGTAATTGTAAATATTACTTTTACGATAGTAAATAGACGTGATTCTTCTGACGTCATAATCACATGATATTACGCTCAACGCTACGTGTTTCATTCGGCTCAGTATTTTGGTAGCATTTTTAGATTTGCTTCTACTTTCATGTAACAAAATGAAATTCTGTAGCCTTTTAAATTGCCACAATGACTGTAGGACGAAAAGTTTTTTTCGGTTTCCACTGAAGAATCCTTATTTATTAAAAAAAATAAAAAACTTAGGTAGAACAAACTTCAAACCATCTAACCTTTCATCAGTATACTCCGATCATTTTTTCCCGTCCTGACCATGGTTTTAAAAATTTCGTGGTCCTCCCAAAAGGGTGAAAAGCGACGTTAATATTCACTCCCTACCCGATCATTTTGAAAAAGCATGCTTTATGTATCAGCCTTTCCCCAAAAGAAAGGGCATTAAAACCAAACCCTACAAAAATTCTGTTTTCTGGGGCACCATCAGCCCAAAGAATTTTGCAGAGAAGGAATAAATCTTTAGTGTCACAGAAATTAAAACGTGTTCCAAAAGACATTTTGACTGAAATATGAATACTTCTAATAATTTCGGTACTTACGTACTATCACAACAATCGCCAACGTTCACGATAACTTGCCAGGTTGGCGACTCCGATTTCGCAAGTGTCGTATGCGCTGAAATGGCAATCATGTACTCCGTTTCGTATAATGTCGCCAATGGGTTGTGGTAATACGTAAATACCATTATTTCATTTTCAATATTTTTTGTTCATATAAAATACGGCGATGGTATTTAAAGTTTTAAAAAGAGTATGAAATATTTTCTGACCATTTCGAATTCAAAGAATTTTAATTTTGCAGACGTAAAGAAATACAGATCAGAAACGATAAGCTGTTATTGTTTACTTGATAATCACGTTACAATCGGCAAACGATCAAAGCGCCTTCTAGTGATGAATCGATTCTATTGCGTTTATTAATAAAACAGAAAACTGAATGATGATGCAATTATAAGTAAATGCTATTATAGTAAAAGAAACACCTGCGGAGAACATCAATACAGCGCTCGAGATTTAATTTTTTATTTATCGTCTGTTCATTTTGCTTAATGTAATTCAGTATTCAACTCGGTCGGAAATATATTATTTGGTTTTTTTAATAACTGATTTCTCGAATGGAATAAAAAGAAAGTAGATTATATTTAGATATAAAAATATTGCTGTTTATAGTACAGTTTATTCTACAATTGATTCATACCAGCTGCGACAAAATAACTCACACGTGCACACATTTTTGGCCATCTAAAAATCAACTGTATGAATGACAAGAATATCAATGCCAAATGTTTGGGACAAATAACACGAAATAAAAAGCGAAATGATGAAATAACTTTTGTTCGACTTAGAAACGTGAAGAAATCAGTATATTATGTAGTTGCCATGGCTGTGTGTCAATAGATATTACGTAATGATTTCGCATTAAAAGAAAGAGGTTTCGAATACAGTACAATTTCAAACTCGGGCGATAAGTGGAACCGAGTGATTACCACGTAATTCGAATCCACGTAAGTCGGGGTACAATTTTGCATATAAATATAGAAAATAGCATTAAATAGGTTTTAAATTTTCCATTCATTTCGAGAGAGAGAGAATATAAAGGCCGTATTACACGTACACGTTTCAAGCAATTTTTCATTCAATTCATACAATTTTTACTCAGTTGCCATTAACAACGGCTTAAGAACAACTTTTTGCTAGTAAGCTCAAAAAATTGTTCCAAATAAAAATTGCTTGAAATTCCAGCCAATGAGGTTCTTCGGCGCCCTACGTCATAAACAAGATGGCGGCTTCGGTTTCGTCTAACACATCAGATATGCCGTATAATATTTTAACGGCGTATAATATTTTAAATAGGATGATGCTCGATTTCTGTTTACACTCATCAACAAAAGCGCGAACGAAATAAAGGAAATAATTTTGCATGTTCGATTTTCGTAGCAGAAAAATCGGCGAGTAATTTTTCAATGTGGAGATAGAGCGCAGCTGACGTCAGAGCATGCAGTTTTGTTTACGGCAATCCTTCCCACTCATCTTAGGCCAAATATTGGGCGAAAAAGTTGCATGGAAAATGTACGTGTGATATGGCCTTAAGGAATGACGACGCCAAACAAACTAAATCGAATGGAGTGGGATTTCAATGTCTAATGAAAGAATTCGGTGCGATGACGTCAGACGCATATGGTCACTAAGCGCGAGATCACTTTTCACTTCTACATATCGACTATGAACGCTTATGTTCGACGTCCTCTTAGAGAATTTATTTCGGTAAACAAAACAGACACCTTCTTTAGGCTTACCGATGTTTGGCGTCCCCATCTCACAGGTGAACCCTGATCTCTATTCGAACTGTCTTTTATTTCTCTTTTTGTAAGTAATCAAAAACTGTAAATAGCCTGATTATTAATTTTCCTTTTCTTAATAAATTAATTGTTCGTTAAATTTGGCTACTATGTTTTCTTTCGTCCAAAACTTCATCATAGCCCCTAGACATCGTCGCACATAAATACATATAAATTATTTTTAGTTAGGACCTTAGACGAAAGGAAATAATAATTTTGAACAAAAAATGTTTCACATAAAATCTTACATAACACAAATATAAAATCACACAGTGGAGTTATTTTGATATAGAAGGTTAAAAAAAAAATTATCAAGTAGTCTGTCTGCTCAAAGGTGTTTTGTTCTCTCGAAAAATTCCATAGTAGCATGCTCATAACTTTTCTATTCCTTGTTTTGTTGAAGAAATACGCTCTTATTTGGAGTAGAAATTTTCTAAAATTCTTAACCCTTCTTCAATTAAACTGAAGTTTTCAGTCAAATTCCCAACTATCATTGGATCTTCTGATTGAACTTGGTCTAATGACTCAAGCTCTTCAATATCATGCTCTTGCTCGTGCAATTCTATGAGCTCATCCATTGTCAGCTCCTGATTGTGGGAGAATCCAGCAGTTCTTGAACGTCATCACTATGCACTTCTAAATTTATTTGCCTGGCCAGATTGACAACGTCTTCAATCAAATTACCAATTTTGTCAGACTCTGGCACTGATTCCGCCTGAGTTTCAGAGATAAAGGGAGGGGGGAGACGAATCGATGATGTTTGAAAATAGCGTCTCCGAATTCGCGTAAGTCGAGGTATTACTGTATAAATCTTTGTGTATCTTTGTCATTATTGCTTCCACACAGTAGTGGCAGCTGGTATACATTAGAAAATCTTTGTTTTTAATGGACGACAAATCAGGTGAATGGTAAAACCAAGGCAGCAAAGCAAAACTGTGAGTAATGAATAATTTTGATCGTTGCTGTCATACATGAGTTCTCAAAATGAGCTTGATTGACTTCTATATTCTTTGACGAGTCATGTTTACACGTGACGACACTGGCATACATAACTTGCAAGTGAATAATTTTGATCGTTGCTGTCATACATGAGTTCTCAAAATGAGCTTGATTGACTTCTATATTCTTTGACGAGTCATGTTTACACGTGACGACACTGGCATACATAACTTGCAAGTGAACTGCAATGTGAAAATAATATGATCCTGGTGTAAATTTCAGGTTTATTGAAAGCTCCCGTTATGGTACTGCATTTTTGACAGCTAGTATTTTATAATATTCATCATTGAATTCAGTATTATAGTTGGGATTGTGTGTTAAAACGGATTTTTTTTAAATGTTTGAATGTAATATTTAAATAAAATTAATTAAATGTCACATCTGATGTATAATTTAGTCACGTGACTAAAAATGTTGTAAATGTATTCAATATATTTGTATATTTTGCTCTCATGGGAATCGTTTTCCGAATATTGATAAAAAAATTTACTTGATAATATATTTTTGGCATATTTCCCATTCCGTATCCAATGTATTCTGATAAAGTCTTTCAGTGAGTCGTTCTTACTTGATTTTGTGACTTTTCTTCTCTGAAAGGTCTTTTTTTCCTTTCTTCTGCATTCCTGGACATAGAAATTGAATTCCTTTGTGATACTTTGACATCTTCAACACTACAGATCTGTAAGCTTGTTATTCGGTATTTTTTTTACTATGAAGATTTTTTGTTTGTTTGAAGACTGACAATTTGTGTGCATTCTATTTAAAAGAATAGAAGAAGTGTAAGAACGCTACCGTGTCAACCTCCTAAGGATTTTCCTCGTTTTTATCCATTACACATCCATGAAAGAGATGCATACGTATCAGGTGGAATCTGTGTTTGGGGTGATATCTCTTTGGTTGGGAGCACATACCTCCATCTCTTTTCCCGTGGAAATGTCAATGCTCATGCCTACAGAGCTATGACAACCTAGATGCTTACGTGCGCCATTATGAGGGGCAATAGGTGATGCTTTCGTGTTGCTGGATGATAATGTGAGATCACATAGGCCTCGCATCGTGGATGCTTATCTTAAGCAGGAAGCAATTCCACGCATGCAGTGGCCAGCTCGATCTCCGGACCTTAACCCTATCGAACATGTTTGAGAGGTTCTAGGAAGACATGCAGCTGCTCTCAATCCCCTCCTTGGACCCTAGTCACACTTTCAACTGCCTTGGAAAAGCAATGGCTCGCACTTCTTACAGAATTAATAGACCATATAATTGAGAGCATCGCACATCGCTGCATGTGCTGTATTGTTTCTCCAGGGAATCATATCTCATACTAAAGTACTTTTCCTATACCAGACTGACACGTTCGATTTGTTCATTGCATACATATGCTGATTTCTATAACACCGTAATCGTCTAGTGATTTCTTTTTATGTTATTTACACTTTCCTATGTGTTGTATGATATGGATAAGAGGTCTCCAAAATGGTGGTCCGCGAGAACATTTTGCTGGTCCCCAGAAAAATGTCATATATATTTACTCGTCACGAAAATTCTCAACGAAAATTCAGGATAATAATTTAAGCATGCATTTAAAAGAAAGCCTCATCGACTTATGTTCCGACGAAATTCACAAATTTAAATTTTATCCATCCTTATCAAGATCTCAGTTTTGGCTTTCCATAAAAAGTGAATACCCTTTCTTAGAGAACAGGTGATGAAAATTCTGATTCATTCTCCATAACTTATTCATGTGAAAAGACCTTTTTATTTGTCACGGTACTGAACGGTACTGATCTCACCTTGAAATATAAATGCAGTTCTCCGCCTTGCAGTGGCAACATTGGATCCAAAGATCCATAATCTTATTTCAAATAAGCAGAAACGCCCATCACACTAGGAATGTATAATGCTAAAAGTTCGATGTATTTAAACCATTTTTTATTTGTTTGTTTTTGAATTTTTTTAAGTTTGTTTATTTTATTATGGTTTATTAATAAAACTTTCATAATTTGATTAAAATTAATAGTTTCATTTTATTACCCAGAGACATTTTATGTGTTCTTAGATCACAACTTATTTTATAAATATATTTAACACTTAAAAATTCTTATTAGTGGCCCGCGAGATTTAAATTATGAATTTACTGGTCCGTGAGGTGAAAAAGTTAGGCGACCGCTGATATGTATAAGTTTCATTAAACTCTACGCATAACTTTTTGAGTTATTTTTCTGTGATTTTTCTTTAATTTATGTTAACCAGTGTACAATCGTTACTTTGAGCTTGGATAAATACTTCATCTTTTTAATGGCTAAAGGCATACTATACGAATACCTATACCCTTTCATTTAGTAGGCTTCATTTATTAAATAAATTGAATCATTTTTGTAATTTAATAAGGTTTGTATTATCACACATAACTTTTTAATCTTGGAAATAATAGTTTTCTAAGATGCATGCAAATTAAGTGTGATGCTTGTATAGTTAGCACAATTCCGAAAATTAATATGAAACATTCTTAAGAGAAACTCCCACGTTTCCTCTTTGTTATATAACTAGATTTAATTATTCTTACAATCTCCCCACAACATTGAATAAAAGCTTTTATGTATTCCTTCAGCCTCTTTATTATTAAGTAATGTACAAACGTAAAGCCCACAGAACTCTAAAATAAACACCCTTTCAATGCAGTTTTATTATACAGTATAGTCCAACAAAAGATTACCATAAAGGAGTTATAATTAGAAGTATATTTTACCCTAGAGGTGTGAATTTTCTTCAGGAAATAGATAAAAATAAATATTCGTTGGCAACATCCATTATTTTAGTGAATTTTTTCTCTTGAAATCCAGTAAGAACTTCGTAAGATGGCTGCTACCGAAATTTTAAAAAAAAATAAACGCCATTACCAAAGGAAGGTAATTTGATAAACGACTCTTTTCAGATTTTAGCCGTCGTAGATATTGTTGGGATTTTTTTTCTTTCTTATTCTCATTATTTTTTAACAAGAGAATTCAGGTTTTAATGAGTATGAGTTTCCTGTTTCAAAAGTCATTTTAAGATTTTTAGTTGGAACGTTTGAGCACATGTTTCAGCTTTCAAAAGAATTATTTTTTCGACATTAATCTTTTGAATTGGGTAACTATTCTCGGTTATATAGTTTTTAATTTAGTTACTTAACTTATTGTTAACTTAAATACTGTTCTTTTTTTATTATAAATGATTGGCAGGACTTATTGAATATAGCAATATCTTCCCATTAACATTAATTTAGAAACTATTTTATCTCTATAAAATTTAATTTGCTTCTAAAGTGCACATATAACTACGTAATTTATATTAAATTTGTTGTGCTGGTATTATATAAATAATTATGATAAGTTTTCTCAATCATCAAAGAACTTTTATAAATTCGAAAATAGAATGTTGAAATCTTCACTGAAAACAGACTTTTAGTAAATGGACATTCGAGAGAATCGAAAAAATGTTTTTCAGAATTTCAAAACCTATACCAGGTGTGTGCATGAGTTTTTCCGGTTGTTTTAGAAACACGTAATTTTCAAGGGAAATTAATTTTTTATTTGTGACGTCTTCGATTGGGGTGAACCTCACCCATCTATTCAAGCTAAGTTTTATGGCTCCAAACAGACGTTAGGTGACAAGAGCACGTGGCCATGGGGTCATTGTTTATTGTCTGGCCTCGAACAAACGCAGACATCGAGTCTGGAATTTACAATAACCAAAGAGTGCCGGTGACAATAGGTTGACGTATAGGTGAAGCCTGTATGAAAGTCGGTGCCGAGAGAATGGGGCTATAAGGCCCAGGTGGTGTGATGAATGGGAGTTTCAGAAGTTGGATGAGAATTATGGCGCCCTTAGATTCCAGACAGACGAGGAATGTGTTTGTGTTTGCCGCACAAATGGGAGACGAATGTGGCCGGGGACGAGGGCAGACCTTTTTTTGGCCTGCCAATGAGGAAGACGAGGGGCGTGTTGTGGACCCGCTCCTGGTGTTTAAAAGGGGTTGATTTTGAGACGAAACGGAGAGGAAAAACTTGGACGGAGCCCTGGATGGAAACAGAGAGATAGAGCCCTGGAGTGAGACAGATAGAGAGCCCTGGTTTGAGACAGATAGAGAGCCCTGGAGTGAGACGAAGATCGAGCCCTGAATGAAAAAACTTGATGTAGTGCCCTGGATGGAGTGTACTGGAGAGGAACCCGGAAAAGAAAAGGGATTAGCGAGTGCCTTTCAGAATAAGGATTGAACTCTCGTGAAAAAGACTGTCCGCCCGGCTTGGCATATTTATTAAACTTTTTAGTAACCTATGAAGCAAATAAATACTGCTTTAATTTTAAAATGAGGCTGTGACAAATTTTCTTGTTTGCTAACTACTCACGACGTTACATATTCAAAATATTGGTCATCGGCTTCTACACAATTCGCCCATCTTTCAGGTAATTCATGAATACCATGCCAGAAAAACCGCTTGTCTTTTGCGGCAAACCATTCGTTGAGCCATTTTCCAACTTCTTCGAAATTGCTGCTCTACGAGCGCGTGTTCCATTGATGCGAAGATGGGATATTCAGATGGCACAAGGTTTGGGGAGTACAGTGGTTGAGGATATATGTGCCATCCAAAGCGATTTTAAGGTGTCTTTCACTAGTTTTGCTGTGTGAGACGGTGCATTATCGTGCTCCAAAACCACTTTGCCATGCCTTGTGGCCCAGTGCTTCTCAAACTGTGGGGCGCACCCCCCTTGGAGGGCGTGATAACCCTAAAAGGGTGCGCGAGCATACTGAAAAGTCTAAAACAAAAGTTTATTTCAAAAAAATTATTAATTTTTTGAAAGTAAAACAAACAAATTACATTCTGTCATAATGAATAAAAATACGTTTTCACTGATATAATACTCTTATAAATGTAACAATACTTCGCAATGTATTTTATAGTTAATTTAACAATACTAAGTTAAGAACAAGTTTCAGAATTACCTGTGGCCGCAACGGTTGGTCATATATAAAATTATATATAGCAAGTAACCCTTATCTGGATCATTTGTACGGCTTATAGTTAATCCCTTAGATTAACGGTTACGCGATTCACTCCGCAATGCCACCGTTTTGCACGTATGCACGCATTTGGGAGGAGGAAGAAAGGCAAAATTCTGTGTGAAGTAAGTAAATTCTTCTCAAACAATGTTAAGGTCATTTTATTGCATTCCAAAGTCTTCGGAATAATTTTATGGATAGTAGTGAACATATTTCGGGAAGACGTATATATACGTCCCATATAATTTACGCACTGTCTGAGCGAGACGTTTATATACGCTAGTGGCGAAGAGGTTTAAGTCGCATTGTAGCTTTAGCGTCAAAGCATCGTATTATCGAATTCAATACATTGTTATTTTATGGAGGGGGGCGCGATGAAAATGGTGATTGAATATTGGTTCACAAGTGTTGAAAGTTTGAGAAGCACTGTTGTGTCCCATTTCGGTTGTCTTTCGATCAAAGCGGGGTCTCGCCAGGCTTCAAGAGTTCATAATACACAATACCGCTCTGGTCCTATTGGATACAAAGCATGGACTTCTGGAAGAAGTAATTTGACCTTGGTGTTGAAGAATCAGCTTCGCCAGGTGAAAGCCATAGTTTTTTTTCCATTTCGAGTTTTCAAAATAAATCCAATTTCGTCAACCGTCACAATGGGATACAAAAATGATTCTCTTTCATGGCGTTGAAGCAGCATTTCACAAGTGACTTTGCGATTTTCCATTTGAAGTTCGTCCAAATCGTGTGGGACCCATTTACCCAATTTATTGATCTTCCCCGTTGCTCATAAAGGTCTGCTGATTGTTTCTTGTGGCACATTTAATACTTTTACCAATTGCTGTTGAGTTTGAGTTGGGTCATCATCCAAAACTCCTGTAATTGCTCGTTTCGCACTTTTGTGGCCTACCAGAGCTCTCAGTCTTTCACATTGAAATCAACACTATTAAATTGTCGAAACCATGTCTCACATGTTCTAATCGATGGAGCGTGTTCACCAAGTTTCTACCAGTAAACGATGACTTTCAACTGCCTTTTTCTTTTGATTAAATAAGAAAAGCAATGCGTGCGCAAATGATCTTTTTCAGGCACAAAATTTGATATGATCACTGAACGATAAAACAAAGACTTTAGTATATGGCAGTCTCAACTTGTGTGTGTTCGTAGTTTAACCCTCCAAGCGGTCTGCACGTAAAATCCTACCATTCTAGAGATGCTAATATTTTATTACTTCTCTTGATTGTACGATGCAACTTTATATCCACAGTCTAATTGATTTCGCCCGTTAGTGAGACATAAAAACAAAAACGTATACTATTTTGAAAGGTTGAGGATCCCTGAACATATAGTGGAGACAATTTAAAAATTTCTAGTAAATACCGAAAAACCGGTATTGAAACTTGTGAATACCGGTATTACAAAATTGCTTAAATGGCCCAAAATACCGGTATTCGGTATCCCGCTATACCGGTAATGCAATCGCTACTACTGTCGAAATGAAAACGCGATCAAAAGTGGAAGATGGGGAAAAAAGCTTGAATAAGAGCGATTTGACGGTGTGAGGAGGAAAAGCTGGGGTAATAAAATGTCACAATGTACGTTGTACTATTCACACAACTAAGTACTCATTTGTCAATAATCCCCGACTTTGGTTATTTATGTAGCAGAAAAAATATTTACTTTCAATCTAAAATCAACTAACCAATATTAAAACTCTTTACATTTTTTTCGAAAATTCAAGCCCTTTGAGGCAATGTAAAATTCTGAAATAAATATTTTTAAGTACTATTTTACTTATTTCCATACCAAAAATCTTTCCCTCATAAGTAGGTCGCGATTAATGGGCGAAATGTTTTTCTCCATACAACCGCAATCTTCCCTAATGAGCATATGGATGAAATAAAATTAATTAAAGATTAATTGATAAATTAAAACAAACAAAATAAATTTCAGTTTAATTGCAGTAACTTATTTTTTAACAGACATAGCTGCAAAAATAATTCGAGGAAAATATTAAAAAAAATTTATTCAAATTCAGTTTGCAAATACATTTCGAAAAAAAAACATAAGACACAGAGCAGAAATTATTCATTTCACTTGTTTTCAATCACTTAAATCAACCAATATAGAATACTGAAAAAAGAAAACGCTCCAGAAATAAAATATAATTCCAAAAAGGATTAGGAAATTACAAGGAATAAAGAAAATCTGCAACTATGTCTGCGAAAACAGGAAAAAAAATTCTACTTCTATGGATATATATCTTTTAATTTGAAATTTATTTTACTTTTTAATTATGTTAAATTGAAAAATCAATTTATATGCAGTGGTTTCAAATAAATTCCAATTTAACAAACAGCCTTTGTAACGATTATTTTGTTAGAGCATACATTCTTAATTATAATTTGATTTTTCTTTTTTCGAATATTATATTTAATAAAGCAATCAACTGTTTTGATAAATATGCAAAAAATTGATAAATTTCAAAGCATTCAATTATCATTAGCACAGGAATTTCTTTTTTGTTCTAAAGATAAAAAGAGGAAGATAATGTATTATAATATCTTGTAAACACTTAAAATTTTCCCCGGCCATGAAAAAAATAATTTAAGGACTTTGAAACGTTTTTGGTTTCATCAAGAAAATTCTTTGATACTTCAGGTTTCTTTCAAATACTTAAAGTAATTACTATTAATAAGCTTGTCGTAAGGAAAACATATATTTTTAACCGTTAAGTAATTAATAAAATAGGTTTGGTTAAAAAGTAAGCAAGTATTTCATTGAAAAAATTATTTGGAATATTTTTTTTATAAAAGTTATTTTATCCTTTATGATATTGATTCTTACAAGCTACGTTGTTTATACCTTTTCAAAAAATTAGCTTTATTTATGTATTTCGTTAAGACTTATTTAATTTCGAAGAAATACATATAGTCCAAAATGAGCGTTTTTTTGGAACAATTCTCTAACTCTTTACTGCATTTTATCTTTATTTTGAGTGTTTTATTTTCTTTTTTGTAACACATTGCCCCTATCAGCTTTTCTTTGATAAAAAAAATTTTTTTTCACGAAATCTTACTTTTCATGTCTTGATTAGTCTCCATATCCTGCCTGTTGTCATTGTATTTGTATGACCCAGCTAAAATTGGCTCTGAATAGCGTCAGTTTAAAAAGAATCATCCGGTAATTTAACTTAAGGTATCCGACTACGTTCGGAAGCGTGATTTTGCCAAAGCGTAGAAATGGATAATATTTATGATATTTAGTGTCACTTAGATTAGAAAATGTATATAAATGTGTTTTAAGAATAGTATTACAGTAAAAAATTATTTAAGTACAATATTTTGACAAAACATGAACATAGAATGACCCATTTTCAAAATATTCTCCTTTTGTGAAAAATGCTTCTATTATAATAATATTTTGCCTGCATACAGCTCAGAACCCTGTACAAAGGCTCAACTACAATTTCTGAAATATATAACTTAGAAGTGGGTTTTATCCATGTTTTACGACAACAGAGGGGAGAAATATTAAGAAAAAAAATGCCGATAATTATTTCAATGGGTTGTAACTCTGAAAATAAAGTGAATTTTTCAAAGATTATAGTTGAGCCTCTGTACAGAGGTCTGAGCTATTTACAGACAAAATATTATTATAATAGAAGCATTTTTCACAAAAGGAGAACATTTTGAAAAACTGTTATTCTAAGTTAATTTTTTGCCGAAATATTGCATTTAAATTTTTTTTTTGTCAAAATGTTCTTAAAACAATTTTATACATGTATTCTAATCTAAGTGACTCTAGATATCATGAAAATTATCCATTTATGCATTTTTTTTAAAATCATGGTTCTGAACGTAGTAGGATACCTTAAAAATATGTAATAATTAAATAAATTTCTAATAATAATCATCAATATTTATTCAACTCTTTTTCTTTCATTTACAATGGGCAACAAATGCCAACAGATGTGCTATTGTAAAAACTGTGTCCATGATACAAATTTAAAATTCTGTAAATTTTAGAGCCCGGAAAGAGTATTGAGAAGATACTAAATCTTAACCTTGGACTGCCTATTTTTATCAAGAAATTAAAAGAGAACTTCATGCGAATAGGCATTATTTAAATGTTCATCAAAATTTCATAGTATACCAACATACTAAGATCTTCTACTAGTAGTACACAATTTCTGAAGTTTTCATTAATACACGTCATAGTATGCTTTCAACTTGAATTTGCTGTACTTGGCTCAAATAATAAAATTTAATTATGAGAAATTCAAGAATTAAAAGTATATATTCCAAGTCATATACTTAGTTTAAACTGGCTTTTTACTACCCATCATTGTTTTATAACAGATAAAAAAAAAATTTTAATTTTAAAATCCTTAGATGTAAAATTTACTAGAGTGGTACTATTTGTATGACAATTTACTTTTGAAGTGAAACTTTTTTGGGCTCGAGAGTGAATGAGAAAATGGCCCAGTTTTGCGTATCAGTGAAAAAGCGAACGGAAGTAGTCTTCCCCTGGTCTTTTTTCTGGTTTTTAGATTTATTTAGTACATTTTAAGACAAATATTCTAAAATTAAGAAAGGAAAAATAAATTATTAATACTAACATGGGAAACAGTTTGTAAAAATTTACAAAAAATTACATAAACGAGGCCCATTCTGTACAGAAGGTTTATGAACAAATTTTCGAATTTTCAATTTTGATGTGTTGCATTTTTAAAATTATCTTCACGATAAGAGATATTTTAATTTTTACAAAAACTAGAGCACTCTATCTTAGTTATTATATGAAATTGCTTAAAAAAACAGTGATTATATTCACCTAAGGGACTGTAAATTTTGTAATAAAACAGTGTTTGATAAATACGAAGGTTAAAACACTTCTACTATTATTCAGAACATACACAAAAATTTCAGTTAATTATTTTCAAAACTTTTTGAGCAATCACAGTCCCGTTTAAACATTTTCAAAAAAAACAAACACATTTTGAGTAAAACGCATTTTAAAGTATGGCAATTTGCTTGAAGTAATGGCATCTGCTTTCACTAAAACGCTTGTAGTTTTTGTTCTAGTGAATAGAAAGTAATGAACTTTGTATTTTTATAAAGCTAATAAGATGGCTTTTAAAACAAAATTATAAAATAAATTGTCAATTTTTGGCACTATTCACAATTTTAGGGTAGTCGGATAACTTAATCTCAACTAACGTATTTATATGCAATCCTTTGATCTTCATGTAAAAAATTTTTCAAAAATATATGTTTATCCAAATATAGAGAACATTTTATGTCTATTTGGTTTCATGACTGTTTTGATGGAGGCTCAAAAACTGTTTGCGAATCGCCTTTTTCCCACCCCTGGTATAGTACCATTTAAAGATAAAAACCTCATCTGATAAACCGCATACAACCTAAAAATAGTTGTTCGAAAGATCTTTCCCATAAAAAAAAATGCCAAAAGGCAAAAACCTCTATCAAGACAGAAATCTCTCTTTACGGCCATTTTCAAAGATATAAGAAAAAATCCTTCTCTGTTTGTGAAATATATTTCCGAAATAGAAAGCTATTGTATATATACTGCGAAATGTTGCCAACTTTTAAAAGAAATATTCTATAAAAACTCTGTTGCTTACATTCTCGGAGGCATCTGAATCTGATAACCCTCATTTTATTTCAAGGGGATGCTTTCAGACGAGTCGGAATTTTATGGGCCATCTGGGAAAACAATTTGGAAGATACTGGTCCCAAGAGTCTAGTGAAAGCGAATAAAGCTTTCAGCGCAGTCGCAAGAAAACCAACGCTTAAACTGTGTGCAAAACATCTATAATACAGCAAACGGTATTTTTGTCTTATGGATTGTCTACGTAATTGTTTCAATGCTTGTGTCCTAAATGGAAAATCCCATCCATTTTGATCCGCTTTTGTTTTTCTGGAAATCTTGTCCCATTTTTCAGAGTAGGTTCCTGGCTTTGTGAAATAGCCCCGAATTGCATTTATATGCCTATTGAGCATAGTGGTTTAGTAAGTGAAGCTTGAAACAAGCAGTATTATTTGATGGAATGATTATGAAAGAATAAATTGGACTAGTTCTTACATTTTACCGATTTTGTTAAAGTAAAACAGTGAAAATCGCTTAACATAAAACTGAGGGGATTGAAATATTTTTCATGTTTAAAAAATTTCGTGTTAAAGATATTACAAAAAACTTATATTTAACAAACTTATGTTTATTAATTTACATAAATGTGTAATTATACATGCATTAAATAAAAATCAATGAAACAAAATTATTCACAAAAACCAAATAAAATTTGAATACAAAATTTTAAAGTTTCTTAAAAAACAAAACATTTATCGAGCTTTTGGAAAATAATCTGATATTTTTCTTTTTAGCATTAAATTATGAACAAACTGTTCAATGTCGCCCATTTTGTTATTAATTTCCCTCTGGAATGTGGGTCTAAATAACTGCGCATACTTTTCAGAATATTCTTCATTTCGGATGACATGGAAACAGGAGCTGCATTATTCATTTTCGTCGTCGGAATCTGGATCAATGATATTTTGCTAGCTTTGAACAAATTCCAAAATATCTGCCATAATTGGGGCTGTGCATGCATTACCATCATCTACTGTAACGAATTTTTCCGTTGATACAGTAAGGCAGGGCAGTCCAATAATACAGAAAATTTTTCAAACATTTGTCTGGTGTTTTCCGTATTTTGCTCATTCTCACAAGGGAAATCCTTTCGTGTTAAGCGATTTTTGTTTAGGGTTCAGGTATTCGACTACGTACGGAACCGTGATTATAAAAATCACATAAATGGGTAATTTCCATGATATTTAGTGTCACTTAGAGTAGAAAACATGTATAAAATTCTTTTAAGGACATTTTGACAAAATATATATATATAAATACAATATTTTGGCAAAAAATTTACTTAAAATAACCTTTTTTCAAAATGTTCTCCTTTTGTGAAAAATGCTTCTATTATAATAATATTTTGCCGGTTTTTAGCTCAGTCCTGTGTACACAGAGGCGTATATATCACATTTGTTTCAGAGTTACAACCCATTGAAATAATTATCGGTGTTTTTTTCTCAAAATTTCTCCCCTGTGTTGTCGTAAAACATGGATAAACCCACTTCTAAGTTATATATTTCAAAAATTCGAGTTGAGCCTCTGTACAGAGGTCTGAGCTACATACAGGCAAAATATTATTATAATAGAAGCAGTATTCATAAAATGATAGTATTTTGAAAATGGTCATTCTATGTTCATTTTTTGTCAAAATATTGTACTTAAATATTTTTTCATTTTAATACTATTCTTAAAACAATTTTATATACATTTTTAAATCTAAGTGACACTAAATGTCATACATATTATCCATTTACACGCTTTTACAAAATCACGGTTCCGAACGTAGTCGGATACCTTAAGAGAAAAAAATGTATTAAAACACATGGGAGTTTGTCAGGACCGTTGTATTAATTTGTTAACCAATGTTTTGTCTTTAGCGTTTTAGTGTTAAGCGTAATTCACTGTACGTCGAAATATGTCGTAGATAGGGGAACAAATAAAGAAAAAGATATTTAAAAAATGTTTATTACTAAGCAAACAATAAGGCAAAATTTTAGTGCTTAAAAATTTAAGAAGTTCTTGTTTTATAATTATATATTTCGAGGGGCACCAACTTGGAAATTGTTGATGGCTTATAATTCTATTTAACCCAAATAGTGTTATTAGGTTTGGAACACAAATTGAACGCATATGTTTTCCTGTATTTAACAGACCAGAAAGAGACAATCGTTTTGGTTTGAGGGCCACTTTGGAGAAGAGGAAAAATAACACTTTTCTAAAATGATTGCATTCACTAGTTAAATTTGCATCTTATAAAAGGTATAAATAGATGCATACAGATCAATAAATGTAAGGTAAATAAAATAGTGGAGGTTTTATTCAATTTATTTATTGTGCTAATTGTATATCATCTATAGCTGCAAGTTTTGAACCAGTTTTAGAACCAGTTTAATAAGACAAATGAACCCTCTCACACATTTTTAAACAATTTTTTTTTTAAATCAGGAGATTTCTCGTTGAAATTCTCAACTGCCTGCAAGTTAATGTCAAGCCCATTTGCATCTATAATTACTCCTGTTGATTTTGAAGCAAGAAAAATTTTGTTTACTAATATATGTCGACCAAAATGTAGAGAACATTTTCTATATATTTAGATATTTAGCTGTTTTGGCGAACTGAAATAAAACTCTTTGCGGACCGCTATTTGCCCTCTCCTGGTCCTGTCTTCAAATAGAGTAGTTTCAGGTATTTGTGCCAGGAATTAAACAAAATATGTGCCCACCCATCAAACATTTTATGATGTAGACCAGCGTTTCTCAAACTGCGGGGTGCACCCTCCGGAGGGAGAGAATCCTAACAAGGGAATCAAGGGTCAATCGTATTGAAAAGTCGAAAATAAAAAAATAAAAAGTTATTAATTTACTGAGAGGAATCAAAACAAAATACATTCTGAGATAATACAGATACACATTTAGAAGGATATAATATACTTAAAAATACATCCGTACTGTACTATGTATTTGATCTTTAATTCATCAATACTTAGTTTAATATATACTAGTGACCCCATGGGCTTGTCATATACAGAATTTAATACTTATCTGGATAATTCGTACATTTTATAATTAAAGTTATATTGCAACTTTAGTGTCAAAGTACACATTATTTTTGAATGCAATATATTATTATTAAATGTAGGGGGATGCCATGAAAATTATATGATTGAAAATGCGCGGTCGCACACATTCAAAGTTTGATAAGCACTGATGTAGACAGTTCTTACATAAAATATTTAAACAAGCGTAATAAGCAAAGAATAAATTATCTTCATTTTTAATACCTTTAAAATACGATAAAAATATTAAAAATAAATTCAAACGTGTAAAAATTGAATCTAACGGTTTAGTTGAGCGATGCCTATGTAAATGCTAAAAATATCAATATTCGATTTAAGCGCTAATTAAAGTTCGCTGTCCGCCAATCAAAGAACTATCACCAAACGAAACTTTACCGAGAAATTCTTTCCCCAAAATACAAACAAATCTGCAAGTACTATAAAGTTAAGAACCCAATAAATCCCCGCTTAAGACCTGTCAAGTTTTGAGAAAAATACTTAAAACAATTATAAAGAGCTCACTTTCAAAAGTGGAAGGGAAAAAAATGGCGTCTTCAAACTCAAGGCACATTGTTATTCTTGCTGCTGTGCTCAAATGGCAATGAATCCTTTCTGTTTTTCTTAGCATAATTACTCCACTCTGTTTCGAGTAACGTCCTAGAACTTTAGATGGATTTGAAAAACAGGGTTTTTTAATTTGAAGGTATGTCTGTATTCCTACAACATATTCCAAAGTTTTAGTAGAAGGTTTTGTAGAATGTTCTTACTGTAAACACACGTAAATCTCATTAGTTCTGTGAAGTGAGATTAATTATTTTTTAGAATGAGACTTACGGCTATACTTCCTGTCATTTGCGAAAGAGTTCTAGTTAATGAAAATCTCCAGACTACTTGTGAGAAGTTTCAGGAAAAAAAACAGTGTTGATAATATTCCACACAAAAATATTAAGAACTTAAATTTTTCTTTGAGGTACAACTGCTTAAGAGATAAACTTTTCTTTGAGGTACAACTAACTGCTTAAGAGATATCTTATTTTTCTTTATAAAAACACCCGTTATCCTTTCGCTGCTTCGCTCGATATTTTATGACATTCTTTACATATTATTCATACTTTATATATTCTCTTTTTAGATTATTGTTATCCAAGTCTTAGCATTAAGCCTTCGATTGTTTTGGCAAATATTCTTATAGCACTCGCCTTGTAACGGGTCCTATTCGAATTCTTCTGCTAATCCTCTTCGAGAAAACTATTTATTAGCTGTGATTTTCTTTTAAAAAACGCTTTCCGTAGCGATGACTTGATTTTATGCAAATGTAACTACTGTTTAATCCTTGGTGATGGGTATGTGAGTTTAATGGTTAACCGTGCATCGTTAAGCGTGAAATCTAAAAGTAAGAGAAGGTGAATTGCAACTGAGAGGTCACGCTTCATGAAATTAATATTCGCCGTAATATCCACCAGTGGAAGTAAATAACATTGGAGCCGACAGAGCTATCAGGGTTCGAGAAGGATCGTCATATGGAGCTCCGACTGAAGCTAAGTGATTTTCAATTGTCTTTTTCATCAGATTAAGTGATAGGATTTCAGATTGCCCCCAGAGTTTAGCTATTATATATCATTCATAAATAGGTAGATATAAATGATTATGTTAGATCCTATCTGCTTCTCTTCTCCGAGCCCTCTTACACCCATGACGTTCGGGCCACGACAGCCTCTTGGTCTTACAAAGGACAGAACTTGAATTTTAAAAAAGAAATATATTTTTTTATTTTCTTTAACCCACCTCTATTGAATATTTCCTCAAACAACATTTTTTAGCAAATCTATATTCATTAAAAGAAACATGCTTGTGTCAAATAAATTCTGTCAGTAAATGTTAAAAATTCGCTTTTTTCTTTAACAAATTTTTGTAACCCCAAAACCATTTGGGGAAACAATTTCGAAAAATCATTCATAAACGATCCTACTCAACAGAAGAATCATGTTTGCCTTTTTAGGATTTGTAAGTTGATAAAATTAAAAACAGGGGAAATTTTTTTGCAACGGATGTACATGATGTGTGAAATCGATTTTCACAAGAGCCGTTCTTACTGGATCTCCACCTAACAGAAGATACATGTTTTCCAAGTTTCAGGTTTATAAGTTTAATAGTTCAAAAAAAGGAACTTTTTATGTACAACACCTCCGCCATCTCCCCTGGGAGCCTATTTCCACAAAAACCGTTCTCAGCAAATCTTAACAAAAGAAACATGCTTACCAAATTCCAAATACCTAGATCTAACAATTCCGAAAAGAGAATTTTTGTCTATAACTCCTCCGCAACTCCTTTGGAAGTTGATTTCCATTAAATCTATTCTTAGCGGATCTTTACTCGTAAAAAGGAATATTCCTGTCAAATTTGAGGGCTGTAGGTCTAACAGCCCACAGATATCGGGATGCGTGAGTGAATCGCTTTTCTCCAACACAGGGTGTTGTCGAATTCGACCGACAAATTCAGAGGGTTGATAGTAGGCAGCATGAAAAAGACAAATCACAAGAACATCGGGCCCAAACCACGTTTAGTGGGTAATTCAGAAAAATAGTCATGAAAGATGTGAGGGGGAGTAGAATAAAAAGGTGTAATAAGAGGTATGGAAAAAGTTTATTAGATGTAAAGCATATTTACAAAACGAAAAATGTATCAAAGTTTGACGTCAGATGCGCAACGACAAGTGATTGTCACAGGAACTGTTCGAAGTTGCGGCCATGTAGGCCATAACACAGCCGACTCCAAAGGACGAAGGATTGTCGGACGCCTTAAAACAAATCCGGTGTGCTGTCGATTTAAGCTAAAACGACGACGATCCGCAAAAACCTCATTAGCTGCGGCGTCGCAAGTGATTTCTGGAGGCTCCAAAAGAATTTCAAGGGATTTAGTTCCGGGGAGTGTGGAGGCTAAGTAACAGATCTTCCAATCCACCTCCCGGGATAAGTAACATGAAGGTGGTTACGCACCACAGACCACAAGTGGGAAATTATCCTTATCCGGGAGAAGCTGGAAATTATCATCATTTGTGCCTTTTTCTTCAACCTTACCCCCACCGTTTCAAATCTCCGCTTGATTTGGTCATTCCCCTCGTCTGGTGCATCGTCCTCCTGACGGCTACTATTATGGCGATTTTAACAGAATAAACTTGGTTTGAGACTCCAGGTTCTGGGGTGATTTGTCGCCCCATGCTGCCTACTATCACCCTGTGACCTTATCGGTCGAATTCGGCAACCCCCTAAAAGTATAGAGAGAGTTATGTTATATTGAGATCAGTTAGATTTTGTACCTAAAGTTATTTAAATTAATGTATTTGTGTATAAAACGCAATAATCATTTAAAATAACAATAATAAAAAAAAGTGAACTAATATGTCATTTCAGTTCAGTAACGAAATTACAAATATATCTTAGTATTAATCAAACAAAACTATTCCATTTGCTTTTCGTAATTCCAATTTGCAGTTCTATTCAATTTTCAGACTACATTAGAGTACTACTTGAAATAATAGGACGCAGATATATTTAGTATAGGTCGGTACTTTTACTTTAGGGTCATATAAGAATTGTGCAAATTGTTCATAACATGTGATTATTCTTTTTCTGAAATGTCTGGCTTTGGAAATAAATTTCTGTGAACTTTTAGAGACGAAACATTTTTAATACATTTTGTATTCTTATTACTTGTCCATGCATATTCAAATAAGAATAAATTGGAATATATTTAAAAGATATTAACTCTCTTCTTTACGAAATAGACCCATTTTGTGTTAATTATACACCCTATTTAATACGTGAAAAAATTCTTATATTGCGGATAACTTATATGTTATAAAGTCTTAAGTAAAGATTAAAAAAAGTCATTTTCTAATACTTTTATTGCATTTCCTTGAATTAAAATATTTTAATACCAAGAAGAAATATGTTTTCAATCTGAGTTTTTTATTCACACTGTGAGTATAAATATATGCTGTAAATGAAAAATAGAAAAGATTATTTTTTCAGTTTCATATATTTATTCAATAACATCTTTTTAATACCTAAAATATTTCACACACTTTCTATTTTTAAAATTTAATACTGAAACTTTTCTTTAACTAATTCAATAATTTATTAACAATGAGATGTAATAACTATGAAGAGTTTTAGATTCTTAATAATGTTTTTTTTTTCATTTTGGTATAGTAAAACTCTTCAATGAGTTATGTCAAACGTCCTTCAAGCGTATTCCTTTCTGGTTGTAGTTTCAAAATATTTTTTCGCAATTAATGAATTTTACAATTTTTTAAAATTTTAAGGTAATTTTAAAATTTATCAAAATTTTTAAATGAATTTATTTTAAATGCTACATACCATTCAAATTTTTATTTCAATTACGGCTTGCATTTATTTAATTTCAATTAATGTATTTTTCAATTATTTCATAGGAGATATTAAACTGCTAGAGAGATCAAGTTGTATTTACACTATGCTTCAAATAATAAAGAAATTAAAGCATACATTTTTTTGGAAATTTCAAATTTCTTTTGTTCTAAGTGAAAATTGTATGATAAAATTTGTTATTTTGAACGATGATCATGA
The DNA here is from genome assembly GCA_019973955.1 of Trichonephila inaurata madagascariensis. NCBI lineage: Eukaryota > Metazoa > Arthropoda > Arachnida > Araneae > Nephilidae > Trichonephila > Trichonephila inaurata. The sequence goes on from BMAV01013220.1 coordinate 251,272, forward strand.
AAATGTTTTAGATAAATTATTGGTTGCTTATAGTTAAATATCGTTAAAAGCAATTAAATTTAGATTTCCGCTCATACAATATGTGATGTTAATCATTATTTAATATCTACCGAAAATAATCAATACATATATCTATTTCACCAATTGTATTAAAGTTTCTTTTAAAAAAATCAAGAAAGTTTTACACAATACACTCAACTCTTTTTTTTTACGTGGTAGATAAGTTCCATAGAAAACTGGGCGGAAAAAAATCGTGTAAGAATACATGCGACCTATGTTAAATTTGGGGATATGTTCCATAACTTTAAAAATTCGTGTAAAATGAAAAATCCCTAAATACCTTTTCAAATATCGCCTCAAAAAATAAAAATAAAATCAATTTTACGTACAATAAGACCCCGCTTAACGCTGTTTCGATTTAACGCTCTGTTATTTGAATTTGGTTTTCCCCCGTATTACGATGCGTAAGGCATCCCGATATCCGAAGCTTTTTAGTTGTTGCTTCTTTCCTGCGGTGTTTAAAACATTTTTTTATCGTTTCAAACATTTGTTGACGTTATTGTGTATAAATTTATATAATAAAACGATTCCATGTGACAAATATGATTTTAGTTTTAATCAGGGGTGATAAAAAAAACCCAAAAAATAAACAAAAGAAAAACTTTTCACTAGAAAAAAAAATGCAAGTTTTTCAAGATTAGATACTAGTGAACGTCAATTAAAATGGGTGCGTTAAATTTTGGCAGTTCAACAATAAGGCCCATTTTTAAAGAATAAAAAATTTTATCATCAGCAACTGCAAACGACAAGTTGCAACTGGAACTACCCATTCAGAAATAATACAAAAAGGTGAAAAACGATTCCTATATGGATTGACGACGAAATTGAACGCAATATGAACCAAAAATTAAAATATTTAAAGGAAAAAAAAAAAATTTTTTAAATTTAAAATGTAAAAAATACTGACTTAAATTTTATTTATTTTTTTGGGATATTCTTTAATCCTGTTTCTATATTTTTAAAATACATTTTTGCTTCATTTTATAAAACAATTTAAAAGATTTAATGGAAAATACCCGACCCAATTTTTATATCTTCCCCAACCCCCCTTATTTACATGATGGTAACCCGTTGAACGCTGTTTCATATTACGCTCTACTTTGATGGAAGTATACTCCGCGTTAAGCGGGATCTCTTACTGTATTTATAAAACTAAAACAATTCATTTTCATTGCAAAATTTAAAATTAGTTGACAGTGAAAATTCAGTCTATAAAGTACATACAAATAAAAATTCAGATTGAGATTTGGAACAAAAAACTAACAGCCGTTCATGACTATTTGATAATAAGCGTGCACTTTTATTACGAACTTGTTCAAAAATGCTTTTATAGGCAGCTGTATCAGAATTGTCTAGCGCAACTGTCGGCCTTAATTCAAATGAAGAACTTCGTTCGTTATTTACTGCCTCTGTTGATTTTTTGTTGTTACAAATTCTGTTATTGGAGGCTGTTTTTTGGTTTCTCAAGTGGCTTATATAAATCTTGATATTCATCCGCACAAAACTCATGATTGCGTTGAAATTTTAATGCACGTTCTGCACGTAATAATTTTAATGCATCATGAGTAAGAAAATGTTGTTCCATACTTGTAGCAAATTTAAAGCCAACGCGAATTAAATTGGCTTTTAATACCTGAACTTGTGACGGGCTCACGCGTCTTTTCTTTAACACGTCATTTGGGTACATTTTGAGGCCAAGATTAAGGGCAACTCTTTTCCAACCAAAACCCAACAAGTGAAACGTGAAGTTTAAATGTAAATTAGATAACTTTTAAATAACAGAAGTTTCAGTAAGTAAAATGGCAATTTTGGGGAATGTTATGTGAGTGATTGATACAATTGTGAAAGGACGGCAAACGGAAGTTATTCCGAAGATAAAGCCATTAGGTCAAGGTGCATACTATTGCACTCGCGTAAAGACGCCACTCCCTAGTATATTAGCTACAATTGGATTAAGGTAGGATTGAATATTTAATATTAGGGCTTGCATTATTATTGAAATTGAGATTAGGCGGGTTAGATATTGGTAGTGGTTCGAGTTAGGTTATTTCCTTATTACTTGTATTGTGTGCTTGTTCATCGTAGATTCTCACATATATAATCATTAAATAATCTGTTAAAAGTTTAAGTTATAGTTCTCAATAAAGACATATTAAGAATATAAACATGTCTGTTCCTTTTGAAAATCATACACCTCTAGCTCACGCGGATAATCAAAGAAGGGCACCCGAGGGGGTCTTTACACAAACTTCACCTTCGACTTCGTCACAATCGACTTCTTTATTATCCTAAACTGTCATAAATTCGATTAAATCATCAACCTCCTTTTTTAATTTGTGCTAGAACAAAAAAGTTGTGAATAAAAAATAAACAAATAATATAAAAAAAGTTAAGGTTAATTCCATCTTAGGTTAAAACAAAGAACAATTTCTTTTTAGTTACTTTTTATTAAATAATTACAATTGATATAAATATGTATACACATATGACAGGATCACAATATTAAGTGACAAAATAGAAAACGGTTTTCTTTGCCATTTTCTTTCTATATATGGGGTTGGACTATTATTTTTGTTTATTACTATTTATTCATTTATTAAATTTAATTATCCCAATAAAATAGTATAGTAAAATGAAATCACATTCTTAGAAATGAGGCCATCCCAGGTGGGATTCGAACTCACGACCTTTGGATGAGAAGTCCAACGCGCTATCCATTGCGCTACGATGACATAACTAGGGATTTTCCTTTTTATACATGGTTGTTCGTCTATTATTATTGTTAGTTACTATTTATTTATTAATTAAATGCCGTTAATGAATTAAAATTTGAAAAAATCCGTATTAACATGAAGTGTCAGCCACAACAAGTTTAAAAAAATGTATTTTATTTTGATTGGATGAATAGAATGTAGTTTATTAACGATTGGAGAATTTGAACTAGATATATAAATAAATATATATAGGGAGAGAGAGTGAACTAGTAGTAAGAGTTGAATAGCTTCAAACAGCAATTAACCACAATTAAGTCAATTTCTGAAAGCTGCAAGATGCCATATCTACTTCATTAAGACGACTTTCAAACTGTCGAGTCAAGAAAAGTTGTTTTCCACGCATGTAGCCTTTTTTTATTAATTAAATCTTTCATTGTTGCAGTGAATTGGCTTTGTGTAAATTTTACTTCCCCTTCATTAAATACCCATTTACGTAAGCATACGTGTAACCACCACATTGGCCTTTTTATGAGTTCGGTTAAAGGTATTAAGTTATCGTAGAACACTTTGTTTGCGGGCAAGGGTTCTTTTCTAAGGGGGATTAAATTTTGACACTTTCAAAGAGATTTTTATTTACACCATCTGTTTTAATTAACTTGTTTATAAGAGAATGAAGAAAATAATAGAGGAAAAATTTTTATGGGAGGGATTTGATGAATAGAACCTAATTAAATGCATGTTTCGGTTTTTTGTTCATTTTCGTAAAAGTAGTTGAATTTAGCAGGAACGAATATTTTATTTTTATTATGCAATTAATATTAGTTTTTTTTCTTTGAAATAGTTGATAAATTTCTGAAATGATTAAAAAGTTATAAAAGTAATTTTGTTTTGGCATCCGACTAGGTTCGGAACCGTGAAATTGAAAAGTATATAAATGAATAATTATTTTATATAAATATATTTAGTGTAACTGGAATTAGAATAAACATAAAAAATTATTCTAATAATATTATAACAGTAAAAAATTACTTAAACGCAATTTTTTAGCAAAAAAGGACGTTTTCAAAACCCTTTTTTTTTGTGTAATAAGAAAATGCTTCTGTAATAATAATATTTTGCTTATTTATAGCCGAGATATCAACACAGCCTCATTTTGGATTTTTTAAAAAAATTACACTATTTTCAGAGTTACTACCAATTAAAATAATATCTGCTGTTATTTGATAAATTCTCAGTCTTTAATCCCTACTTCAGTGGGTCAATAAATGTGTACCAAGCTTGCTTTAGAACTTAAACACTGGGGGTCTCGCTTCAGACTGACCACCTAATTGAGACATCTGCTCATGCTTCTTAGCGCCCAGTGATCACGTATACTGGGATGGGCACAGTAGGCCCTGGCCCTCATGGGCTGTTGGGCCACTGAGTTTGAGTTTTTTTGATAAAATTTCTCTGCTGTATTAAAATATGAGTGCATCCATTCCTAAATTATATAATTCAAAATTCAAGTTCAGGCTCTGTTCAAAAATCAGTGTTATACTTAGAAAGAATATTATTATTATAGAAGAATCTTTCTATGTTTTATATCTAATTCAAGTAACACTAAATATCCAAAAAAATTATGTATACGCTTTTTTAATATCGTAATTTTGAAGCCAGAACCTTAAACATTTAAAAATTAATTTTTTAAAAATAAATTTGCATAAAACCAAAAATTCGGAAGCACGATTGTAAATAACTTAAACGAAGTGCTACAGTTCATAAAAGAAGAAAAATGGGAAAATTATAGTTATTAGTTTAAACCAGTGCTTCTCAAACTTTCAATAGTTGCGACTCAATATTCAATCATAATTTTCATCGCCCCCCTCATTACAAATCAATGTATTTAATTCAAAATTACTATACTTAAACGCTAAAGCTATAATACGACTTTAACATTTCAAGTGCCACTGGCGTATATAAACGTCTCGCTCAGCCAAAACGTTAATTGCCCTTGACGTATATTTACATCTTTCCAAAGTATGATGTTTTCAGTGTGCACTCCTATCCATAACATTATTTCGAAGGCTTTGGACTGCAGCAAAAGGACGACAGTGTTTGCGAAGAATGTATTTATTTCAGAGATAAATTTTAATCTTTTTATAGAATTTTACATATAACAAGCCTATGGGGTTAGTGGTATTTATTAAACTTGTTCTTAATTTAGTATTATTAAATTATTTACAAAATACATAGTGCATTACTGATACGTTTATAAATGTAAATGTGTATTTTATTTTTTATAATGTCAAACTGTTTTTGTTTGTTTACTTTCAGTAAATTAATAATTTTTAAAAAATAATCTTTTGTTTTTGACTTTCCAATATGCTAGCGCCCCCCTTGATAAGTTATCACGCCCCCTAGGGGCGCGCCCCACAGTTTGAGAAGCGTTGGTTTAAACCTTAAAGTAAATAATGAAGAAGAATGCTTTGAAAGTATTATTAATTTTCTGCATTAAAAGGAAAACAAATGCTAGAAATTATTTAACCCCTTAATAGTCGCGTAATTTTGAAAAGAACGGTCATAAAAGAGCCTATTTTGTATTCAAGAAAATTATATAAAACTAAGTGTACATACATTATATGTATTTATTTTTAAATTTTGCGTAATCTTTTATATAACTTGATATACAAAAATTATTAATTTTTTAAGAAAGGCCAACATTTAAGGTTATTATGATTAAATGTCGGTTTTTCATCAAAGAAAAAAAATTCAAAGACATGCGTTTTAAACATTAAAAGTGAATTTTATGACACTTATGCTTAATGTAAATACATGAGATAAATTTCAAAGCATGAGATGCAAAGGCCAACATCACAGGTAGTATACACAGGTATATAGGTAGTACACAGGAATATAGTACAAATCTATCGTCACTATTCTCAAATTCACTAAACAAACTTTCAAAACAATCAGTTATTTCAGAATCACTCGAAGATTCATTTATACTTAAAGTAGAATCCGATTAACTTCATGATTAACTCCATAATGTATACAATATTAATAAATATATATGTGACGGATCTATTCACGATCTTTCCACTAATCCTCTTGGGAAATCTTTGGGCTATCATTAGTGTTTATTCACAACCAACCCTTAGGAAGAAGAAACCGTGATATTCAAATTAAATCTACTATAGATAGTCAGTGTTTTCTAGCTATTTGGGGGAGAAGGACAGAAAGAAAGCCAGGAGTCAGGTGAGATTTCTACAGATCAGGTATCACTACAAGCTGTTAAATATTTCAAATATTAAATAGACGAAAATTTAAAGTGACAATTGGTCACTAAACCTAGAATAACGTTAAGAGCTAAGTGAGATAATTGAATTGATCCTAGATTAAAGTGGTCAATATTCCTAGTTTTCGTATAATCCATGCATCTCGCTGTTGTTCCACTTGTATAGTTCATATTGAGACATTCTCTTCTAGAATTTAAGTGAATTAGTGCTGTTAATTTGGTTGATCAATAAATAAGTTGTTTCTGAACATGTTTGGTATTCATTCCCTTTCTCCCACACATCCAGCCCGTCGCCAAAAGCCCTCGTGTAGCTGAGCAGTGTGACGTTAATATTCAATCAATCAATCAACCCACACATCTAGGTGGGTAAGAGAGAGGGGGTAATCCCCTTCATATATATTTTATCACAGAACGCAACCCACGAAGAGCGGAACTAGAGATGGCGATCTGAGATCGATTAATCGAAGAATCAATTTCTCGGGTAAAAAAAAAATCAATTTTTAAAATCGATATGTAGCACTGAATCGATTCAGTGAATCGATATTTCATCCTAGAAAATCGACATTCGATTTTTTTCTGTTTTCGTAAAAATCGTAAAATTACTTACAATTAGTTGAATGCACTAGCTTTAAAACCTGTTGCATTACAGTGTTGGCGGTTAAAGGGTTAATTTATTGGCAAGAACAAAAAACTATCTATCATCACGTTCACTCAATAGCCTTAATGTATAAGAGTATTGTGGAATCATCTGTTCCGTGTGAGCGCCTTTTTTCGATTGCCGGCAACATCGCAAGTAATGAGCAGAGCCACTTGGATTCCAGTAGACTTGACAGACTGTTGTTTTAAAAGCTTAGATATTAAGCATTAGGAACTATAATTTATATTATCTATTTTCTGAACTTTTAAATTTAACAAATAGGTTTAGAAAATAAATGTCTTCTTTTACACATGATACTTTGATATGGTAATAAAAATAATTCTAATTGCCACGAACTTTCTTTAACACAATTTGATTTTAAGAAATAAATATTACTTCTGTCGCCCATCTGGTATAGCAGTTTGCTACGATGTCTGCTGTGCCATAGGGCCTGAGTTCGAATCCCGGTGAAGACATGGATGTTTATAAATGTACAGCGACTTCGCGGCATGAGGTTACCCTAAACAGCCGACGAGCCGCAAGTCCTCTCGTGAGTTTGGTAGCAGTTGAAGAGGTAGGAGACCGCTGACCCTCCCCCAAGTGTTCTCCCTCAACATTGGGGTGGAACAAAGCTAAATTATAATGTCACCTGGATGGTGCTCAAGGCTACGGCCAACGTCAGGCGTACACCTAGTTCATTGTTATGATGGATTTCGTGGGTCTCGATCTGACTACGTCAGACAGGTGGCATTAGCAACAACACAACAACAAAACTTCTTAAGTTATAGCATATAGTTTCATATTACATTTAGTATTAGTATCTAATGATGCATATATTTATTTCCAACATTAATAATAATGAGTATTATTTGATTTTGGAATAACTAATTAAAGTATTATAAAATTATATTTTAAACAATTTATTGTTCTAAAAATTGTTCCCATGCCAACAATATTTTGAATTAAATTAATCAATCGAAAGTAAAACTCGTATAATATTTTTATTTGCTTAAAATGAGTGCGCAAAATAATAAAAGGCGGAACGAATTAAAGAATCCCATACCATCTTAGAAATAAATGCATCGTGAAATCTTTTAAAACCAGTAATTCATCTACATTTGATGCTTTAATTTAAAATACCTTCATCGCGTCTTTTAAATTAGAATTCATCTTCATATCTTCATTTATCGACAGTGTGCTGTAAAAGCTTTGAATATTTACCTCCCCTATTCAATTAAGATATTGAAGTGTGGCAAGAATATGCAAATTAAGAGATATTGGGGTCTAAAAATATGTGTAGAAGGAGTTGTGGCTTAGGAATGGGGCTTTGATGATGAAAAGTAAAATCTCCTTTGTTGTTTAGTTGACGTTTCGTTTCTAGGAAAATTCTCAAGAAAATTTTCCCAGATATTCAATCTGGTAATGGACGAAAGATGTTTATTTTGAAATAAATTGTCAGAATCTACTGATAATTAATCTTCGTGGAAATAGTGGAGTTTTAGGATTTTTCAAAGATATAATAAGACGCTTTTTCTTGATGTTTATTGTAACTGTTGCATGAAGTTTTAAATTTTAATTGGCTTAAAAATATTCAATAATAGCAGATTTTTAAAATTTTCACCCTTCAAAATTTTGAATTTAAATTACATTTCGGTTTTAGAAATTCTTAATCTGCTGTTGTTACTAATGCCACCTGATCGGCATAGGCCAGATCGAGACCCACGAAATTCATCATGGTAAAGGGCTAAGTGACGCCTGTCGTTAGCCGTAGCTTTGAGCACCATACAGGTGACAGTACTATTTAGCTTCCTTCCACCCCAATTTAGAGGGAGGACACTCTGAGGGTGGTCAGAGGCCTTCCACCAACCACACGAGAGGACTTGCGGCTCGACGGCTATTTTGAGTACCCCCATGCCGCGAAGGCACTATGCATTTACAAACATCCATGTCTTCTCCGGGATTCGAACTCAGTCCCTACGGCACAGTAGTCAGCGTCGCTAATCACTATAATAATAATCTATAAAATCTATCTATCTCTTAATCTATAAAATATAAAGTACTCTATTATATAGTTTGAAGAAGTTGTTTTGTTTATAGATCAAGAGTTTCCAAATTTTATATAGCGTAATAAAAACCTCCAATAAGTATAAAGAAAACTGATTAGCTTAGAATTAGAGATAAAATAAAAAATTTGTAATTTTACTTTGATAAAATTGTTATTACTCAATATTATATCTGTAAGATGAATTTCATGAAATAATCGGTAATCAATAAAAGTCCATGCTGATTTTGGGTAGTGGTTTGAATTTACGAGAAAGGTTTAAATTTACGAGAAAGATCGAAAACAAAAGACACATGTATATATTCTAAAATGCGGTACTTCAGGTATAAATAATGGGGTTATGATACGTTAATTGTCAGTTTTATACGCCTTGAATATAGACGCAAAGTGCATTACTGGCATTTAACGCTTGTCTGTTATAAAAAGTGCAAAGACCCCACAAAAGGGCTAATAAAATACGCTCTGTTTATGGCTAAGGAACTTTAGCTGAAAGAACTATGCAGAAGTGATTTTAACTTTGAAAAGCAAAAACATCCCAGGAAGCTTTCTTTCACAGATAAAGATCTGATTAAAATATTGATCGAGAATAACGTTAATCTGGGAGAAAGCACGCACTCGATAGGCGTGCCAAGTGATGGAGTCACTATACAGCCCTTTTTCTATAATTATTTTTATTGTACGCAATAAAACTCGTTATTTTAGTAAATAATTTTACTAAGAGAAGGTATACTTATACCTACTTTATATACTTCTCAATTTTTCTTTGATAATTTGAGAAAAAATCCAATCAAACTGAACTGAAATGTTTCAAATGGGCGTAACTTTAATAAAGGGCACAAATGACAGACAATTTTGCTAACAAAACAAGAATAGTATTTGTAGGCTAAACTGTCAAGTTTAATGTCCTTTGATGACAAATGGCATACTGGACTTATCCTTGCTTATGCCTTTTGGCAGGGGGCATGTTGTCTTGTGGTATCATTTTTGATGGAGTTTTTTAGATAGCATTTGAGAACTTTTCTTTCAACTCAAACGTTTCATATTCATGGATTTTCTTAAACTTGTGTTCAGTATCATCATTAATATCCATCGGTCCGTATCATCATTAACTTCATCAGGTTCTTCCCTTGCTTGACCAATTTAAACTTCATCCAATATAGATCGCAGAAAAACTAAAGGAAAAAGTCATTTAATTAATACTCCTATTCTATACGACTTCAAGCGCTGTATTGTAAATCAGATAATCTATTTGTTATACATTGACAATTATTAGACCATTTAAATAGATCCGATGTTCATTTTATTTAACTATATTAAGTATTGAATTATATATTTTAAGGTATACGACTACGTTTGGAACCATGATTTTGAAAAAGCACATAAATGGATAATTTTCATGATATTTAGTGTCACTTAGATTATAATACATGTACAAAATTGTTTTAAGGACATTATGACAAAGAAAAATATTTCAATACAATATTTTGGCAAAAAACTAAATTAGAATAACCTTCTTCAAAACGTTCTCCTTTTATAAAAAATGCTTCTATAATAATAACATTTTGTTTATATAAAGTAAAGACTTCTTTAGAGAGTCTGAACTAGAAATTTTAAAAAATTCAAATTATTTTCATAGTTACCATCAGTTGAAATAATTATCGGTGTTTTTTTCTTAAAATTTCTCCCCTCTGTTGTAGTAAAATATGCATAAACCCACTTCTAAGTTATATATTTTAAAAATTCTAGTTCAGCCTCTGTACAAAGGTCTAGCTATGTACAGGCTAAATATTATTATAATAGAAGCATTTTTCATAAAAGGAGAATGTTTTGAAAATAGGCCATTCTATGTTCATTTTTTGTCAAAATATTGTACTTAAATAATTTTTTATTATAATAATATTCTTAAAACAATTTTACATAAGTTTTCTAATCTAAGTGACACTTAATATCATAAATATTATCCATCTATACGCTTTTGCAAAATCACGGTTCCGAACGTAGTCGGATATCTTAATATATGAATATTTATTTTTCAGTATTATGGCTAAATGTTAATGTTAATGAATTGATTGTTAATGTTTAAAACGGTTTCTTTTTGTTTCTTGAACTAATTACAACCGAAATAGTGCTTTAACCTACAATTTTTCTAGGTAAGCAATGAATTCTAAGCTGTAAGAAATCATTCCATTTGGATACTAACAGTTATATTTCATTGGAAGAATATTTGAAACATTGTACAAAACATATTTAAAAGACAAAAATAATTCATTTTTTCAACTTCTACAATTAGTTCACTCTCTCTCTATGTAATATATATATATATATATATATATATATATATATATATATAATCTATTAACTGTTCATAATCTGCCATTAGAAATATATATATATATAATATTTAGAAATATTATCTTAAATTTTATAAAAAGAAACAATGATTTAGTTACTGATAATGTAATCCAGGTAAATTTATTTTTAAATATATTTCTATGTTATATTAACTATATATTTTTTAATATAGATTATTAATTTATTTAAAATATCTTATGATTAGTTCAGATTTAAAATATCTTTTGTGCGTAGTTTAATTGCAAAATAACTATCTAGGTGGCCCACTGTTTTTTTCGCTTCTTGTGTTAACACGTCAATTTTCCATCACTTTGCGTGAGACTTTTGCATAAGTTGCATGGTTGCACTCTTTTTTGGGGTTTCATTTGTACATGTAAGTTTTTATCCTAAATTTTTCTATATAATTTTTTCTTTATATTCCTCTCGATGAGAGAAACATTATTGTTCTCTTTTAATAATTTCATTTTACTTTACTGTCTGGTTTATCATCCACGTGTGTAAATAATAGGCTTAAATTTTCAACATTTCTTTTGTTTTTTTTTTCTATCGTGTCAAAAATTTCTACTGTACAGGAAAGTGGATCCATAAAACATTGCTTAACCCTAAATCACCGGCCTAATTCTCCGAAATCTCTAGAAATCGTAATAGGCCTCCAGTTTAGTCCAAATACTCTTTTTGAGTGAGACTACATTTGTTCTGTCTCTTTAACTCCATTTTCTTTCTTCCTTGGCATTGTAGGTTATATAACTTTTTCACTTGGTATCTTATTTTTATTATACAATATATATATATATATATATATATATATATATATATATATATATATATATATATATATATATATATATATATATATATTAAATTTTCCATCGTTAATAAAATACTTTTTATTCATCCATTCAAGTTCAAATATATTTTTTAAACTTGTTGTAAATGACACTTGATGTCAATACAGTTTTTTTCAAATATCAATTCATAAATTAAATATTATTTTTTCTATAATTTTAAATCTAATCTGCTGTATTTCTGACGTAGTTCCAACAACCTGCAACAGATGGCGGCAGTACGTTTTCCTAACTAATTTTACCTCGGCTTCAAATACATTTTTTTAAACTTGTAGTGGATGGCACTTGATGTTAATACAGTTTTTTCAAATATTAATTCATTAACTAAATTTAATAAACGAAAAAAAATTTATTATTTGTTGAATATTAGAATGCTATCTTTGTGAAATAGCTACAGAAATAAATCAAAATGCATCTAGAAAAAAATAACTATTCAAATATTTAAAAACTAATACCTGTGGAAACTCTAAACCTCACGTTTTGAATTGGAAAAAGCATTATTCTAACTAAAAAAAATATTTGTGGGAAAAGTATGTTATCAAGCCTTTCTCTCACGACACACATAAAAATTCTTTCATTTTATTCATTTCTCAAAAAAATAAAAATATTTTTAGACAAGACTTCTTAGACAATTTTTCAAACTCCGGTACTCACTTGGATTGTCAGTGGAGACATTTGGATTCTGTTATTTATCTACGAATCCTTAAGGGATCTCATTTTGAATTCATGGAGAATAAAAACTAATGCTGAGTGCTTTTATGGAACTGGGAAATTCTGTTTACTGAATTTGTTCTTTTTTATCTGCTATAAAAATTCGTTTATCTAGAGAGCAAATGGGGGTACAGGAATAAAATACACAGTACAGAGATTGAGTGTACAAATATGTAAAATATATATGCTTATGTAATATTTACATTATTAATCAAATAAATCTTAGTATTAATATTTTTTATCTAAAAAGATCTATGAAAATAAACAGTTAAGTACATATACCCGAGGTAGGATTCAAAAGTTTCCGGACTGAGTCTATGACAAAAAATATTACTAATTAAATTGTTGAAAAAATTCTCCTTTGAAAAAAGCCTAACAAAAACCAACTTTTGCCATTACTTGCAAAGATCGTCGAAGCATTTCTGGAATCCTTTTTTTACCATGCCTTTAATTAACCTTTTTCGAAGCATTTTTAAATTTCATCGAAGATTGAAATCGACGACGTACAAGCGACGTTCTGGTTTGGAAATAGGCTGAAGTGGCCGGTGTGAATCGGGGAGTAAGGGGGGGATGCGGCAAAACAGTTTTTTTTGTTTTTTTGGGGAAAGTCAGGAAAAGAAGATATCAGTGTACAGAAACGTTATCATTCGTTTGGTTGACCCCAAAAGTGACACAGGATGTCCATAGTTTTTTTTTTGCTGTGCGTTTTAGAAAAAAATTCAGTGCGCAATGCCAAAATATAGAAAAACACCTCTAGCATGACCTTCCACTTAGAGCAATCTTGGGGAATTCCTTTTTGCGTGGGGTTGTGGTGATTTCAAGTTGCAGATGCTCTCATGGTTTTGTATGACCCTCAATCCACTATTTTGGGCCCCCAAAATTCTTTCAAAATTGGAAAAGGGTCTTTGCCATCAGCCAGTTGAGCACTCGTCATTTTCTATTCTAATTGCTCTTTTGGTCTTCGTTTAACATGCGGTAACAATGTGTCGACGCATTACAAATGTCGCAGGAAAAAGATGAAAGGGGGTTCCCAAAACCCCAAGGAAATATCACTCACGCAAGATGTTAAAATAACTTTTTCTTTGAAGTCATTTCCCCGGGGTAAGTAAGTGAGTTGATCAAATCCCGAACTGTTTTGGGATGATATAAACAAGTCAGTATTTATGAGCTCTGTTTTTTTCTAGTTACCACTCCCCTTTTTCCTCCCTCCCCTCCTCGTCCTGCCAGGCAAACCGGGGCCCACGTGATGCACCAAAAAATTTACCTAAATATCATTTTTTTTTTTGTTTTTTAGTTATATTCTTTGCACTATTATCTTTCGATTGATATATCACTTTTGTATGCCGAAAATTAGAAACTGGATAAAACCAATTGAAAAAAATTTAAAAAAAAATTAGAAACCACGCCCTCTTTATAGATAAAAAAACTTTTTTTTAAAAAAAGGCTATTTTGAAAAAGGGGAAAAAATAACTGAAAAAAATGGCAATAAAAAAAAGGATATTTCTGAAGTACTACATTAATGTATAGTTTAAAAAATTTTGAAATTCACTAAAAATTCCTTTTTTTAAAAAAAAAAATACCAACTTTATTATCTAATTTTTTGGGAAATTAAATTTCTCAAATAAATTATTTGTGATTCAATGATTATTGTTGTATTAATTTCTCTACTTTTAATAATGCACCTTATTGCTAAATGAACACAAACTCTTGGAACATTATTTCACTGATGCAAGTTAGGGGGTTTGAAAAACACTTATTTTCCTTCGGGAAATAGCCACAAGTTCTTATTTTAACATCCTGCGTGAATTGATCATCTCCCCTTTGGGACTTAAAAATTAATTTAATCATTTTCCTGCGACATAAAAATCCTTTGATAGTATCTGTTGCATGTGGATATTCTAACTGATTCTACTTTTTCACTATTGTTTGAAACTTCTTGCGTACCGTCCAGAAACTTTAAAGTTCTCAGCAGTGCGACGACCAGAGCGTCCAATTTTTTGACATTTTTCCTACCATCTCTGAAACTTCGATGCCGCCAAAGCCGTTCCTGATAATGTATTGCTTTAAAATTTCGCATTTTCCGTGGCCTTTTTTCAGCGAACATAAAAATTTTATATTCATTTTTAACCTATTTCTTTTAATAGCCAGGTCTTCTAGCCTACAAAAAGCGACACCTTGTTCAAAAAATCTGCCATTAAAAAATATATATATATAATATTTAAAAAGAAATATTATCTTAAAATTTTTAAAAAAAAAACAATGATTTAGTTACTGATAATGTAAAATAATTTTTAAAATTTATTTTTTTAAATATATTTCTATGTTATATTAACTATATTTTTTTTTAATATAGATTATTAATTTATTTAAAATATCTTATGATTAGTTCAGATTTAAAAAAATTCTTTTGTGCGTAGTTTAATTGCAAAATAACTATCTAGGTGGCCCCATTTTTTTTCGCTTCTTGTGTTAACACGTCAATTTTCCACCCACTTTGTTTTGAGATTTTTTGCATAAGTTGCATGGTTGCACTCTTTTGGGGTTTCTTTTTGTACTTTAAAATTTTTTATCCAAAATTTTTTCTATAAAATTTTTTTCTTTATATTCCTCTCGAGGGGGAGAAACATTTTGTTCTTTTTTAATAATTTCATTTTACTTTACTGCTGGTTTATCATCCACGTGTGTAAATAATAGGCTTAAATTTTCAACATTTCTTTTTTTTTTTTTCTATCGTGTCAAAATTTCTCTGTGGGGGGAAAGTGGATCCATAAAAATTGTTTAAACCCCTAAATCCCGGCCTAATTCCCCGAAATCTCAAGAAATCTAATAGGCCTCCATTTTAGCCCAAAATATTTTTTTTGAGTGAGATTTAATTTGTTCTGTCTTTTATAACTCCTTTTTTCTTTCTTCCTTGGCATTGTAGGTTATATAACTTTTCACTTGGTATCTTATTTTTTTTTAAAAATTATAAATATATATATATATATATATATATAATATATATATATATATATATAATTTATTAAAAATTTTTTTCCCAATCGTTAAAAAAAATACTTTTTTTATCCATTAAAAGTTCAAATATTTTTTTTTAAACTTTTTGTAAATGACATTGATGTCAATAAAATTTTTTTTCAAATATCAATTCATAAATTAAATATTTTTTTTCTAAAATTTTTTAAATCTAATCTGTTTTTAATTTCTGACTATTTTCCAAAAACCCTGAAACAGATGGCGGCCTTTTTTTTTTTTTAATTTCCTTTTTAAAAAATTTTTTTTTTAAAATTGTAAGGGGGTTTTTAAAAAATTTTTTAAAAAAAATTTTTTTTTTTTTAAAAAAAAAAATTTATTATTTGTTGAATATTAGAATGCTATCTTTGTGAAATAGCTACAGAAATAAATCAAAATGCATCTAGAAAAAAAAAATTTTAAAAATTTTTTAAAAATAAAGGGGAAAAAAAAATTTTTTGGAAAAATTTTTAAAAAAAATTTTTGGGGGGAAAAAAAGGGTTTTTTTTGAAAAAATTTTTTCCTTTTTTTTCCCCCAAAAAAAAATTTTTTTTTTGGGGGGTTAAAATTTTTTTAAAAAAAATTTTTTTTAAAAAAGGGGGTTTGGGTTTGTTTTTTTAAAAACCCAAAAACCCCCCTTTTTAAAAAATTTCCCCCTTCCCTTTTTTGGGGGGGGGTTTTTTTGGGGGGAAAACCTTTAAAATTTTTTTTAAAAAAAAAAAAATTTTAAAAAAAAAGTTAATTTTAAAAATTTTTTTTTGGGAAAAAAAATTTTTTAAAAAATTAAAAAAAATTTTTTTTTTTTTTTTAAAAAAAAAAATTTAAAAAAAAATTTTTTTTAAAAATAAAAAATTTTTTTTTTTTTAAAAAAAAAAAAAAAAAACCCCCTTTAAAAAAAAAAAACAAACCCTTTTCCCTTTAAAATTTAAAAAAAAAAATTTTTTTGGTTTAAAAAAAATTTTAAAAAAAAAAAATTTAAAAAGGGGGGGGGGGTTTGGGGTTTTGGGAAAAAAAATTAAAGGGGTTTTTTGGGGGGGAAAAAACCCGGGAAAAAAAAAATTTTTTTTTTTTTTAAAAAAATTTCCCGTCATGGTCAACTAGAACGAGAGGCTTTTGCGATTGTGTGGAGTTTAAAGAAGTTGAAGGGGTATTTGGGACTGAAATTGAATTTTATACACAAAACCCCTTTGCCTTATTAACAAAAAGGGACCACAATCTGCAAGGCTACAAAGATGGGCTTTGCACTACAAAGTTCAAGGACAATCAAACATTGTCCTGGGGGTGAAAATGCCTCATGCTGATGCACCTCCCATTGAACAAATGGTTTTTCAATTGTAAAAGGAAATTTTAGTTTTAGTGAATAATTATTTTCTTTATCCCCCTTTTGTGTATCTCATTATATATTATTTGTGTTCTTTTTACATTTTTTAAAAAAAAATGCTAATTTTTTTTCAATAATATTTCTTTATATTAATGTACTTTTTTCTTGAACTTTTTAAATTTTTTTTTATTTTTATTAAACAATAAAAAGGTATTTCTTTAGTTTTGTGTAATTTCTTATATATACTTATTTTTTTTTTTTATGGGAAGCAATACTAGTTACTTGTATATTAGTGTATGATATGAATGTATCTTATTTTATGTTTTATAGTCAGATTGAGTATCATTTTGGACACATCAATCTTGGGGGGGTGTAGTGTTTCCCTTCACCAGGAGGGACGTTCTCCAAGAAGTTTTTTTTTGGAAAATTGGGGTTTTCGGGGGGGCCGTGGGTGGTTTTTGATATTACCCGGGGGCATTAAATTTTTAAAAAATTATTTTTAAGTTCAATAAATTGTGTTGCCCTCAAGAATATGTTTGTTGAGAAAGTACAAAACATCACAACGTAGCCACAAATATCACACTCACGTTTTGAATTGAAAAGATTATTCTAACAAAAAAATATTTGTGGGAAAAGTATGTTATCGCCTTTCTCTCACGACACACATAAAAAAATTTTTTTCATTTTATTCATTTTCAAAAAAAAAAAAAAATATTTTAACAAGACCTTTTTGATAATTTTTTAAACTCCGGGACTCACTTGGGTTGTCAGTGGGGACATTTGATTCTGTTTTTTACTACGAATCCTTAAGGACCCTATTTTTAATTCATGGGAATAAAACAATGCTGAGTGCTTTTATGGAACTGGGAAATTTGTTTTGAATTTGTTCTTTTTTTCTGCTATAAAAAATTGTTTATCTAGAGAGCAAATGGGGTACAGGAATAAAAAAACAGGGAAGAGATTGAGTGTACAAATATGTAAAATATATATGCTTTTTGAAATTTACATTTTTAATCAAATAAATCTTAGTATTAATATTTTTATCTAAAAAAAATCTAAAAAAAACAGTTAAGTACATATACCCGAGGTAGGATTCAAAAGTTTCCGAAATGAGTCTATGACAAAAAATATTACTAATTAAATTGTTGAAATACATTTTCCTTTGAAATAAGACCCTTAAGCAACAACACACTTTTGCCATTACTTGCAAAGATCGTCGAAGCACTTCTGGAATCCATTTTTAGCCATGTCCTTTAATTCAGCCTGCGAAGCACTTTTAAATTCATCTGAAGATTGAAATCGACGACAGTACAAGTGACGTTCCGGTTTAGGAAATAGGCTGAAGTGGCCGGTGTGAGATCAGGGGAGTAAGGAGGATGCGGCAAAACAGTTGTTTTTGATTTTTGAGGAAAGTCAGGAAAAGAAGATATCAGTGTACAGAAACGTTATCATTCGTTTCGGATTGACACGCAAGTGACACAGGATGTCTACATAGTTTTTTTGTTTGCTGTGCGTCCTTCAGAAATAAATTCTAGATGCGCAATGCCCTAAATATAGAAAAACACCTCTAGCATGACCTTCCACTTAGAGCAATCTTGGGGGAATTCCTGTTTGCGTGGAGATTGTGGTGATTTCCAATTTGCACATGCTCTCATGTTTTTTATATGACCCTCAATCCACTATTTCTGGGCTCCAACAATAATTCTTTCAAGTTGGAAAGGATCTTTGTCATCAGCCGAGATTGAGCATCTCGTCATTTCTATTCTAATTGCTCTTTTGGTCTTCGTTTAACATGCGGTAACAATGTGTCGACGCACCGTATACATGCAAATGTCGCAGGAAAACGATGAAATTAGGGATTTCACCAAATCCCTAAGGGAAATGATCAGTTCACGCAAGATGTTAAAATAACGTATCTTTGAAGTCATTTCCCTGGTGTAAGTAAGTGATTTGATCAAATCCCCGAACTGTTTTAGGGATGATATAAACAAGTCAGTATTTATTAAGCTCTGTTTTTGCTAGTTACCACTCCCTTTTACCTCCCTCCTCTCCTCGTCCGTGCCAGGCAACACCGGGCTTCTGACGTGATGCACCAAAAAAAATTGACCTAAATATCATTTTTTTTTTAGTTTTATTTAGTTATATTCTTTGCACTATTATCTTTCGATTGATATATCACTTTTGTATGCCTGAAAATTAGAAACTGGATAAAACTTCAATTGAAAAATGTAAACAAACAAATTAGGAATTCCACCACGCCCTCTTTATAGATAAAAAAATCTTTATAATAAAAAAAGGCTATTTTGAAAAGGGAAATAATAACTGAAAAAAGGTGTAACAAATAAAGAAGGATATTTCTGAAGTACTACATTAATGTATAGTTTAAAAAATGTTTGAAATTCTACTACAAATGTCCTTTTTAAAAAAAAAATATACCAGCTTTATTATCTAATTATTTTGTAAATTAATTTCAAATAAATAATTTGTGATTCAATGATTATTGTTGTATTAATTACTCTACTTTTAATAATGCACCTTATTGCTAAATGAACACTTTTAAACTCTTGGCAACATTATTTCACTGATGCAAGTTAGGGATTTGATCAAATCACTTATTTTCCTTCGGGAAATAGCCTTACAGAGTTCTTATTTTAACATCCTGCGTGAATTGATCATCTCCCTTAGGGACTTAATGAAATCCTTAATTTAATCATTTTCCTGTGACATAAAGATCCTTAGATAGTATCTGTTGACACGTGGCCGTGGATATTCTAACTGATTCTACTATTTGCACTATTGTTTGAAACTTTCTTGCGTACCGTCGCAGAAACTTTTTCAAAGTTCTCAGCAGTGCAGACGACCAGAGCGTCCATATTTTTCGACATTTTACCTACCATCTCTGAAACTTCGATGCCGCACAAAAACTTGCGTTCCCGATAATGTATTGCTTTAACATTTCGCATGTCTCCGTGGCACTCTTTCTTCAGCGAACATAAAATTTGATATTCATTCTCTGCTCAACAAACGTCATTTCTTTTAATCGCCAGGTACTAAATGCATCAGCCTACAAAATGCGACACCTTGGCGAGCCACTGATCCCTTGATTTCGGACAAACCACCTTTAAATTAATTATAGTTTAAAAAAACTAAACAAAACACGCTTTAATAGTGAATCGAACCAAGTAAAAAAATAATTCTTAATATAAGAATAAAATGACTAACGAGAAAATTAATGTCATTGTGGTAAACGTGTGGAGTGCTTCGTACTACATTTTTATACTAAATAAGCATTTCGGAATAGATCTAGCAAGAAATTATAACAACTGGTATCCAGCACCCCACGCTTTTATCCCAATGACATTAATTCTCTCGTTCGTCATTTTATTCTTTAATTAATTTTTTTTTTACTTTTTAGTACGATTCACTATAAAAATGTGTTTTTTTAGTTTTTTTAAAGTTATAATTTATTTTTCATTTTTTAGTTCGATCTACAGTAAAAGACTGTTTTTTTAGTTTTTAAAACTATCGTTTATTCTTTGTTGAATTTAACCTTGAATTTGATTATTGGAGCCGGAATTACGTAGCTGCTGGAATTAGTCTTGATCTTCAATGAATATTAATTAATGGGTATGAAGGGTATTTATTCTCTTCGCTTACGGGGCCTCGGATGAGACCCATATCGTTATATTTCAAAGGTTCCGTCTCTATAGATACAGGTCTAACTATTTAAGAGTGTAAGAAGAATTATTAAATGTCAATCGTATTATCACTTTTAAAAGTATTGATATAATGTTAATTCGTATCATAACTTTTAAATATATTGCTTTACCAAAATAAAAAAAATATATATCTTGCAGTTAGAACATAAATTTACCACCTTTTAAATGTGTTTCTATAAAGTTTATTCGTATCATCACACACTTCTAAAAGCATTTCTTTATAAAGTATAAAAATATTTAGCAGTAAGAACATAAATTGTTTTTATTCAGAAAAACTACTCACCCACCCTACCATTTTTCAGATAAAGAACACAATTTTTTGTTTTATTTGTATTAACCGCAAGCCTATTCGTGGTTTTAGAGTTACTCCTTAATCTTTTAGACGCCAAATCTGGAAATGGCATATGGAATTAGTCGGCAAATTTAAAAATGGTTTATGCAATTAGTCGCCAAATCTGGAAATAGTTTAATGAATTAGTAGCCAAATGTGAATTATTCTGTCTTCTGACTATCCTATTCAGGTCAATGGAACAAAATTATGAAATTATTGTATTGTCATCGGTCCTTGACAAGTGTGAAAAACTTCGAATTAATCTGACCTTATAAAGCGAGTAAAAATCGAGTTCAAATATTCCATTACAAACAAGTGGAACTTTAAAAAGCGTAACTCATACACGTTATCGTAAATTTTCACGTTATAGATTCAGTCCGGGATCTTTTGAATCCTACTACATATATACATGTAATAACTTAATATATTCTTAAAATTCCAATCTTGTGAATTTTTTTCTCTAAATTACAATTCCGAATACCCTATTTTGAAACGTGTCTCATTTCATCTTGCATTAAAGGATTAACACTTACATTTTTTTTTCAGATTTATTTGTGATTCTCCGTTAAAAGGATTAGATCTAGTAATCTTTTTTGACAGATTTATTAATGATTCCCAGTAAAAAAATATCTTAATACCTTACATGTGCCTTTTTGAGCGCAGGTAGAACTTTTTGCTAAAATATTTGCGTAATTTCTAAAAATAACTTTTAAGATAGAATGAATTCGAGTAAATAAGCAAAAAAGTCTTTTATAAATGTTCTATTAAAAGAAATGTCAGAGGATTATCAAATTAGAATGCATTTTCTAGAAGTTAATTGTTATAAATTTACTTAATTGATGCTTTACTCATTAATTAGGATGTTTTATCCATAATTGGGTATGAAAAGTATTTAATCTTTCTGGATAAATAAAATAACTTCGAAGTCAGTGCATCTTTGTCCATTGTTTTTAGCTTTGAAAAAATAAATGTTTTTAGTTTACTTTTTTACCATTTGCTTTTTTCAAAGCCTTTAATTTCTTATTTATTATAAAACTAATAGTAATTCTTCTATAATTCTGTATATAAGTAGGTTAATTTGCTGAATAATTTTATTTTAAACGGAGAATTTACGCATTTGTTTTTAATTATAATTCGAATTAAAATAAAATATGGAGAACAAAGCAAAATTCATGATTAAAATTGTTTTAAAAGCTTCCCTAAAACATTTTATAATCAAACATTATTGTTGATCCAGTTATTGTAATAATACTTCAAGATAATTACATTTAACAACAGTTAAAAGTAATTTGCTGAAATATTCCAAGCTCCATTAAAACTGTGACTGGATCATTAAAAATACATTAAGAGAACCAGGATATGCTCGAAAGAGTAAATTGCCAAAAATAAAATTCTTTGTTTATGGGACGTAGCTTTAAAAATTTCCAAAAGAGGCAAGAGTTTACTGTGATCTTAATAAAGATATTTCAATCATTCTCTAGAAATAAAAAATAATTCTTTAATTAAAAAAAAATTCAGGTTTGTTTAAGTTGGACATAAATTTTAGAGATCTCATAATACATACTTAAGTTTAGGTACCATTTCTTAAAGAAAAGTATTTCTTTAATATGTAAAATATTTTTTGCTCATACATAAAACAGTACACAAAATATAGTGAACTTATTTTTTAATAATATATTTAAGTTAGTTTTTTTTAAAAAAATATATAAAACTTTGTAATTTTGAAAATTTTTATTTTTTCTTCTTTTTGCACACATAAAACTATTTTTTTTAAAAAAAAAACTCTGTACTACTTCGACTTTAAAAAATAGGTATCCAGTTTAGAAATACACTCAAAACATTGAAAATAGCGACACAAGAAGAAAGCATCGGATTGAAATGAAATTTAATACACATAATGATACAGATGAGAGATTCACTTGATCTCAAAAACAAGACAATTAAACTAATACATGGTGTGCAACGACACAAATACTGGCCAACTTCAATAGCGCGTTGGACCACCTCCAGCTGCAATACATGCCGCCACACGGTCCGGCATTGAGTTGATTATACACCTTATGTTGTCCTGAGGCAGATGGGCCCACAAATCTTGAACAGCCAACTCTAAATCATGTACAGAGTGAAACGATGGCATCTGCCATTTTAGCTGATCCTCGACGTGCTCTACAGGGGACAAATCGGGGGAGCGGGCCGACCATGGAAGAGTCTGAAAAGGACGTAGGTAGTCTTGAGCAACACTTGCTGTATGCGGACGAGCATTATCTTGCTGGAAAATTGCCCCTGGGAGGCCATTAAGGAAAGGTACCTACATGGGGTCGAAGAATATCACCAACGTAACGTTGGCCCGTTAAGGTTCCACGCATCACAATTAAAGTGGACCGGCTATCATAGGCTATGGCCCCCAGACCATTACACCTGCTGTGCGGGAAGTGTGACGCAAACAGTGTGGGGGGATTGTACCTCTCACCAGGGCCTCCACACCCGTGCACGGTTATCATCTGTTCCCAAAACAAACCGGGATTCATCACTAAACACAACGTTTTGCCAATCTGTGACATTCCACATTGATCTGGCTTGGCACCACTGTAGACGCAGTTGCCGATGTTCCGGTTTTAAAGGGAGTGCACGGAAAGGGTGCTTGGATTTAAGATTTGCTTCTGCAAGGTGTCTGGAAATTGTTTGTGGAACAATTGTTACGCCTACGTCTGCTCGTATCGTTGAACGATTATCTGTGGGGTCCACAAGTGCTTGCCGCACGATCCATCGATCCCCTCTCCTCGTGGTCTTCCTGGTCGCTCCAGACCCGGGTTTTCACGCGTGGGTACCTTCTCGTGTCCACTGCTCCCAACAATTTCTAACGGCACACTCCGAACGATCCACCAGGCCAGCAACACGGCGCGTCGACCAGCCTGCAGTTTTCATCCCGATGATCAGGCCTCTCTCAAACTCGCTTAACTGTGAGAAATGTCTTCTAGCACGTTTACCTGGCATTTTTCACTTACCAAAGTCTTCCTACAATCGGCGGGTAATCGTCACGTTTATGAATCTTCGAATTTGCGCTGGCTTCTATAGCACCCTCTTCCTGATTGTAGCGCCACCTCAGCATATATGAGCATGCGTATTGGCCCAAAACTTGGATCATTTGCATATCACATTACGCTGTACTTATTTGCAAAGTTTCGCTATTGTACTTAGCTTCCTTCTTGGGTTGCTATTTTCAACGTTCCTCAGTGTATAAAAAATTTAGAACCGTATGGTGCAATAGGCTTTTTTAAAAGTGTACCTAAAAGCAAACAATTACGCTTTGGAGAAAAAGTGAAACAAATATACGTTTGTAAACACCTGTTTACATTTTTGTCAATTACATTTTTCATATTTTAAGGTTATTTTATCAACGGATATATAAATATTATATACTTTTTTTGGATTCAGAAAAATATGCACTACTTTTTAATACTAAATTGAAAAATCGATTTTTTTGAATGTATATGATGTCCTGGTTTTTCTGAAGAGTGTATGGATTTTTTATTACCATCGTTAATGATTGAATTTTTTTATTGGATCTTTTATTACCGGATTTTTTATTACGTTAGGAGAGCAACTAGCAATGAAGGTCGTAATTCTAATAATCGGTAAATGACGATGCGTCAAAACTTCAACACGACGGGCCTTCATTGGCGCAAGGAACGCAATCTACCATTCGACAGAAACAATCAGTTATGAGCTCTTGACCATTGTCACTCGGCTACCACGGCAGTCAAAGTCAGTCACGGGCAGTCACGTCTTGTCAGGGACACGTTAATGAGTTTCAAAGTGTTAACTTAGGCATGGTGTGGTAGTTTATAGAATGAGACAGTGTCACACCTTCCCCCACTTTCTTTCTGCTATTCAACAGGTTTCTCTGGCTTGCATTTAGTCCCGGCTGTTGTTTCTTTTGCACTTGGGGTGCAAAGATATAGGAGAAGGGAGTGATTGGAACCGTTAAGGAATTAATCTTCTGGTGTAAACAACAGGTGGCATACAAAAGAAGGGAACATACTAGATTTATTCGGGATGTAATCTTTGAATATCATTTTCCACTTTAAAAAAATTTTCACACATTTATCCTGTCATTGTATGCAGATAGGACATCTCCTCTTGTGACATATCTCGCGTTCTTCTTCTAACATAACTCCTACGTTCTTTGACGGCCACGATTAATGGCAAAACTTTTCCAACCCAATTCCAAGAGGAAAATCGAAGCAACAATGCAAATAAAATAACCTTTAAAAGGATAGAAAGTTTAGTGAGAAAGAATGGCAATCTTAGAGAAAGCTTAGTGTGGAACAGTTGGAATTGAGTTTAGACGGCCTACTCAAGAAAGACGGAAACGCCCACCCTCGATAATATTTATAAGGAGGAACAATTGTACACGAGTACATCAATCTACCTGCAAGTATCAGAATCGATGAATCTTCAACCAAGGTAGGAGGATTATATTCCGAAAGCTAGTATAATATAGAAAGCGAGATTAGGCAGATAATTAATTGTATTTTGATAAGTGATCTAGTTGTGCGATCTGACTCAAATAAATCGGCATACTTTGGTTTATTCTCACTTAAAATAAGTTTGTTCGTTATATATAAGTAATTTAAGTTAAATTCTTAATAAAAGTTGTATTAAGAATTATAGAATGTCCCATCCTTCCGATAATCCCACACCTCTAACTTACGCGGAACCCCCAAGACATAACTATCGACAGATGGCTATGTCACACTCTTTAAAATTAATTTTCCTGATAGTATTTTATATAAGCTTTCAATTAATTAGGTAGATTATTTCAAAACAAATTTATGAAAGTAATTACCGTATTATATTCAATATATTTTTATCGTAAATACATATGAAATTGTAGCATGTTTAACGTTTAAAAACAATATTAGAAACTATTTTTTATATAAATTAACTAATACTATCGAAGTGCGTTAAAATATTAGGCTCGGTCAATGTGGATGAATGAATAAAAAAACTATTTTCGGGGATGGGGGAGTAATCTGCAGGAAGTCAAACTATTGTTTATTTAAAATTGATTCAGTTTGTTGAAGGATAATTTACACAGAAATTTTTTAAGTCAACTAGAGTTCTTTAATGATAAAAAATATGTCAAAGGTCAATTTTATTATAACATTTTAAAATAGATAAAAAAAAACTAAACTCAGTGGCACTACAACCTATGGAGGGTCAAGAGTTAATGTGTCCATTTCAGATTTTGTGATCATGGGCACTGAGGTGCATGAGCAGATGTTCCAGGCAGGTAATCAATCTGAAACGAAATTCTCAGCTTTCAATTCCTAAGCGAACTTGGTACTTATTTATCAACCCACTGAAGGGATGAAGACTCAATCAACCTTGCCCATCTTGGGATTTAACCCTTGACCAGTGGCTTGAAAGCGGGATACACTACCACTTGGCCACTGGGTCTATTAAAATATATATTAATATAAAATTATGTTCTACAATTTTACGAAATTTTACGTCTTTTTATCAAGTTATTTTATTAAATCATTTCTTAAAGAATTTAGATTTTTTATTTTCTTTCCCCACTTTTATTTCAAGTAGAAATTTAAAAGAAATGCAAAACATTGATCTCATATAGATTTGGATTTACAGATAACTACTTGATATTTATATTTTTTAAAAAGTCGGTGTACAAATATAGCTTAATACTTCACCCAAGAATAAGGATATCATAGTTACTTAAAACATATTTCAAATATTCTTCCTATTAATGTATTCGCAGACGATATTTACATTCAGCCTTCGAAATATATTTATTTTTACATAATGTTAAAATTTTTGTGAATGCAGTGTCTGTGAATTGTGTAAATGCAATAATAACAAACCTGTAGGAGAAACATGCGCTTTCATAACGAGAAGTTAAAATATAAATCTATGTTATACATTTCGACAATGTATCTTTATTTATACATGAAAACATTGAGTTATTGAAAATTCCATCAAAAATCACTTGAAACAATGGCTTACAACTTGTTTGTAATTTATACTTACAGATATTTGCTTAAACTTTTCCAGACAAAGATTTTTTTTTCCTCTCAGATTTCGAGTTCGAACTGTTGAAACAAAGATTGTGTATAGTAATATGTCATAGCATTTCCTATGTTTGCATATATATATATTTTTTTTTGATAAAAACGAATACAATATTTCATATTATGTTACTTTATTTTTCCCTTTGTACATTTCGGAATCAAAGTCTTTAAATTGAAATACTAATATAACGGCTAGCTCGCAGTCTTCAAACTCTTGTTGATTTTATAATTCGAGAATTTATTTTTATACGAAAATACATTATAGGAGAACAATCAGATTATAAAATATGAGGGCTATTTTAATAATAAGATTCAATTGGTTGAATATATTCAAACTTCTAATCTCTTGTAGAAACCCTATTCTTATTATTTCCCAGCATGCCTTGCCCAAAACTAAATGAGATCTGAAATCGTATAGACAATTTATATGGTTTACATCAAGGATACTGAACCTTTTTCTGCTGGGCCGCATACATATGTCAGCCATTTCACGCGGGCCGCATACATATGTTAGTTATTTCACGCGAGCCGCAACGTGAAGATAAATGGAGGGGGATGCTTTAAGATCAAGATAACAATGGAAATTTAAAACGCGGAAAATTGATCATAATATTATAATTTCTGTTTTGCTTTTTTTAATTATTCTTTTTTTATATTTTTTGTTTTTGTCACTAACACTAAATTAGAAGCATTTAAGAAACACTCCTTCATAAATTTATGCATCAGTAAACTGTTTCATATGATTACCAATAATATAACAAACTTCATGTATGTTTTTGTTATGCTATCATAATACCACTGACAAAACACTTTGTTGACATTGCAAGGATTATTCACGAAAAAGCCTATTTATCACCTCTTGAAAGAGATCTTCGAGGAAAAGTGTCATTGAAAGATTCATGTTTATTGGTATTTTTTAAATACAGCCCCTTTCGTGACAAATCAAACAATTACTCATCCATGTTTGGTTTTCACTGCAAAATAATTAACTTCCCAATCGTATTGAAACGATACATCTTCTTCGAATATTTTTCGCTTGTAAGATATGAATGATAGTTAAAAAGTAGTTCCACTCATAAAATTATCTCTATTCCACTGTCATCTCTTATCACTAACCGTAACTGTTCCAAATAGAAAAAGAATATCAATTAGCACCCGTACGATACCGACAACAAAAAGCAAAATTTATATATTACATTTCTTGACGAAGAATTTCCCATCAAAATTTTTATATAATATTCTTAAATAAATGAATTTCTCAGAGCAATATTCCATGACTGGGCCACTTAAAAAGGATCGACGAGTCGTGTGCCGCAGGTTGAGTATCGCTGGTTTACAGCGTTGATTTTAATAGTTGAGATAATTAAATAGCATGCCAACTGTGTAATACGGTCTATATTTCGATCTTAAGATGACAAGTTACTATTCTAATAGATTAAATAACAGAGAAGTGGGTAATTGTGTGTGGATAACGTCGATAATGGATCCAGAGAAGGTCGGCCCTCGACAAATGAACCACCCTTCGTATAGTCCTGATCTTGCACCCATTAATTATTAGTTGTTCCAAATACAGGAAATTGTTTGACATTGATGAAGAAGTCAAAACAAGGGCTGCATATTGTTTTTTTAAATCACAGATGGCCAATTAACTGTATATCGAGGTCATAAAACAATCGTGCAAATTTAAGATAGTATTTGAATAATCATGATAACTGTATAGTAGAAAAAAAAAACTTAAAAGTGTAGTGAATGAAATTCGATTAATTTGATTATATTATTCGTAATTTGCTCTTACTAACAAATTTAAAAAAAGAACTTTTTAAGTATATGAAAACTAAATATAGTAGAACATATGCTTTTTTTTTTAACTTTTTTAGATGGTTGTACTGGCTTTGATTAGATTCATTCTACAGCTATACGATGGCGTACACTGACCTCCTTTTTTTTTGGAGAAGGGGTGTTACGAGAAAGCGTCAAAGTGAAACTAAATGGTAAAAACTTGTTGGTCTATGGGTGAGGAGCTTGAACCCCCTCCCCCTGTGTACGCTGCTGCAACATTACAAACTCTCTATTACAGCGTTTCTTAAAGTGTGGGGTGCACCTCCCATGGGAGGTGATAACTCTGAGAGGGGGGGGGCAAACCTATTAAGAAATCTAAAATAAAAGGTTTTTTAAAAAATCATTAATTTAGTGAAAGCATACAAACAAAATACTTTCTGATATAATAAAATATAAAATACACATTTACACTGATATAATACACTTATAAATGCATCAGTAGTATGCAATGTATTTATTATTATAATTTAACAATACTAAGTTAAGAACAAGTTTGATAATTACCAGAGACCCTATGGTCGTGTATTAACACTTATCTTGATAATTTGTACGGTTTATAATTAATTCCTTGAGACTGCCAATTAAAAGTTACGCGATTCGCTCCCCAATGCCACCGTTTCCCAAGTAGACGTGCGTATTTTGATGTTTTTGTTGGGGGGAGGGGAAGGAGAAAGAGGAATAAACAAGCAAATCCTGTGAAATAAGTAAATCCTTCGAAAACACTGCCAAAATCCTTTTATTGCACTCCAAAAACCTCCGGAATAATTTTATGGATAGAAGTACTTAGAAAAGGTCGTACTTTGAAAAGACGTATATATGTCCAGAAAACCAGTGTTGGCTTGATTGAATATTAACGTCGCACTGTTCAGCTACACGGGGGTTTTGGGGGCCCGGACCAAATTTTGAACCATGGCCCGGTGACGGGACGCCCACCTGAGCTGGCACCTCCCTCCCCTAACTACCACACCAAAACCAACGGGGGGGACTTTTCCCAGCTCTTGACGGGATTTCGTGCATCGCTGCCCTACACGGTGGGTTTTTTAGTGGTCCCTGGGCTCGAACACGTGAAAAAAACAACCAGGGAATTCCGATACCTACCCACTCGGCTCCAGGCCAAAAAACTAGTGTTGGCAGGGGAAATATTTATATACGTCTGTGGCATATAAGGGGTTTAAAAAGTCATATTGTAGTTTTTAGTGTCAAAGTAATTATTATTGAATTCAATACATTGTTATTGTATGGAGGGGGGGGCGCGAGGAAAATGATGATTGAATATTGGGTCGTTAAAATTGAAAGTTTGAGAAGCACTGCTCTATTAGTATCAGTCTATTGATTGTGAATCATCAAGAAGTGATGAAGGCCACTTTAGAGGAGATACTTCGCTCTACTACTTTTCCTTTGACCCATATGTGTTGTGACGGGCTCATCGCGATTTCCACTAAAACTCCTTTCGGGTTTCTTTGGGGCCAGAATGGCAATTGTTTCCAACCAACTAGGGAGAAGTGAAACGTGAAATATGCAAATTAAGAATCTTATAAATAGTAGAAGTTTTGCATTTCGCGGGGGGGCTATGGGGGAAATGAATATTCCCAGGTCTATGATTACAAGTGTTAAAAAAATTAAGGGGAGGAAAAACCCGCATCCAGGGTTTAAAAAAATCCTCCCGTGGTTCAAGGTTAAAGGGGGGGATACCATTCCACAAGAGTTAAAAACACGTCAGTTGGGGTTCAAGTGGTTTCTGCTACCCAAGGAAAAGGGGGGATAAAACATCTAATTTAAAATACCAAGAACTGTGTATTTTTGGGGGTTAGGGGGTTTTGTCAGGGGGGAAAATTAGACATAGTGGCCGTTCCCTCATTTGGTAATACGTAATGTGTGTGTTCTTTACCTCCCGATTCACTTGGTTTTTAAAAATTTCTATAATTTTTTAATGCTTAAGTTAAGATCTTAATAAAAAATATTTAAAATTATGGCTATGTCTGGTTCTTCATCCCCCCCCCTTTCCCCCAGGTCGCAGAATATTATTTTAGAAGTAGGGGGGACCCCCCCAGGCCCCCTCCTTTTCAATGTATTTTTGGGATTATTTTTTTCTTATGTATTTTTTATTTCGGGGGACGCGGGGGGGCAAGGGAATTTTCTGTGCTTAACTAATTCCCGCTTTTAAATACCTCAATAGTTTACCAAATTTAACCCGGTAATTTTAAAGGGGTGACCATTCATTAAACTTTTTCCCCAAAATTTTTACCCATTCTCCGTTTTTCACAAAAAGGGTTTTTTTTAAAGGTTACTAGCCGTTACCTACCAGCTTTGCTGGATATTTCATGATGTTGTATGAATGTATACTGTTTATGTACATATATATAAGTTATTGATATCTACGTCTTAACATTAAGCGTTCGGTTTTGTATTGAAAAACATTCTTGGAGCTTTTCCGCATTCCTTGATTTAAGAAGGACAGGCCTTAAATTCTTAAAATTAAAGTAGGGAGAATATAAATTAACGCTCCCGAAAACCTCTGATACAAAGTGGATTTCCTTAAAATCAATTTTTAGTTCAACAAAATAAACACATTTGCTAAATTTCAAGTTAAGTCTAATACTTCAATAAAGGAAAATTTATATCAATATGGCCTCTTGGGAGTCTTTATCTGTAAGACAGTTTCTTTTCGGATTTCAACATAACAACAGTAACATGCATAGCAAATTTCATTACTGTAAGTCTAGCAGTTTGAAAACAGGAATTTTTTTTATAACTGTACGCCCAAGTTTTTTTTTTATATCAATATAGCCCCAGTAAATTCCCTTGAGAGTCGATTTACTTAAGAAACGTTCTTTTCGAATTTTAATTGAACAAAAACACATGCATACCAAATATCATTATTATAGATCTAGAAGCTCGAAAACAGAATTTTTCTATCTGTATGTCCCAATGACTTCTCTCTCTTCCCCCCATAGAAGTCGATTATCGTAAAATTCGTTCTTAGCAGATCTCTATTAAACAAAAGAAGCTAGCTTATCAAATTTCAAGTATGTGAATTTAATTGTTCAAAAACAGAAATTTTTATCTATAGCGGCCCCTTAACCCTTTACAATCCCCCTTGCAAATTGGTTTTCAAAAATCCCGTTCTCAACGAATCTCTAGTAGCCAAAAAAATATATATATTTATCAATTTACATTATTATCTTTCTTTAATAAATCGTGTTTTTATTTAAAAATAAAGCTATGCATAAAAAATTTAATAATTTCCGCTGTTTAAAATGTAACATTTTTTTCAAATTAAAAGTCTAGTTAAATTTTCTTCGAGAGA
This sequence comes from Trichonephila inaurata madagascariensis, assembly GCA_019973955.1. Classification (NCBI taxonomy): domain Eukaryota; kingdom Metazoa; phylum Arthropoda; class Arachnida; order Araneae; family Nephilidae; genus Trichonephila; species Trichonephila inaurata. The sequence continues at coordinate 283,545 of BMAV01013220.1, forward strand.
CAAATATGAAATTTAAAGTTATAATAAACTTTACGAATCAACTCTATATTTTATTTTCATAGTATATTCATTTTATTTAACAATTAATAAAGGTAATACATATATATATATCCTGGAAAAGTCTCCAATTTCTAACTAAGCAATGCATTTTTCAATAAACGTGAAAAATGTACTTTTTAAAATTCTACTGAAAAAATAACTAGACAGTTTCTGTTATTTCGGGAGACAAATCTTTTTATTCTTGTAAGACTACGAATTTTAATTCAGTGTTCCTTTTTCTAGGATTAAAAGAAAAATGTATTATAAATAATAATAATAATAATAATAAACTAGAATATGGAGTGACAGTTGCTTGCGATTTTTATTATCGTTAATATAAGTTGAGAGTTTTTCTTCCCTGTTTCCAATTAATTGTTTCCAATAAAATAATTCTTACTTTTGTGTGGGAATAATTTCTTTTTCCCAATGTCATTCCATGCTTTTTAACTGAAAAATTCTGTTAAATTTGACTTTCAAAAAAAAAATTATTTGCCACGACAAAATTTTGCATTTTAAGTCTGGAGTATAAGAATATTTCAAAATTGATTTCTGTATATATATTTAAATTTGATAAATCTAACAAAGTATTTTTTCAAAGTAAAATTTCTGATAAATTAATAAGAGAACTAGTTTCTTTGAATTTTTCGTTTAAAGTTTTCGGTTTAATTTTTAATTTCAAACGGAAATATTTTCTTCCGAAATTCAATTTGCTCCCTTTTTTTTAATATTTTATATCTTTTGATTAAAAAATTAGAAATTATGAAATATATTTCACTGTTATATTTTAATGCTGCTGCTATATTTTAATTATTGTTTTCAAATAAAAATCTATGTGTTGTTCTATTTAATCTAATTTAGATCTGATAAATGAAATTTTTCTTATAAATGTTTAAGAGAGATGTAAAATTTTTATCTTCAGAAACAAAATAATTTTACTTTTTTCCGAATGTAGTTTAGTTTTATTTTATCAACTCTAGTCATATATTCTCTAATAAAATAGTTTTTTCTTTAATTTTTTGATGAAAAATGTTATCTTTAACAACTTAACCAATTTTTACAAATGTCGAAAACTAAAAAAAAATTGCCTTATTATTTCAAAAGTACTTGTTCGAAATAGTTATATTTATGGAATAAAGATAGGTAAAAATAATTGAATAAATATATATAAAATTATTTGAAATCAGTTTAAAAAATAATAGATATAAAAGAACTTAAACTCTATTGAATTTGTATCTGGCAACTTATTATTCTGAGCTTACTGTCAATGCATTCAGATTTATAAATAATTAAATAATTTGTGTAACGAATTTCATGAAAATTTAGAGGGGAAAAAAATAACAGAAATTTTGGATCATATCTGCGAAAACTAACAGTGAAGCAGAAATTGGCTAATAAAAATCAAAAGCTACATAAGAATTCAAATAATATAACATAGTTACATTTTTTTCCTTTTGTTTCAGTTTGCAGTGTTTGATTTATTAATTGTTATTTTGTTTCTGTTTTTTTTTAATATTTTTTTAAGTGTAAGCCATGCGGAATTTTGCTATTCATTATTTGTTTTATTCTACATCATATTCGAAAAAACATGTACGTATTATTTGTGAATAGATATTTTAATTTTGTTGAATAGAAGATACAAAAATACCTTTCAAAATTACATATTTGGAATCTTTTTACGAATGGAAAATTTTCTATTTAGAAATATTTAAGTATCGGTAATAAAAATGAATGCAGTAAATAATTTTAGAATATAGTAAAACTTTTTTTAACGATCTCTATTCATTAGAGTTCTCAAAATTTAAAAAAAAACGATTTTTTAAACCAAATTTGATTTTTACTACTTCACAGTAATATATAAGATTTTTTGCAGTTCAAATATATAAGAAACAATTAAATACTATCCAGAAAAATGGAAAGATTCCATTGAATATCCCAATGTGTTCCATTAGAAATATTCCATTGTATGTGAAAAAAGCAAATATATATATGCACACACACATATACATATATATATACAGTGAAATATGTTTAACACGAAAAGGCTTAAGACAAAATATCGCTTAACACGAAAAAATACAACTCTGTCCCTACAAAATACTAAGCATTTGCATTCTTTTTTTTCTTTTAACACGAAAAGAAAATCGCTTAACGCAAAAAGAGTTTTCTTCTGGAGAAAGAGTATTGAAACTGAGCAGACACTTAAGGCAATGTTTGAGAAAGTTTCTGTATTACTGAAATATCCAAAACTGTCCCATCGCAAGAATTTATTGCAGTAAATGGTGATAATGTGTGTACAGCCCCAATTATTGCTGACAAAAAAAATTTGGAGTTTGTTCAAAGCTCAAAAAACAACATTGATGTAGATTCTGACGACGAAAATAAAATGAATAATGCAACTCCTGTTCCCACGTCATCCGAAATGAGGAACATCATGAAAAGTATGTGCAATTTAGACGCATATTCCAATCGTAAAATGAATAGCAAAATGTATGGCATCGAATGATTTGTTAACAATTTGATGCTAAAAAGACAATGCAAAGAAAAATGCCCGATTATTTCCCGGAAAACAAATATTTGTTTTTTAAAATTGTGTTTTAAGTTTCATTACATTCTTGTGAATGATTTTGTTTTAGTGATTTTTATTAAATACTAGCATAAATACATATATATCTAAATCAGATGTACTCTAAAAAACTTAATTTTCTTGAATATGTGGGGTTTTTTTTAATAATATCCTTAAGCACGAAAACATTTTTCGGTCCTCTCAGCTTTGCGTTAAACGATTTTTGCTGTATTTTAGTTTCTGATATGGACCTGGTAACAAGAATCGTCATCGCTACATATATGATCCACGCACATGCATGGCGAAATATCCAGTATCTTTGAAAAGATTCAGCAATCTGTGCGGTGTGGGTGTCGTAAGCATATCTTAATGCAGTGGTGTCCAACCCCCGTCACGTGGATCAAATACTACTGATCCGCACAAGAAACATTAAATCATTTCCATTTTATTCACTGCGGCATATTTTTTTTGGGTTTGGGCTTCTTATGAAAATCACTTTATATTCTATGTTAAATCACTTTATATTCATTTTTGGTGTAGCTATATTTTATTCTGAGGGCACGTTTATATATATATAAATACAATTAAAATAAAATTATTAAAACAAAACAATCTAAAACATAAACAATAAACGTCCTTTCCCCCAGCGGGTCGCGGTAAAATTATCCAACGTAGACCGGACCGCGGCGATAAAAAGGTTGGGAAAGAATCCATGCAACAGTTATTATATTTTGGGGAGGGGGGTTAAAAAGATTTGAACTGCTTTCTTATTCTGGTTTTATAAATTTTTATCATTTGAGGAAGAAGAGAGGGGCATTTCCAAACATGCTGTCCATGTGATTGATATTTAAAAATGATTTCTAACCTTCATCTTAGATTGCATGGGATATTTCGGTACACCCTGCATATAAATAGAGTAATGAAGGAAATGTATTGAAATATGTTTTCAAATATTGAAGCAAGAGTTCCAGTTAAGAATGCTATGTTTGGGTATTTTTTATCGTAATGTTTCTCAAATAAATCTTTACCACAGGTTGATTCATAACTACTGTGGCCAACTTTAAAAGCATATAACTATTTATGGTAAATTTTAATCGCTTTATTGCCAGTTTTATTTAAGAAATGAAGATTTAAATTAACAATCTAACTATTTTTATTAGTGGAAATAAATTATGGCTTCGAAATTAGATCCTCAAAACCGAAACAAAATTTTACAGCTTTTGAAGGAGGATTGCTCAAATTGTGTTATAAATAAAGCATTTAAAAATCAGAAGAGACATTTTTCTAATAGATTATTATCTAAACTTCGAAAAGAAATAAAATCTGATTGGCAATCAAAAGCTTTAGGAAAAAAGTGTGGATGAAAGGAAGTCCTTGGAGGGGAAAGTTGAAAAAAAAGCTGAAAAGCCATATCGCTGTAAAAAATCCTTCGTCCGAAAGAACTTTAGGAAAGAAACCACAAGTACAGTAATCAAAAAATTGACGCCAGAAAAAGAAAAATGGCTATAAAAAAGTAAATTTATCGGTCTATCATCAAATGTCTCAAAAACCTTAGAAAAATGAAGAAAACGTTCTTGCCCTCTGCAGTTAATGTTATGCAAAGGTAGATATAAAACATGGATAATTGCTGATGAAGCACTGTTTCATCTGTTATTTACAACTGGCAAAACAAATATATAATATATTTCACGCTAAAAGTGACGAAAAGACGCAGCTTTTTGAAATAGGCAAGTTGGCCGTCAGGTATTATGGTATGGTTGGGAATGTCCTCTGAAGGCTAAACAATGCCATTTTTTGTAGAACCAATTGCTAAGTTGATGCTAAATACTATAAAAATAACGTTTTGAAGCATATAATCAAAGAAAGTAAACGTCTTTACCCTCAAGGAAACTTTTTTCTTCACTAAGATTCTGTACCGAGTCATACTGCAAAATCAACTATAAAATGGCTGAAACATAAAAAAAATAAATTCTCTTTCTGATGAGAAACAGCTACCCTTATCCCTAACTGTGCTCCTTGTGATTATTTTTTATGAGGCTGTTTAAAAAAAAGGCTGGAATAGACGTACAGTAAGAATCCTTCAATGGTTTCAAAAAGCAATAAAGAAGGAAGTTGGAAAAAAATGCCCCCAAATGTGGTTGACCGTTCTTTTTAACTTAACAAATTATTTAGGTAAAAGTTTTTCTATGGGGAAAACCCATTGAAAAAATTTTATTTTTAAAAAACAATTCAATAAAAAAATTTATGATTCTTTAAAATTGGTTACAGTATTTTGGAATGAATCTGTATTTACATAAATATATTGGGATTTATTTTACATATTTAAATTATAAATCAGCTTTTATAAACATTGCTTTTTGTAAATAGTCTTATTTTTCTGGTATCTCTTTTAAGCAAGGGAGTCATATGATGGTTCTTATAAGCTAATATACAATAAAATAAATACACACACACATTCAAAATTGCATACATCAAAACAAAAAGTAAACCAAACAGAACCGGAATCAAAATCTTATTCGATATATATATTTTTTTAAAATTAAATAAATAAACTGCCCTTGTGTATACATATTACCTAAATATAAACATTGTATTCCTGCTACAAATAATGTCACTTCACGGCAGAAAAGAATGCCTATAACATTTTTGTTGCTTGCTATCCCAGAAACATCTAAATTTAATAAAACTCAATTTGTGTCAAGGCGATGCTTTCAGACGAGTCGGAATTTTATGGGCCCTCTGGGATAGCAGTCGGGAACATATCCTTCCCAAGAGTCCAATGAAAAAGAATGAAGCCTTCTACGATGTCTCAGAAAACCGACGTCTAAATTGTGTACACATTTATAATAAAACAGATTTTTTTCTTTCTTTTTCGGGTAATCTGTCTCATAGCGATTGCAGTGCTTAGGCCTTAAATGGAAAAAGACATACATTCTGTTGATTTTTATTTAGATACTTCGGTTAAAAAACGGTACTTTATTTTTAGGGTTTGGAGTTTTCGGTTTGTGCAATGGCTGAAAATTACATTTATAGCTCCACTGGGTTTAGAAAGAGAGATTTGAAACGAGTGATACTAAATGAAATTGGTAGAATGTTTTTTTATATCCCTTGAGCAAATATGATGGTATTTTGTAGCATTTTATTAGTTATTAAGGAATAAAATGCTTAGATTTACTGAACTTTGGGGGAAAAGGTGCTATATATTACTAAAATAATTTCACACATCATTTCGTTTGGTTTTGTTTTTTTGGGGTTTTTAAAAGTTGCCAAAAATTAGACAATCCCCAAAGGAAAAAAAATCTAAAAATTTCCCAAAAAATGAAGGGTTCTGAAGGATTTCGTCTTTTTTAAATTCCAAAGAAGTCAAGATGTAGGCAAGGGAAACCAGCTCATAATAACACCTGTGATACTCAGGGAATATCTTCTGGCCTTGACTAAAAGTGAGATATTTTATATGGCCATTCACAAAGCGTGAGAAGACAGTCTGGTATTTCCTAGACATAACTCCGAATGAACTTCCTGGATTTCTTCTGAAGTACCAAGGATGACTAAAAGTTCTTCCAAGTCGGTTGAGTTCAATCTTCCTAAGGAAGGATAATTCACAAAAACGTAAGAGACCCAGTAGGACTCACCCCGTCCTCAACCGAAGTCCTTACCAAGATATCAGCTTTTTAAGGGGACACAGTACGATTCAATTGACAAAAATCGGTCAAAAAATCAAATCTAATTTTTTTAGTCTAAATTATTTTTATATACTTTTCTATAACCTCGCAAAATTTGAAAGCTCTAAACTTAAAAAATATGCAGAATTATGATAGCTTTTGCGTTCGTTTTTATTCACATCCCTATGGCAAATCAAAATTTTAAACTTACTTATCTCAGAAAGATTAAATAACTATTTTGTCTTCATTTAAAATGATAATCCTTTTTTTCTCTTATTCCTAATGCTTTGATTTTTTTTTACCAATTGCTAATAGTACATGTAACAAAAGTTGGAATGCATTTTGGAATCAAAGAAATACTTATTTTTTAAAAAAAATAATTGAACTCAGAATTTATAGGTTTTTTTTAAGTAATTTTCACTAAGCATTCATAAAAAGTGGTATTGTACGAATACCAATCATGTTATCGCAAAACCCATACCAACTTTTGTTATACATAGTTTGAGGTACTTGTAAATCATATTTCATGCGTGTACGTAAATTTTTGTAAGAGTAGCATTTTAAAATCACTTCACAAATTTTAAGTTGTTTCCTTAAAAAATTAAATGGCTAGCTTTTTATAAATTTTTGAGAGCACAAAAACGGTTTTACGTAGCATACACACATAGACAACCAAAAAAATTTTGAAAATCTTTAAATTAAAAATTTTTGTGTAAATCGTACCATGTCCCCTTAGATGTCCATCATTCTCCACGTGGTATGGGGCCCACTGAAAATGTACACTATGATTAGAAGAAATCTGATCAAGAAGATTTAGGATATCAAAGCTAGTCTGGTCCCCTATAGATGTCCAATTGGAAAGATGCTCAACTGAAGCATGGCTGTTAATCAGAATCCAGACGTTTGGCTTTTATTCAAGCAAGCAGAGTGGAACCAGTTTCAATAGCATAACAAGGGGTGATTTTTGTGTTTGCATAATCATAATAGATTTTACATCACATCAGTCGGAGAAGTAATTTCTAAATTGTGGACTCAGTTTCAAGTACGAAAGAATCTCTAATAGCATAAGAATCTCAAAGTCTTGGCGACTATTTTAATGATGCCAAATTCTTACAATAAATCATGGAAAAGAATCGTAAGATTCACTTTAGAATGTGCTAATTCATGTGACATTATAGTTACATGATAAATGCAATCATGCGCTTCCAGTCAATGAGGTTGACTCATGTGACATCATAGTCACATGATAGTGAAAGCCACGTAATTCTAGCCAATCAATTCAAAAACTAATGGGACGTCATAGTCACATGATAAAAACTATCTTGTGTTTCCAACTAATCAGTTCACGCACTCCGGTGTTGCCAAATTTTGCTCTTTGCAGAAACTTTCTCTTAAAAAGTACATATGTATACAAAATGTATTTTATTTAAAAGTATAAGCATAAAATGCGACTTTTTTTTAACTTAAAAAAATCTTTTTGAAGAAATTTTTTTCCCTTACATTTAAATATCTTTACCCAAATATGAAATTTGAAATTTTATCTGAGTTTTTCAAATAGAACACAAGTACAGTTATTTTATTGTTTATTTTGAATTCAATGGAAAACACGTGTTTGTTTTTATCGTGACTTCATGAATCAAGCCCATTAGTTCACGCATTTCGCTATTACCAACTCTTGCTTTCTGTAAAAACTTTTAAAGTATATATTTATAAACAATAATAATGCACTTGATTTAAAAGTACACTTATAATATTCAAATATTGTTCCTTAATTTTAAACTTTTTTTTTTTTTTTTTTTGTAGAATTTTAGAATTTAAAAATTTTTACCAATTAACCAATTTTGAAATTTTATCGTAACTTTACAACTAGAGCAACCAGTATAATTTAATGCAAGTTTTGAATTCAGTGAAAAACACGTGATTATATTTATTATTGAAACTTCATGAATTCGGTCCATATTAAGGTTTTCGCCCCATAATAAAAACAAGCCATGTATTGTCCCTTGTTATTTGTATTTTGGAAACATGAAAAACGTAAACATGTATCAAAAAGTTATATTTTGCCGTTTCCATGTACATATGAGACAACAACATTAAATTTAAGAAGCAGCTTTTAGAAGATACAATGAAAATCATTTAAGACGAAACTGAGGAAACTGAAACATTTTTTCGTGTTAAAAGAATATTGCAAAAAAACATATATTTTACAAAATTATGTTTATTAGAGTACGTTTTATTTACATAGATATGTATGTATAAAAACTCAAACTCAGTGGAGCAACAGCCCATGAGGGCCAGGGTCTACTGTACCCATTCCAGTATACGTGACCATTAGGCGCTGAGGTGCATGAGCAGATGTCCCGATCAGGTGGTAAGTCTGAAGCGAGACCCCTAGTGTTTAAGTCATCAAGCAAGCTTGGTACTCATTTATCGACCCACTACAGTAGGGATGAAAGGTGAGTTGACCTTGCCCAGCCCGAGAATAGAACCCGAACCTGTGGTGTAGAAGCGCGATACGCTACCACTCGACCACTGGGTCTAAATATGTATATATGCATGTATTTAAAAAAAAATTAATGAAACAAAAATATTCACAGGAACTAAATGAAATTTGATACAAAAATTTCAAGTTTTTTTTTGAAAAACGAAACATTTATTGAGTTTTTGGTAAATAATCCGATAGTTTTCTTTGCATTGCTTTTTTAGCATAAAATTAACAAAAAGTTTTTCGATGTCATCAATTTTGTTATTCGTTTCGCCATTGGAATGTGCCTCTAAATTACACATACTTTTCATGATGTTCCTCATTTCGGATGACGTGAGAACATGAACTGCCTTTTTCATTTCATTTTTGTCGTCAGAATCTGCATCAGTGCTGCTTTTTTAACTTTAAACAAACTAAAAAATGCCTTTGTCTGTCATAATTGGGAATGTGCACACGTTATCATCATCTACTGCAACGAATTTTTTCTATGATACAGTAGGAAAGTCCAATAAAACAGAAACTTTCTCAACATTTCATCAAGTGTTGGCTCAGTTTCAATATCTTAGCATTAAAAGAAATATTTTCGTGTTAAGCGTTTTTCGTTTTGTGTTAAGACAAAAAAAGAAAGAAAATACATGATAGATTGTAGGGACCGTTATATTATTTCGTGTTAACCGATATTTCGTCTTAAATACTCTCGTGTTAAACGTACTTCACTGTAATTACAAAAAGAGCATTGATATTTTGATTACATCCTTAAATTTCGCAACGCAGGAACTACACTTCGGTTTAAATAACTTTTCAAATTCTAAATTTCAGTATTAAATATTTTCAAATATGATAATAACATATTCAAAATCTGTAGAGGATTATACTAGACAAGATGGTATACCCGTTCTTCGCACGGGTGAATTAAACAATCAAACAATACAGATGGAAAGATAAAGAAGTTTTTAATGACTTAATTTTACGTGAATTGCATATTAAACAAAACAATAAATCGTTTTTTGCATATCTGAGTTGAACAAAAGTTATTTGTTAGAGTATCCGACTGCGTTCGGAACCGTGATATTGCAAAAATTTATAAATGGGTAATATTTATTATATTTAGTGTCACTTAGATCAGAAAATGTATATAACATTGTTTTAAGAATATTATTAAAAGAAAAAATTATTTAAGTACAATATTTTAACAAAAAATCAGCATACAGAATTACCAATTTTCAAAACATTCTCCTTTTATGAAAAATTATAATAATATTTTGCCTGTATGTATATCAGACCTCTGTACAGAGGCTGAATTAGAATTTGTGAAATATATAACTTAGAAGAACTTGTGAAATATATCACTACAACAGAGGGGAGAAATTTTTTTAAAAAAAAACGCCGATAGTTATTTTAATTGGTGGTAACTATGAAAATAATGTGAATTTTTCAAAAATTCCAGTTCAGACTCTCTGGAAAAGTCTTTGCTATATAAGCAAAATATTATTATTATAGAAACATTCTTTGTAAAAGGAGAACATTTTGAAAAAAAAAGGTTATTCTAAGTTAATTTTTTGCCAAAGTATTGTATTTAAATATTTTTTTTATCATAATGACCTTAAAACAATTTTATAATATTTTCTAATCTAAGTGACACTAAATAACATGAAAATTATCCATTTATGCTCTTTTTTAAAATTATGCTTCCGAACGTAGTCAGATGCCTTAAAGTTTAAGTCTGTAGATCTAATAGCAGATAAAAAGGATTTTTTTATAACAGCCCGTAACTCTCTTGAGGATCGATTTTTGAAAACGCCTTCCTAAGTTGATCTCTGCTCAGCAAAAATAACACATTGCTACACATTTCGTGTAATAAACATTTAAAGTAGTGTAAATAACTTATATCTGGATGTGTAATACATTAATACTCGTTCCTGCTATATTTATTTTATTTTAAATTTGTAATATTCACAAGCAAAGTTGCTCCTTACATTATAATGACGATTCAATCGAAACATAGCGAAATACTGGTGATTGAGCCAAGTTGACATCATTTTTGGTGACCCTGTTGACAACTTGGCGATTGGTTGAACGGTGCAGAAGTTACTATGCTGTAGCGCCACCTAGTGGAAAGCTGCAACAAAGTGGATAGTACAAAAACCTTCTCCACAAAAAATACATATACATGCCAATTTTTATAGTGATTGGTTTGAACGGTATTGGAGTGATGCGATTTTCATATATACCAACATCAATTTATATATAGAGAGAGATTATGCAACTTTTAATTTTAATACAAATTACATTTGAATTGTAATGCAAAAATTTTTTTTTAATGATTTCTAACTTTATATCCACTTTAACGAAATTAAATAGCTATGTTAGTTCATGACCTAACCATCATTTTTATATTCATTTTAGTTTTTGTTTAATAAAAAAGCAAAAATTTTTGAAAATGGATTTTTTTGAATTCCGAAAATATATAATAAGTTCCCGGATGACATATTATTTTTCTTTTATTTGTATTGATATGGATATGGAAATATCCATATCAATGCAAATATACGTTATTGCTTGTTTAAAAGGATTATAACTAAAAAATGAAATAGCATTTTTTTTAATGTTCAAAAATGCATTCCCTTCTCTCTATTGGCTTAGAATATTCCTCTTTCGATCTTTTGAAATATGTTCTTTTTGAGCACTTTTCGAAACGAGTGAAAGTTGAAATTATTTTCTTGAATCAAAACCTTTGGGAATGTAACAGAAGAATCTCTGAGCTCTCCACAAAAATAATATCAAAGGATTTATGAATTTTATCCTATTAATACGTGTGGATAAATATTTGTGATAAAAGAGATATAATTCAAATTCAAATTTTATTGCGAACAGCTGAAAAAATGTGATAACAGACATTAAAAAGAATTTCATGTATATATCTTATTATTTATGGTTTTGAATTTTTAAAGGCGAAAAAAGCATATTTTCTTGCATTTTTTAAAATACGAGGGTTGGGGCAAAAGTCATGGGAACTATTTTTTTTCTTGAAGATACCAGTCCGGTTCGAAAATGTGCCGTATACAGATGAAAGTTCAAGGTGTTAACTACATGTGTGGACAATGGATGACACTGAAATATCGAAACACACTAATTTATTACGATAGTATATATATATATACAGGGCAATATTGCCTTCACAGTGCAAAAGAATGACAAAACAGTACACATAAAGTTGATATGTGACAAACTTGGTCTTAAAGATTCTTAATGTAATCCATGAGCTGCTCGATGACAGCACGTGCCAAGTCGGTCCGCGAACTGACCGGTCGTTCCGAACATTGCTCATCACTGATTGACACACGTCCTTGCTGAAACTTTCCTATCCACCGTGCTACTGTACGGTATGGTAGGGCATTATTCCAAGGGCTTCCACTAATTCACTGTGACATTCCATCGCATCTCTCTCTCGGAGAACGGCTATTTTGATGTAAGCGCGATGCTCAACACGGTTTCACAGCCCTCGCAGAGCTACTACTAGCAATCACAGAGCCATCTCATGTTCTGTATATACACTATGTCTGCATAACTTTCACAAGACACATATACATTTGTGATCCGTTCGCATATCTACAAGAAAAAAAAAATAGTTGCCATGACTAATGCCCCAACCTTCGAATATTTTATCTTTTTTATTTGAGGATAAACAAATTGGATTAATAAGAGTTGTAGATAGCCAAAATTGCTGACATCCGTTTCTAAACTTTACTTTAAGATTTTCCGTTGGTGCCTATTGCAGCGTTTCTCAAACTGTGGGGGTCATGATAACTCGATAAGGGGGGCGCGAACCTATTGAAAAGTCGAAAACAAAAGATTATTTAAAAAATATTAATTTACCGAAAGTAAACAAACAAAATACATTCTGACATAATAATAAAAAAATAAAATACACACTTATTCTGATATAATACACTTATAAATGTATCAGTACTGCGCAATCTATTTTATAATTTATTTAACAATTCTAAGTTAGGAACAAGTTTAATAATTACCAGTGTCCCCACGGTCTTGTCATATATAAAATTAAAAGCAAAAATTAAATTTTATCTTGATAATTTATGTGGTATATAACTCACTCCTTAACTTCCGATTAAAAATTAGGCGATTATCTCCCCAATTGCCACCGTTTTCCACGTAGGCACGCATGTGTGATATATTAGAGGGGGAGATAAGGAATAAATAAGCAAATTCTCTGAAATAAGAAAATCCTTCGGAAACAATATCAAGGTTCTTTTATTACATTCCAAAGCCTTCGGAATAATTTTATGGATACAGTGCATAGAAAAAAGTTCGTACTTCGGAAAGACGTATATATACGTCCGGGGCAATTAACGTTTTAGATGATAAAGAACAAGACATTTATATACGCCGGTGGCACTTAAGAGGTTAAAGTCGTATTGTAGCTTTAGTGGCAAAGTATAGTGTTACTGAATTCAATACATTGTTATTCTATGGAAGGGGGCGCGATGAAAATTATGATTGAATATTGGGTCGCGAATATTGAAACTTTGAGAAGCACTGGCCTATTGCGATCAGTTCGTTTTGTAATATGATTTTTTTTTCAATCTGACCGTAAGAATTCCTTACCTACTATAATATTACCATAATCAAAGTATTTTCAAACCTGGTTTCAAAATCTAAATAAAAGGTAGCGAAATGTTGAACCTAAGTTAAAACGTAACGTTTTTTTCCTCGCAGATTGTCTTTGGTCCATTGAGAAACTGGGAACTTCGTAATTTCCAATTTTATACTCTTTTAGCTTAATTCTCTGCCAAGAAATGCTTAAATGATGATCTTTGATTTAATAAAACTTAGGCTGTTTACCTTGTAACTGCAAATTAACCTTTTTACATTTTGTAAATAAATTTGTTAAATAGGTAAATTCTGGTTTCCATTTGATTACATTTTCTTTAATTTTAAGAGTCACAATCTGGTTTAATGAGAGCCACTATCGTAGATCCTCAAAAAAAATTTTTCACTTACGTGGACCTCTTGTATGTCGTCATAGACCCTTCGGGGTCGATATGGACCACTTTGTGGATTACTGGTCTAGAGAAAGACAGCATTATCTTTAGTCGTTACCCCTTGTAAAAAGATTTGTTAACATTTACTGAGAAATCAACATCACACTTGGTTGCAGATTTAACCAAAAATTCAGACCTTTCATTTCCGAAAACACCAGTGTGGTCAAGCAAGAAGAAAATACCTCGCAGCGTTTTCCAAACGGGGTGATAACTCCACGAGGGGCGCAAGCATGTTGAAAAGTTGAAAACGAAAGATTATTTTAAAAAAATTATTAAATTACTGAAAGTAAGCAAACAAAATTATTCTGAGATAATAAAGAATGAAGTACACATTTACACTGATATAATAACTTAAAAGTATTTATCACATGTATTTTATAAAATTTAACAAAAAAGAAAATTTAAGAACAAGTTCAATAATTACCAAGTGACCGCATGGGGTTGTAAATATATAAAAATATCAAGATTTAACATTTGATAATTTGAAAAGGGTTTAATTAATCTCTTAACTGCCGATTAAAAGTTATGAGACTCGCTCCCCAATGCCACCGTCTATCACATGATGTATTGGTGGTGATGGGGTGTGAAAGAAAAGCAATAAATAAAAAAGTCCTCTAAAATAAGTAAATCCTTTGAAAATATTATCTATGTTCTTTTATTGCATTCCAAAGCCTTCGGAATAATTTTATGGATAGCAGTACAGAAAGACCCATTCCGGGAAAAGACGTTTTTAACGCCCTGGGCAGTTAACGCTTTGGCTGAGCAAGACGTTTATATACGTTAGTGTCACTTAAGAGATTAAAGTCGTATTGTAGCTTTAGGATCAAAGTATAGTTTTCTTGATTCCAATACATTGTTATTGTACGGGGAGGGGGGGGGGCGATAAAAATTATGATTGAGTATTGGGTCGCTAATGTTGAAAGTTTGAGAAGCACTGACCTAAGGATATCTTTGTCTTTCAGAATTCTAAAGTTGTTTAGAACTTTTACTACAACATTATAGCAATACGAAACGTTTTTTGCGGTTTCTATGGATGAAAAAAATCGGAATGAATCAAATGCATAGTCAATCCTCCAAACTGTATGATACAATACATTCGGTAGCATGGTTAATTCTTAAGAGTTACATCAGTATACAATAAAACTCCTAAATAATTTTCTAATGTTTTTTTACCAGTTACCAAAAACAAAAAGATCTTTTGATTCTAATTTTCAAAAATAATTTAGTAGCTCGATTTCTAAAAAAAATTGTTTCTCTATGCACACAATTGCCTGCTGTTCCTTTATTAAATCATCTTAAATTATGTAAACTTGAGTTGGTATTTATCGATGATTTTAAGATGTTACAATTTTTAAAATTTCACTTACGTATGGTAAGTGTTAGAATACAGAATATTATAGCACTGAAAAAAAGTAAAACTTAAATAATATGTTTTCCTATGTTATGGACCATTAACAGAAAAGAAGATAATCCTGTTCCTGAACCCTTTCTCCACTAATTA
Source organism: Trichonephila inaurata madagascariensis (assembly GCA_019973955.1). NCBI lineage: Eukaryota > Metazoa > Arthropoda > Arachnida > Araneae > Nephilidae > Trichonephila > Trichonephila inaurata. The sequence goes on from BMAV01013220.1 coordinate 298,858, forward strand.
TCTGCAACCATTTCGATTCAGGTCAGTTGGATGTTTTGTTAATGGCCCATCCTACTGTAAGGAGAGGTAATTTAATATTCATCTGTAATGACCGTGTATACGTTACGGACCATTAGCGAAACCCATTCAGTTCCATTGTAGTAAACATATGTAGTTTGGTTAATTTTCGTAACTGCTTGTAGAATAATTCAGAATCAATCCGAAAATAAAAACTGGCACATTTAATATATCTTTTAACCAGTGTGTATTTCTGTACACCAAATTCAGTCATTTTAAAGCTTGGTTTATTTGCTTTATACAAATGAACCTAACCCATTCAATGCCAGATAAATTTAGAGCCTCTTGTCCTATATAGGTGCCAAGATTTTATTATTTTTAAAAAAAACATGAAATTTTTTAAACATAATTTGAAAATCCTCATATACTATTGTAATGGCATTTTTATGGTAATTTTTATTAAAAAAAAAAAAACTACGAGTTAACTCGTACTTGGGGGGGGCGGGGTGTCACTGAATAAGATTCCACTGCTGAGTGCCTCTTATGAGTTATCCCGTAATAGTTTTTATTCAATAAAAATCTTTATATACAAAGATTTTTTTCATTTTGTTTGATTTTACAAACTCGTTACCTAACTTCCTCTGGTGACTGTCAGATGTGTAATGTTATGTCAGATTTTAATACGGATGTGTAATGACCCTCAAAGGGAAAAAACTATAAGACGATGGTAGTTCTAAAGAGTTGTAAAGTTATAAAAATGGACTGATGAATATAATAATTAGAAAAACCTAATGAAAACCTTTGATTGGTAGAAGAAAACAATTTTCTCTTTAGTTCGAAATTTTCCTGAAGAATACTTACATGTTATGTAACCAAAGAAATCGAGGAAGTAAAAAGCTGAGGATGTGTCAATTTAAGGAATCAGTTATTATGCATTTATTTCATGGCGACAGCAAGAGAAAGCAGAAATCACAAAAATATGACTGATTTCTATCACTTGGAACATCTTCCTCCCACAGAAAAAAAAGAATGCCTACGAAGCAATATCGAATGTATGTAAAGTAAAACCACGTAAGGAGACTAGGTATTTCTGTCCAGTGTATACCAACAACCCCTCATGCTCTTTGGTTAATCCTGGCTTTAAAGCTCACCGTACAAAGCAAAAACAATAAAATATTTTTCTAATTTTTGAAATACATTCATATATAATATATATATACAGTGGTGCACACAAGAGAGGTGTCCTAGGAGTCAGGCTCCCCTAAAGCTCTTGATTTTTTTTCCGATTGATTATAATTCTAAGTATATAGTACGTAAAATTTAATTAAATATTTGTTATTAATGATTAATTTTATAAATTAATGCTAATTATTTATTCAAAAGCTAGTTTTTTACTGTTTTTTGTTCCCGAAAATCGACAAAATCAAAAGAAGCATGCTACAAGTATGGTGAACTTTCGACCTTGGACGCCCCCTTCCTGTGTGCGCTACTGTATATATATATATATATATATATATATAGGTCAATTCTCTACTAACAAGAGATCACATATATATATATGCCATGATTTGAAGTCAGAAACAGACTTAGTTTTTAAAAAGGAACTTTATTTGATCAAAGTTAGACATCATCTGATGCAAAAATGTAGAGAGAAAAAGAACGCCACCGAAAAACCTTAAGTGGGTTAAACACTTAAAACACCGATCGCGGCATTCATGAATGCTCTTGAAAGTTAATGCTGACAGGGCTATTAAATGTAACGATCCGGAATTAGACATGTTTATTGGCTAGGCCATATGTTCGGTAGAAATAAATGGGTGTTTAGTTTGATACTTCAAGAAGTGAGGAAAAAGATGAGTTAAGTGCTAGATAGAGAATTTAATTTTTAATCTAATTTAATTATCCTTACACACATACATACACACACATATATATATATATATATATTATATCTTCAATAATTTAATTGTAATAGCTCTTGAATTATTAACGTCCAATCCTTCAGGAAAACCATGTACTTACTTAATTGGTTACCGCCTACCGGGGACTTAAGAAACTATCTCTATCCACCTCCTAAAATCACGTGACGTCCCGTTGCCTATAAATACTGAGATCTGGAAATCGCATGCTCTCTTCTCTTCTGCTCTCGGCTCTCTGCAATCATGTAGCCAGCCAGCTGCCGTGCTGTGTGTTGTCTTTGTTGTGTGTAATGCCGTCCTGCTTTATGTTTATATGTTTTCAAGATGTGAATAAACTGGATTAATCTTCCAAACTGCCTCATCAATAGTATTGAATACGTAACATCAACCAACATGGAAAATGTATCTAATATACAGTCATTCACTCTTCATCGGCCACGCCCTACCTTTGGTTCGCCACATTAAAATATACCACATGCCATGACAAAATACGGCATAGTATGCATCACTATAAGTTTCCTTATATATATAATTATTACATCTTAATCTAATAGTCTGTTTTAATTTTAATAATAAAAATGGATAGTTAATATGTTTTTTGTACTATATAAACTTTTCATTCAATCTTTCTAATAATTTTTAACTCACATAGAGATATGTAATCAATCTAAAATTGCAGCACCCTACGAGATATCTCGTAACCAGCACTATTGGTACACTCACTTACTCCGATATATCTCGTCAATGGGTTAAATCTTTTCTCATATACTTTACATTAACGGTAAACTTTTAAATTTATCTAATACAGTAAGACCCCGGTTATCTCATCATGTAAATAATGGGGTTAGGGAAAGATGGGAAAAAAAGTTTTCCCAAAAAACTGAAATTTCAAATTTTTAAACAATGAAGAAAAAAATGTTTTTCCTAAAATATAGAAACATGATTAAAGAATATACATACAAAAAAAAAAAATTTAAGTCAATGTTTACATTTCAGATCAAACAGCCCCTTTTGTATTTTCCAATTTTCCTTTTTAAAAAGAAGGTAGATTGGTTAACATATTGGTTTGTTTGTCGTCAATCCATATAGAAAGTCGTTTTTCCTTTTTTCTTTTGGTATTTTTTCTGAACGGGGAATTTGCTGCGGTTTTTCGTAGTTCAATTAAAAAGGGCAATATTTTTACTTATTCTAAGAATGTTTCCTTTTGTTGAAAATTTCCAAATTCAAGAGCACCCATTTGAGATTGAGTTTACGTATCGATTTTCTAATCATTGCATTCTTTTTTAGTGCTTTTTTTGTTTCTTTATTTTCGTGTTTTTTTTTATCGTCATATAAAAGCTAAAAAAACATAATATATTTGTCACCATAGAAAGTTTTATTGTATGAATTTATACTTACAATAACGTCAACAAATGTTTGAAACGATAAAAATACGTTCGTATAACCGTAAGAAAAAAGAAACACAGATTAACTGCTTCGGGTATTGGGAAACCAAAGGTTAATTTGGGGGAATCCCACAATTCAAATAAAAGGCGAAACCTAAAACCGGGTTAACCTTTGTATTGTAAAGGCTCGTTTTAAAAAATTAATTAATCATTGGTCTTGAAATTTATATTTGGGGCATAGAATTAAAAAAAAATAAAGCTTTTATAAGCCTGACAAGGAAAAATTTTTCTTTAAAATAAAGGAAGAATAGATTATATCTTTATGAATATTGTATTGATTTAAAATTCTCATAATACTTTCTTTTGCAAAATATGAATCAATTCTAAACATAATCCGATGTTTGAGAGTAACTATGGTAGCCTAGTGGTCAAAATTACGAAATCGTGGGCGGGGAGGGGCCCCCGTGAAAAGGGAAGTGCACTTTTAACCTGTCAGGGGGAATATCCCCATTGATATGGGTGTAGTATTGGGGTGGGGGGGTGCCAGTTCATGTCGTCAACTTCCCTTTAAACCCAAACCCCAAACATTTTATTTCTAATGGAGCTGCGGATTGGTGTTTTACCGTTGAAGATCTAGTACATTCCCCGAGAGTTGTTTTTTCTTTTTAATGTGGCACCGTATAAGTGGTATACCAATCGCCGCAAACAATCTTAACACCTAATTTTCTCCCCAGAGGGATTCGAGCTCCGACGATGTGAAACTGTACTAGGAATTTAATTTTGCCGAGAGCACCCAAGACAAACAGGTACTCTAAGGATCTTGTAGTATCCCGTGGTCTGGGGGTATCCTTTCTTTATCATCCACGTGACCTATGTTTGAGGGAATAAAAGATGGACCACTAAACTCTGCCATAATAAAATTAGTTTATTATAATCTTAATTTATATGCAATAAAACAACACTAGTCTAGGAGATTTATGATCAGGAGTGATGAGACCCAAACTGTAATTCTAACAAATACCGTAATAAACAACCGAATCTATATCTATAGATGATTTCCTATCTTACTAGAATCCGCTCTAGCATTAAAGCTTAATCTAAACAGTCTTACCGCTATTTCCTCGGCGAACAGCTACGGTCCTTATATCGTCAATATATTCTTCGATCCAACGTGATCCGGCTATGGGATAATCTTCTGGTCTCGGATCCACTTAGAAATCAACTTCAGTGGCACTATTAAACCGACTCATAGAACACTCTTAGACTCTTCTCCTAGAACTTCACCTAGCGCTTCTAGAACTCCACGTGAATACTAACGTTCCAAAAAATATATACAATTCCTAATCTGCTTAACCGCGCTTACTTCTTGGGTTGGTTGGAAAGAATTGCCATTATGTCCCAAAGATATCCCAAGAGGATTATTAATAGAAGTACCGATAAAGCCCCGTCACAATCTTTTGCATGCCACATAATCATACGACATGGACGGTGTCCATTCTCTGCGTCATGAAAATCCACCGACTTGGGCCGGAGTCGTACCCGCACAACCATAGGCATATAAGACCAGCGTCAAGCCAACTACGCCCTCCAGCCGGTTCAAATTTTCGAGTGACATTTCCAATAGCCCTTATGTTGCTTTATAACGCGACGTTAATAAAACTCACTCAGTCGCAATACTCTCTTTTGCCCAAACCGAAATGACCTTAAGTACAATTCTATCTTTAGAAACTCTGCATGCAAATTTCTTCTTATCAGGTATGTAAACAAATAAATTCTATGGTTAACAAATAGTAGTTTGCAGCATAGAGTGTGATGTGATTTTCTATTGCGCATTTAGCAATGTCAAAACAAGTAACAATTTTGTGTCTTTTACTTTACATTCACTGACGGCATTGTTGGCATTCACTGGGGGCAACTAATCATGTCGGTACAATGTTGTCGAAGTCCCTTTAACAAATTTTAAGATTTCAGGCTTGGTCACATAGTCGGAATGCGTGAAGCTGGTTGGTTTTACTGAGTAATGGGCTGTCATTAACACCCTATGGGCATGGTTGTGCAAAGGAATTAGCAGTAATGGGTGTTGTAAATAAATCATGGACGGAATGAAGGCTCTAGAAGGCAAAGATATGTGACTGCGGGACAAGTTTAGATTATTGAGTGAAGTGTTCCAATTGCCCTCACAGCATAAATGTCCACTACCCATTGCAATTCAGTTGTTTGTATATACGTATATAAGTCTTATATTATTAAATTTAGTTAAGTTCTATTCTGCCCATCCCTGTGTTATCTAAAATTGTGTATAATTTATTTCTTCTGGTAATACATTTAAGAATTTTGTGTACTGAATGTTTAAAATAACATAAATAATTTATATCTGCATCTGTAGCACCTTTATACTCCTCTATGTTGCATTTATTTTATGTTAAAATTGAAATATTCGCAAGCAAAGCCGTTCTTTACATTGTAATGGCAATTCAATGGAAACTTGTTGAAATCTTGGCGATACAGCCAAGTTGGCAAACATGTTGGTGACTATTTTTTAGCGAGTTCATGACCCTATCAATTCTTCTGGAAATTAGTGTAGAAATCTACTAAAATCACGATCTATGGGCGTAAGCGGATTTTTAGAGAAAAGGTCGAGAGGCCTATAAATAGACTCACTCACCGAAACTGAGTTAGTATTGTTTTGACTGGCGATTAGTTGGTATTGATTTGACCGAGAAGAGTGAAATAGCGATTAGTGATTACTTCGGATGTTGAATAGGACGATGGAGAGCTTGCGAATAATTTTTAAACATGCTTGTATTTTAGACACTGATAGTTGTGTCTGACCGCTGTAGAAGGTGTGAAGGCCTTCTGAGGTTTACTCAACAAATTTCAGTACTGTATCCTATATTTCAAGGATTGTTTTTCGACAATACATTTCCCCCTCGCTCCCGAAAGAACTGTTTTTGTTCTTTTTCGACTGAACTGAACCCTTTAAATCCCGTGGTGCAACCCCCGAGACCGAAAGGGCCCACTGCGCCTTCCCGTTAAAAAGGCCTTTTTGGCTGATGTTTGATCAAGGAGTTAGTCTGACGCGAACCCCCAGTGTTTAGTTCCCAAACAAGCTTGGTACTCTTTAATCGACCCACTGAAATAATGAAAGGTTGAGTCGACCTTGCCCAGCCCGGGATTTGAATCCCGTGCATGGGGCATGGAAGCGCGATACTCTACTACTCAGCCACTGGACATGTGGGGCTTATTTTTATAAAATCCCCAAAAATCCCAAACATTGAAATTAATCGGTGAAATTTTTTAATTTTTTAATAAATATTTTTAAAAGAAGTTAAATTTTTTTGATTTTTTTTCACTTGCTTAAGTATTTTAAACATGGTAAGTATTTTTATTTATTTAGATATAATGTATGAATTATAATTTTTCACACAAGAAATCAAATTACATGCACTAAAGATTTCCCATACCATCATATCTTAAAACATTTAATCCACCATATCGATAAAATTATAGTGTTTTAAAATGCTGGATTGTTTTTTTTAAAATAAACTAGATGTATAATTGTGGTGATTTTACTGAACTATATAACATTAGCACGAAAAACAAACTAAATGTATTTTTTTTTTCTTTCAGGTAAGGCTCTTTGATTTGCTACGTTGACTACAAATTCATGTTATTCAGTATGCAGGTAAAAATCTTGGAAGTACTGCTTATTTTATAATGCTCACAGTTTTAAGTTGTTTCTTGATTTTCTTTAATGGAGTTTCCCGCAAGTTAACATAGAAATTTTAATAAACGCTTCCCTAATAAAGAGCTATTTTAATATGTTTAGAAGTAATAGTTTATGACATCTTTTGAAAGTATGATCTCTTAATAATTTTTTTTTAAACGAAAAAAGCTTTTTGCTTCTGTTGATTATAGATTTAAAAATTTCAAATTATATTTGAAAGCACATTATTTTTATGAATATTTATTTTAGGTTGGAAGACAGTATTCAGATCATTTAGCCTAAAATTTCTGAGAAAAAACTGTAGTTATCTTTCTGATTCGCTTGTTAACTGTAAAGAAGTTAATTTCTTCAATCAATATAATATCTAAACTTCAGATTTAAAAGTAAATTATTTCAGTATAGACTTTTGGAAAAAAAAATAGTTTATGCTTTTATATCCTAATGCTTCATTATTTATCTAATAACATTTTTTTTTTTCGTTAAGCCGTTATTTGATGAAAATATGTTTGGTACTAAAATAAACGTTGTAAACTTCCCAACAGTTATTTTACCATTACGCATTGTTCTTTATATTGATTTTATCCAAAATTTAGTTTGAAAATGGTCAAATGCGTTAAATTTTTGATTTAAATTACGTACTTAATAAGCTTTTACGTAAAAAAAATTCGATAAGTACTTGATATTAAGATCTAATTTATTAAAATTTTTAAAACTTTCCTTATTTTATTAAAAATATTTTAAAAATCATCATTTCTTATCAAACCTCAACAAAAGGCATACACAGGCAACTATCTCCCTCCCCCTCACACAAAAAACAAACAAGGTTGTGTTAGCAGATTTTTGTCTAAATTACATGAAATTTTTAGTTCAGAGTGTTTGTATTTGTTATTTAACCTAAGTTTTAATAAACATGGATCCTATATATAAACTTTCTGGACATAAATTCCAATAGATTAACAGAAATTTAAAGTTATCGTAACAAACTTGAAATCAAATTACATTATTTAAAACATTGGTGCATAAAAACGTCTAAAAAAAGCAAAAAATTGCGGGAAATAATGAAACAAAGACATAGTCTGACTTAGATAACACTAGCATAACTAATGAAACCAGAATTAGGTACTTACTTATTATACCGTCGGTAAATTTCATCAAATCAAAAGACGTCGCCAAAATGTCACGACATGCAGCCAATCCCTCGCCGTCAAGATGGGCGATAACATTACTATACAGTTAGCTTAACATTTTTATGTTGTAATGTGGTAATGTGGTTGCCATGGGGATAACGTATACTAGAGTTAATTTTTATTGGGGTTTTTTTTTCACGGTAAACCTATTAATTTCAGACGATTTTATTTGGTTTCTTCAAAAATTTAACCATTTTCATTGCATTTATTCTTTGATAGTATAATACATTACTACCGAATTATGTTATTAGCTCAATAACTTAAAGTAAAAAAAAAACATTGATTTTTTTTTTGGCAATTTAAAATACTCTAGGAGTTAAAATTCTATTAGACTTTTAAGTGTATTTTATTCCAATGGTTTTTGCATAATTCGCACATGTGTATTCAGAATTTAATGGAATTTTCTACTTGAACCTTTTTACATTTAAAAAAGTATATTTATGCCCGACGTAAAAATACAGTCGAAGAATGAAGTAAAACCTCATTTGTCATCAACAATTTACTTGTAAAATAAATGTAAATTTATCCATAAATGTTAACTATATATATACCAACTCTTCTGAAGGTTTAGTGTATTTTTATTTCCTCAATAAAAAGAGCTTTTTCTTGAAAGTGAATTTAATTAGCTAATATATTCTATGAATATATTCCTTAGCTAACAGAAGACTCTTTAAAATATAATATATGAGAAGAGTGAACAGAATTTAAATCAGTTTATAGCCTTAAAAATTTGAAAACGACATCAAATGAAATTTTATACTTCATACATACATGATGCTTTATTTAATATATCTTCAGAGTCTTTTCCATTATTAGTATTTATTTCGATATTTCCATTTACTTTCGGAGAATCGTAAATATTTAACTTTTCTATTTAATTAAAACCTTCTAGCAAGACTCAATTTTGCAATGAAAAGTCGTAAATCTATACTGATAGAATAATAATTTTCATCAATGAAAATGATTCTATTAAAATGTGAAAAGACCCATTTTCTTTAATATGTATATTTGATTACTTTTAGGTTTTTGAAAAATACTGAAGGAAAATTAATTTCGATTCTGTTTTTTCGAACAAATGGTAGGCGAAAAAGAAGTTTTTTGACATAATTTGTGAGACTTTCAAGTTCTAGTAATAAACTTTTGTGAAAGGATTTAAGTTTAAACCATTAATCAGTATTATTTTCGAATGAATTAATATTTCCTTCAGATTTGTTTGCACTGATAGAAGTCGATTTTCTGAACTAAAGTAATTCTAGGGAACTATTTGAGCATTAATTCTTCGAACAAGATGCTGTTTTGACTAAAAATTTGGATTCTTCATAGCACATTTTAGATTCTAAATACCCACAACTAAATATGAACATACCCATGAGGATATTTTCAAGAATAAGAAAAAGGAAAATCATAAACTTTATTTTATATATAGTCAATATTAATAAAAAATTAAATTTATTATTTGTTAAAATTAATAATTGCTTACTTATGTGTTGTACCATCGACCAATTTCTTCAAATCAAAAAATGTTGCCTACTCAAAAGACATCACCAAATGCTATCATCTTGTTATTGTTATTATTTTGTTTGAACATGCATGGGAACAGTCTTCTACTACTAGCTGTAAATCACGGCATTTGGCGACGTTTCTCGAATTCTCCAAATTGGTCGACGGTTTTTAGTATGTAAGCACCACGTAATTCTGAAATTATTTTTGAACGTCTTCTACACTGTCAAAATTATTATAATTATAAATAATTGACTACTATAATTTATCTTGCTCGCTATATCAAATTATTAAACATTAAAATCTTTTAAATGCTTGCCTTATTTTCTTTTATGTAGAAAAGAACTAAGAAAATAATTTACCGCTAAGCATTTAGGTCTATTATTCAAATCATTATTCCCCTTGTATTGCTAGTGAAGCTGATTGTGTGAGAGGTTAGCACCTACCTCTTGGGCACTTAGATATGTGGGAGGTAGGGAAGAAACACTCGACATGATCCAATTTATCTATTTATCTATCACACAATGAAAAGACACAATTTCAACTAGTATTACTTAGAGAATATCTCAATGCTAACCGTGGAACAACGACGGTAAAACATGGACGATTAGGAGACTATCAAACTTGATCCTTACTTAATAAGGATCTAACCTATCATCCGATTTAATCTAAAATCAATTTAATCTCAGTGAACAATCGTCACTTAAAAATTTCCTCTTAATGAGTTCTTAATCGCAGTAGTTCAAATATGATACCTTCAGGAGCACCTGATTCGAGTATATCTCCTCTCCTACTCTCTATTCAAGCTAAAAAACGACTATATATAGTAAGTTAATTTGAATATTAGAATAGTCTTTTTCCGAAGGTTCGGTTGTGAATAACACGAATTGATAGCCCAAAGATTTCCCAAGAGGATTAATTGAAGGACCACGTATACATCCGTCACAAGTGTCATTTATTATATAATTGAGATAGAAACTTCCTTTTAAATTCTAAGAGAATGAAAACTAATGCTTAAAGTACATTTATTCAATTGAAAAATTCCTTTTTGCTTAGAAAATATTTTAAACACACAACAAGGGGAAAAAACTATTTATTGCTTTTACGGAAATGTCGGATTTTTAAGATAGATTCTAATAGAAGAATCTAATCTAAGATAGAATGAACGAACACTTTGGTACTTACGTATTACATCAATAATCGCCAACTCTATTAATATTTCGCCAAGATGGCAACCCGATTTCATATGTGTCCTACATGCTGAATTGGTGACCATGTGCTTCGTTTCATATAAAGTAGCCAAAAGGTTGCGATAATACGTAAATACTAATACTTTTTTATCTTTGATCCTTTAAAAAACAGCAATGTCTAAAATTACTTCAAAAAATTATATTACAAGCATAAAAGTAAATTTCGGAAGGCAATATTTGTACAAACAAAACAAATATGTCTGATTCGTGTAGTATTTTTCCATCAAATATACTTTTTTGACGATTGTTATTTTTAAATAAATGAATAATGCATTACCTGAATACTAGTATATAATCACATATGTGTACCGTGTTTATTATTTATATAATAATATTTTCAATCTCTTAACAAAGCATTAAGAAAATAGTTTTTAGAAAAAACTAAGACAGCTTGAACTGAGGAAAAATAAAAATAAAATCATGAATAAATATTTTGAAAATAGAAATGGAGCTAAATGATAAATAAAATTTTTTATTGTGAAAATTTAAATCAAAAGAACAGTTTTTAACTTTCTTTCACTTCATTTGTTACACAATGAAAAATATTTGAACCAAAATCTTTTGGAGATTTTTTTAAGTAAAGAAACTTGTTCAAATTAAAATTTGCAAAATTTTTACGAAATTAAAATATTTTTATTTAAATGTTTAGGATTGTGAATGCAAAACACTCATTATTCTAAATTAATTATTTTTGTTTTTTAATTCCCTTTCTTCTCTCTCTCTCTCCTTTTAAATAAATAATATCTAGTTTAATTTCTAATTGAAAAATTTCGCTATTTGATTAATTTAAAAATAAAAATATTCCAAAGAATAGTTTCTTTTCCTTGACAGTTTTCTAACTATGCCCTTTTCGGTACCTACATAATATATTGTCGACCAATTTCACCAAACGAAAGGACATCGCAAACTCAGAAAATGTTGCCAAATGCTTTCATTGTTAATACTGTGTTCAAAAGTGAGTGAGAACGGTTTCCACTATTGGCTGTATATCGTGGCTTGGCGCCATCTTTTGATTTGATGTAATTTGTCGACGATGTAATACGTTAGTACTCCTTTTTTCTAACCAGTTTCAAATGATAAGGGTTACAAGTATGGCATTTATAGATTCTTAATTCCATTTTATTTCCTGATAATAATGTAATATTTAAATAAACCTGGTATATCATTTTATGTATAAGTAAACGCATTTATAAATTGTATATTTTATACATATCCAAGTAATTTCGTATTGTTGCTATCGTTAAAGTGTGAAGTCCATTATTTCATAGAATAATTAGGTATTTCAGAAAATAACAAGACAAACCAGTTAAAGTATATAAAATTCTTGAATTCTTTGCTTTAACTAGGTATTCTATAAAATAATATATTTTTATAATTATAGTTTTTTTTATAATAATATATATGTATATTTATTATTTACACACGGTTTGTGACTATACACTTTGATTTTTTTCACCCTTTTTGTACATATTAAGGTTAGAAAAATGCTTACAAAACAATCAAATAATAATCTGAAGTCAAGGTTTTTGAAATAAGAAAAACACTCGAAATATATCCGAAAGCAACAAAAACTGTAACAGAACTGACGCTAAAACTCTAAAATACTCTACACTGTTAAGAAAAAGAAAATAAAATCATTGGGAGAGTTATTAGAAACACGAATGTTATATATTAAGTGGAAATTTTACGAGCTATTTGTTTACATTTCGATTACCCCTTTCCCCCGACTCAGCTGATGTGCAAAATATCAAATCCAGGCAGAATATAAACTAACTGAAGGTCAGGTTACTCTAGCTACGTTCGATTTCAATATAATAGTCATAGGGTGCCATCTAGTGGTCATTAAAAAACGTTGCAGCTGAAAAGTCATATTTGCATCGCCCGGCCTACCACAGAACCTTTGTAAAATGCACATTTGCACTGCCAGTCACGAAGGGGTTAGCAAATATTTTTGCAACCTGTTTTCAAGCAATGACTTAAACTAGAATGGAAGACTAAAATGTAAATAAGACAGATTCAATGTGAGAGATTCGAATCTTTATTAAGTAAGCGTAGGTCAAAGGGAAAAAATGTGCTGTACTTATTAGTGAAAAATTATTAACTTTGATAGCAGAAGTAAAAAATTGCAAAAACAGCAAAGAAAAAAAGTATCACGTGACTATTGGTTACCCCAGAATTATGATATTCTTGAATTTCAAGGCGTAGAAAAGTTAATTATGCCAAAAGCAGATGCAAAACATATTCTTTTTTCTCTTTTCTGATTAACTAATGTTAGCAATGTGAGCAATAATAAATTATATCATCTGATTTTCTTCATTATTTATCAATTAATCATCCACAATAGGGGAAAAATGTATATTTCGACAGTTATTAGCCATTTATGATCAATAAATTTATAAAACAACTTTGGAAACGTTTTTTTTCACTTTAACAATCTATCATTAGTTATTTCATGGAATAACTAGTTATTTCATTAAATGAATAGGTAAAGTATGAAATTTGTTCTCTGTTATATATTTTAGCTGACATCATTTCATGAAATATCTAGCTTTTCTATGAAATAACTGGATTTTGTACTTAAACGGTAACATATATACACATGAAATTCATTCACTATCTTATATTTTGTCACTAACTTCATTTCCTCGAGATTTAAGTCGTATTTGGCATGCTGAAGACAAATTCTATAGGCAAATCGGTTGTGATTTTTTCCCGCTTTCTTTTCCGATATTCCTGGATAAAGTCTCCTAGTCTAATCGTCGCATTTGATGTGATTTAAAGCTCATCTTCTCCGGAAAACCTCTTTTTATTTCTTGGCACATATACGACTCGCATTCACGAAGAGATTTTTATGTGGACGAATGTGTCCCTAGAAAATTAAACATTTTTTTTTTTCGTTTCAAAAAGTATTTAACAATTTAATGAAATCTATGGATATCCAGGATAATGTTTACCTAAAACAGTAATTCTCAACATTTTTCTTTTTTTTCTTTCTGTGGCGGCACACTTGTAACAATTCTAAAATTTGTGGTGGCATTCTAACAATACAATAAGTTTAAAAGAATTTTACTTATCTATAATACACTACGAAAAATAGAGTTTACGATAATAATTTACAATGTTAAATAAAATACTGTGTACGAAAAAGACAACAAAATGTTTCTTGAGTAATTAATTACAAATTAACTATAAGAATACTTCTAAAAGTATACTTGGAGGTGTAAACGAAAACAATAGCTGGAGAGGAAGATATAATTTTGAATTATATAGATTTTATAGACAACCCCTGACATCATTAAACACATAAAAAAATAGAATAAATTGGATTGTCCATATATGTAATTCGAATATCAAATGATAATGTTTTCAAAAAGATACTACAATCCAAAGTCACTGGGATTCAGAAGCGTGGAAGACCAAGGTTGAGATGAACAGACTCAGTGGAATCCGACTTTAAATGAGAAAGTCTGGAGAACGCGAAGGTGAATGAAAGGTCACTGTGCAGGAAATTTCAAAGGAAGGCACTGGCCCACGAGGGACTCTGTCTTGCTGGATATGGTGATGAATTATAAGAATACATTTGAAATTTGAGCTTGATGATTTTTGATAACTTCTTTTATATTGGGTCGCAAAAATGATAATGTTACTCTCATTCCATCACCTACATTTAAAAGTCTCAATCTTTTTTAAATTATTTATTTTTGAATATTGAAAATCTTAATTCATACAAATAAGACGTAGATAATTGTAACAATACTTTTAAAACTTTTTTAGCTATTATGGGATAATCGCCACTAATTTTAATCCAAAAGAAATTCGTTGACTCTACCGAATGTTTTGAAATAAAATCTCATTTATTACAGAGTGAAATTAGTTCTTTCTTTTCTTTCAATATTAACTCATATACAGCTGTATCCGTTATCAAAAATGGATTACGAATCCAATCAATTGGGTTTTTTTTGGAAAGTAATGAATAATACTCTTTGATACTCTTCTAGAGTAGTCAAATGGTCAATAATAATTTTATGAAGTTTATTTCTATAAAACGGCCGAATATTCAATTCAAGATTTTTATTTTTTTTATTTTTTTCTAAAAGCAAAATTAATAATTTTATAAAAAATTTTGGGGGTACACTAAGGGGCCGTGGCACAGTGGTTGAGTATCACTAACCTAAAGCTATCACGTCTGTTGAATATTTGCACATCTCGGAAAAGAATCGATGGAGAAAAGATTTTTATTTTTATATAAATAATAAATTTTTAGAAGTCGAGATTTTTCATCTTTAAATATTACTTTCCGAGAATAACCTTTTTGGGGCAAAAATTTATGTATAAAAATTTTAAAATGAATCTATACCCTGTAAGCAATGCACTATATATTAATACTCTTTGCGATGGGGTTAAATATTTCCTGTAACGTAATTTTACTTCCAAAAATAGAAGACACATGGAATACTTACATTTAAAAACTCCTAATCAAGCCCAAACGTATCAAACTGAAAATAAGCTAGATTAATCATGGTCACACTCTAAATGTAATTATGCGTTTTTCGTTTAATTCAAAACTGATCTTAGACTTGTAATTGTTCCTTTACTTGCAAATTTTATATGCAATTTCGACTTTGATGACTGGGTGAAGATGTATCAATTTTCTTCAAAAAATGTTCAAAATTAAAAAGAAAATACTTTTATATTATACTTGTACTTTGTATACCTACGTGTTTTATTATTGTTGACAATTATTCGCTTTTTTAAATAAAGTTTATACAATAAGCAAAAGTTGTCAATAACGAAGTGCATGAACTAATTTCTTGGAAATACGTGACCGCATTGTCATGTGACCATGGCGCTATTTGTATTTTTGAGCTGATTAGATGAAAATGCATTATTCCAGTTATGCGACTATGATGTCATATGAATTTATTAACTCAATGGCTAGAAATACGGGTGTGCAGTTATATGACTATAGCCAGCGGTTGCCAAACTTTTTGACCTCACGGACCAGTAAATTCATAATTTAAATACCGCGGGCCACAAATAGGATTTTTTAATTGTTAAATATATTTATAAAAAAAGTCATGTAAGAGCATATAATATGTAACTAGTTAATAAAATGAAACTATTAATTGTAACCAAATTATGAAAGCTTTATTAATAAACCATAATAAAATAAACAAAAAAAAATAAACAAAACAATTAAAGAATGGTTTAAGTATGTCAAACTTTTAGCATTATACATCCCTAGTGTGATGGATGTTCCTGCTTAATTGAAATAAGTTTATGAATATTTGTATCCAATGTTGTTAATGCAAGATGGAGAACTACATTTATTTTAAGCTAAGATCGGTACCGTGTTTTGATGACTGTGACAGTTGAAAAGGCCTTTTCTCATAAATAAGTTGTAGAAAATCGAATCAGAGTTTTCATCACCTAAAAGGCTATTCACTTTTTATGGAAAGCCAAAACTGAGATATTTATAAGGATGAATGAAATTTAAATTTGAGAGTTTCTTCGGATGATAGGTCGATGAGGCCTTCTTTTAGATGCATGCTTAAATAATCATCTTGAATTTTCGCTGCACACGGATCTATTATCTACATATAACAATGCAGTAAAGTAGTACGACTTATTTACCGTAGCGTTATTCTATGAAGTAGTGTTTTTATAATTTTTCACGTACGGTTATAAATTGAATTATGTTTCAATTTATCTTAAAACATAACTTAACGTGATGAGTTAGTATATTACGCAATTTTCTGGGGACCGCGAAATTTTCTCACGAACCACCACTTTGGCGACTTCTGACTGTAGCGTCACGTGAATTTATGTATTGATTGTCTGGAATCACGTGACTGAAATTATCATGTTATTATGACGTCATGAGTTCAGCCCATTGAAACTACCCAAACTGATTACAAACCATTGTCAAATGATATTATGTAACTCACGTAATCTTCAATTATCGTATTAAGAATGAGTACAAGGTCATTAGGTTTTATTTAAAAAAAATGTATTATTTAAAATTTTCTATTGCAAAGCCAAGTCTACATTTTATATAAATTTTTCCTATGTCAAAATCGTTTGGTATGTTTTGACTTGTTGTTCCAATCTTTTATCTTTTCATTTAGACTTAAATTTGGGCTTGGAGACAACGAATTTTATAACCATTTATAGCATTAATTTATTTAAATAAATACAAATAAATCTCTCTTTTATTTTAACACCAGTTAGTTTTTACTTAATCGTTGTCACTTTTTAATGTAGGTGCGACCACCTACTTAAAAGGTCACTTTTTAATGTAGGTCTCTAAAAATAAAAATTCCAACTGACTTCCGCATTTCCATTTTTTTTCCGATTACAAAAAAAAAAAGTGAAAAAAAGTGGTGCATTTGTTATCTGTTTACGTTTTACTTGATGGATTTCGGAAATAATTCCTTCAACTCTTGGAAATTCCATTAAAACTTCTAGTAAACAGCCTTAAAATTTATTTTTGTTTCCCCAGAAAAAATCTTCCTCAGGAAATAAAAATGATTTTCTTTTTGTAAAAGTGACTTTAGCTTTCACTACTCCAAAAGAAAAAAGAAAATCTTTGTAAATTAAAGGAATTTAAATGATATATTAATATGAGTAGATAAAAAAAAGAAATTTTAATTGATTGCAATTTTGACAAAGGTTAATATTTCATTCATCTCAGACAACATTGTAACTTTTTTAAATCACTTTTTTCTTAAATTAAGAGTTACATAATTTGGGAAAATTTTTGATGTTTAATAATGTTTGCCAAAGAAGTTATTTTCTCTGAAACTAACTAACAAATTATGGTAATTGAAATTCCTTTTTTTAAAAAAAAGATAGAAAGAAAAAGAAATTCGAGTATTTCCAAAATTTCTTGGAAATTTAATCTCTACACAAAGAATTATTCATTAACATATAAAGTAAAGTGTTTTTTATTTTGCTAAAACTGTATTCCTTATGATAAAAATCAGTAATTTAATAACCACCTAAGAAATATAATAATCGAAAGCTGTGTGTGTAAAATATAATCAACACATAATTTTTCCTCTTTTTTAAAAATATAAGTAAAAACATTTTTTTAAAAATATTATAAAGTACACTTGTGTCTTTAGTTTAGTCTTTAGTTTTGTGTCTTAACAAAGTCAAATGAAGCAATGTCGATCAAATTTCACAAGACTTTTTTTAAAAAAAAAGGAAATTTAAATGCATAAAAACATTTAAAATAGTTTTAATTAATTATAAGGAATTTTTTTTTTTTGTTCAATGGCAGTATTTTTAAAAAAAAATTCTTAATTCAAAGTTACATGTTGTTGTTTTTTTACGATCAAAGATAAATAAATTTAATTACAGCTTGTTAAACTCCGGCAAAAGTATTTTAAATATTTAAGTAGTTTTAAAAAATTGTCATAAACAAAGTCTTCAACTTTTATAAACTTATTAAAATTTTAGAGTTATTTTAAAATGGGGAAAAGTTTTTCTTTTTAAGGAATTTGTTTTTCAAAGAAAAAAAGGGGAAAATAAGCGTTAAAAAAGAGAGAAAAAAATATCTTTTTTTAATTTTTCGAATACCTTCCATAAACTTCAAAAATTTTTGAAAATTTTTTAAGGGAATAAGTATCAATTAAAAAAGGAAAAATTTTTTTAATTTCAATTTTTTTTAATATTTAGTTTTTTTTAAAAACCTTAAATAATAGACTAAAAAAAATTGAACCTTCATCATTTTTTTTTTACCATTTTTGTTTTTTAAAAATTTTGGAAAAAAAATGGAAATTTTTTAGTTGGGGCCGTTTTAAAAAATTTTACTTTTTCCGTTTAACTAAAATTTAATAGTGTTAAAATATTATATGTGTGTGAAATAAAATATAATAAAAGTACAAATCTCCATACATCATCAGGAAACTTCATCTTGAATCGATATGCATTCAAACAATATCCATAAACTTTCATTTTGTTAGCGAACGATATCTCTGTTTAATTTATTTTAAATTTTAGATGTTATAGAAACGTTGCTTGATCAACAAACAAACTTATGTTACTTGTTGTATAACAGGTAAGCCCCCTTTAAACTTTCCCTTGGGAAATTTGGGTTTCCCAAATTTAATTTTTCCCTTTTTCAAAAGCCTTTTAAATTTTTCTTTTTTTAAAAAGATTAATTTCCCTTTGTGATCCAACTGTTCCCCAAATTTTTTAAAAATTTTGGGGTTTTTAAAGATATTTTGTGGCCCTTTTTTTGGGGCCCACAGAAAAATTTTTTTAAGGGGTTTAAAAAAAAATTATTTAAAATTGGAAAATTTTAAAAAATTTAACTTAGAATTTTTTTCAAAATTTATTTTTGAAAAAAGTTTATTATAATAATATTTTGCCGTATATCCCCCGGACCTCTCACAGAGGCTAAACCCCAAAAATTTTTTGAAGATATAAATTAGAAGGGGTTTATCCATATTTCAACAACAGAGGGGAAAAAAAAAAAAAAACCCGATAATTGTTTCAAATGATTGTAACTCTGAAAATAATGTATTTTTAAAAAACTAAAGTTGAGCCTCAAAAAAGAGGTCTGAACATATAGGGGCAAAATATTATTATAATAGAAGCTTTTTTTCGAAAAGGGAGACATTTTTTTAAAAAAAAATTCTGTAATTTTTGCCAAAAAAGTAAAAAAATTGTTTTTGTCAGAATGTCCTTTAAACATTTATGATTTAGTCTAACAAGTGACACTAAATATAATGAAAATTATCCATTTAGGTTTTTTTAAAATCACGGTTCCGAACGTAGTTGGAAACCTTAAAAGCAATTAACTTGTAAAAATAAATATAAGTAAATTCTTTTTGTAGATACAGAACAATCTTAAATTTCGTAAAAGTCACGCGCTTCAAGCACGAATGGATAAATCTGAAAGCTTGACACTAAAGAAGGAACACCTGATCGACGTATCAAGATATATTCGACTTTAAAATCTAAATTTCAGCAGTAATAGCTCCTAAATTTTAAGCTGCAAATCTACAGAATACACAGAAGCTTCTCACACAATTATAAAGATTTTAATGTCATTCTGAACAATGTGTTTAAGTTAAAAATACTTCTCAACGTATAGAAGTAAATTAACGTAGAATATGAAATACAACTGCAGATAGTTTCGATACTTTGTGCACAAAAATGCTAACACGTATCTTCAATTATTAAATAAATTTCAATGGTAGATAACACATGTAGCACGAATGAATATGTAAATTACTTTAACATCAAGTTAAAAATGTTGGTACTTACATATAATCGCAATTTCTTGACGACATTATATGAAACGATGTACGTGAGTGCCAGTTCAGCGGATACGGCACATGCGAATTTGGGGTTGCCAACTTGGCGAGTAATCTTGAACGTTGGCGGTTGTTGCAATAATACGTAAGTACCAAAAATTTAAAAAAAAATACAATATTTTTTATCTGTCTTTATTTAAAAGTACTTGTAACATGTTGATCTGCTTCTCTCTCTCTCTCAATATTTTTTTGTGATATATTATTCTTTTGCTTTTCTTTTTATAGGGCTTCCTATATTACTTTTATAGTTTCAAGGGCAAAGTCGACAAAGCTTTAAGACCAATGTTGTATAAGATCCATGATCTAAAGAATGAATTCTTTCATTTATAACCATTTCGTAGAAATATGCTTTGTGCTATAAATTCTTAAAACACATACACAACCTTACATCACCGGAAAGTATTTATACATTTTACTCAAATATGATACTTTTGTAATAAGTAATTCCATATAATGAAAGTACTCGACATTTTATGAAATATTTTTTAACTAATCTCTACATCCAATCATATAGAACGTGCGGGTAATAACAAAATATTTTAAAGTACTAAGTAGGAGAAAAATTTAAAAGCCGAAAGTATATTTTGTTTGATATAGACGGAATTAAAACTCTGAACGCATGTTTAAAAATATTTTTAGTTCTTAAATAATCAAGGGGAAATATTACAAAACATTCATTAAAGGTACAACTGGTAATAAAGGTACACTAAAAAAAATCACATATATGCAATATTATTCATTTACAAATATATTCATGAGAATTCAATATTGAACGTAATTAGAATTTAAACCATTATAATCACTTTTCAAAAAAGTACCAATTTCATTCAGAAGCATCTTTTTTATATATATTTTAAGCAGACTAAATTAAATAGTCCGTATAGAAAAAATGTTGAAGCCAGATATCGGAAAAAAAAGTGTACAAGAGAGGAACCCAACTTAATGCATTCTATTTCAACTCATAACATTTTCGTGTTTTGTGATGGTCTCTTTCGTTACATAATTATAAAAATTGAATAAAATACAAATAGAAAAAGCAATTTATTTTACAAATACGCTACATGTTAAAAAGAAAATCCCCTTTTGTATCGAATTTTCCCCCCATCATTTTATGAACCATTTTCGAAGTTATTTAAAGCGATTCTTCGCTCCTGATATACATCTCGGAAATAGGAAACCATTGTACCTGTAAATGTTGGCATTTTTTTACGGAAAGGAGGCTGATAAAAAACACTATTTTTCTATCCCAAGGGGGCAAAAATCTGATAAAACTCATTTCATGTCAAAACGATGTTATCAGACGAGCTAAATTTTTATGGGCCATCTGAAAATGTAATAGGGAAAAATTCCTCTCCAGGGTCTAATGAAAGGAATTTTGACTTTCTGGCTCATTCTCAGAGAAGTTACAGTTAGATTATGTATTTATTTACAGTAAAAAAAAATCGCAGGTGGTCTAGCTTCTAACGGTTTTAGGGTGTGTACCCTAAATGGAAAAACATTACTATTTTGTTGAGTTTTATCTAAGCTTTGCTTAGGATCTCAAATTTTACTTTTTCGTTGTGGATTCGTGAGTTTATGCATTGTCTGAAAACTGCACTTGTTATGTCTACAGTACGCAGAAGTGAAACACATAGAACGCTATATCGAATTTAAAGTTAGTCGTATTGATTGTAAAAACAGAATGGAATACATTAACACTGAAGTGACCAGTTTTTTTTTACGATGAAAAGTAGGACGAAAAAATTAAGAAAATGTTACAATGTAAATATATGAAACATTTTATTAATTCAAACAAAAATACGCTAATTATGCTTGCCTTTTAATTATTTACTTAAACGAGTATTTTCTCATTGAATGAATTTTTTGTCAATATATTATTTTCTAATATATCGAAAATTTCGGAACAAAAAATAACCTTTATCTTTACTGTAAGTATTAGAGCTAAAATATCAACATGCAATCTTGATTTCTGACTTGTCTGAAAATTGCCAACTGAAAAGACTCTTTCAACTGGTGCATTAGTTCCGGGGCAGCACAACGTAAATTAAAAAAGAATAAATTTTCGTATGCAATGTGTTCATTATTGAAATGGCTAAAAAGACTGAAAGACTTTTCCCCCCGCAAATATTCGTTGCAGCTTGCTAATAATTTATTTTATTCCTTATTTTCTTGAAAGTATATGGTTTTTGTTGGAGTCTGTTTTCAAAAATTTGTAACTTTTTTTCATCTAAACTGAGGCCTTCTGACAACTTCGCAACTGTCGTTCGATCTTCTGATTGAATTGGGTCTAAATACTCAAGTTCTTCAACGTCCTGTTCTTGCTCATGCATTTATATGAGCTCATTACCTGTCAGCTCCTGATTGTGGAAATCCAAAACTTCTCGAACGTCATCACCATCCATTTCTAAATTTATTTTCCTGTCAAGATCAATAACTTCTTCAATCACATTATCAATTTCATCAGGTTCAGACATTAATTCCACCTAAATTTCAGTTATGAAAAGAAAAAAAAAAGACAGCTTTTCTAGGCGCCATTCAAAGTTTTGAGAAATTTCGTTACAAGATTGTAATGAAGTCCGATTGTTGCTCGAGGGTTCTCACTGCATCTAAAGCATTGAATTATTTCCAAAAAAAAATTTTTAACAGAGAGAGTCCATTGTTTTGTATCATAGCGCTCAAACAAAAAACGAATCGACGACATTTGTAAATCGCGTAAGACTGTCGTAAATCGAGGTATTACTGATGCATTCAGTGTAGCATTTTTGCTCTGGGTGCTTATAATTAAAGCCCTACTTTCAAACTGCATTAAAAAAAGGAACCATTGGACATAATGACTTAACTTTTTTATTTGATATACTTGAAGGAGAAAACGGTATGGCATACGAAAAAAGTTCTAAAATGTATCAAAAGATGGAACTGTAAACTGTGGTACATCCATCCAATGTGGAACAAACTTGACGTGGGAAATGGGCTTCACTGACAATACTAAAATTGTAGAACGACCTCGAAGTATCTTTTTTTCCATCAAAAAATTGAAACATTTATGCACGTTACACAGTACAGTTGGTTTTGTGTGCAACTCATGTCAAAACCTTTGTTATTCGATTTAAAAAGTTACTTGTAGCAGAATCCACTTTCGTTACGTCTCTTACAACACCATCTGTTGATACACTTGGGAACTTTTTCTTCCGCCACACCGTTTCCCCCTTCTTCAGGTATAAGTATATTTAGTTCAAATTCATTCTAAGCGGTGATTCTGTTCCTTACGACACTTTGAAAGTGGAGCTTAAATTATAATCACTCTGTATTTATTTAGAAATTATGATTTCTAATAGGAATTTTTTCACGAATTTTTCTTCATTTTATTAAAAACTAAATAGGCTGGAGATAAACTTTTTGATACTTAATCCTCCTATAACAGATTCATAGGTATTGTATTTAAGTTTTCCTATATTGTTTCATATGTCATGTTATTATTAAACTCAAACTCAGTGGTGCAACAGCCCATGAGGGACAGGGCCTACTGCGCCCACCCCAGTAAACGTGACATCCTAGGGAGGTGAGGTGCATGAGCAGATGTCCCGATCAGGTGGTCAGTCTCAAGTGAGACCCCCAGTGTTTAAGTCCCCAAGCATGCTTGGTACTCATTTATAGACCCACTGCACTGTAATAGGGATGGAAAGCTGAGTCAACCTTTCCCAGCCCGGGAATACATGCTATTACGTTTTATATAAATAATGATTATAAAACTGATGATTACATAATGATTATATATTATGTTAATCCAGCTTTAATAGTTTTAACTCAAACTTAAATTAACTTCAATTTTAGTTGCTTGTAATTTTTTGTGGACGGGAAAATTATTTTTTAAAATATTTTTTAATTCTTGTTCAAGTAGTAATTTTAAAAGAATATGTATTACGTTAGATTAATCCTTTGTTACTTACGTTACATTTTAAAACCATGATGCTTTTTTTTCCTTCTGGAACTTTTGAGTAGATGTAGCAATGATATTTTCAGATTTAATGCACTGAACCCATATAAACTATGATAATATTTTCTAAAAAAAATAATTTGTGTCTAAATGCTTTAAGAGAAAAATAAGTAAGCAAAAACCAGACTCAAAACTTATACATAAATGTTTGAAATAAATGAATTTTATTATGGTATGACGTTTCATGAATTTATGTGCTTCACACTGTTTTCTTTCTTTTTATTACATGCAATAAGTATTTATTTGATTTAAAAATTCAACACCAGT
The DNA here is from genome assembly GCA_019973955.1 of Trichonephila inaurata madagascariensis. NCBI lineage: Eukaryota > Metazoa > Arthropoda > Arachnida > Araneae > Nephilidae > Trichonephila > Trichonephila inaurata. The sequence continues at coordinate 323,413 of BMAV01013220.1, forward strand.
AAAATTAAATAAAATTTAAAATAATTTGTAACATTAGTGACAAAAACATCATTAAATATTCATAAAAAGATGGAAGGAGTGAAAAATAATAAGATATCCAATCTTTACATTTCTTAGGAAAAGAGGTTTTGAAAATGAATACCAGTTTTTATTTTCATCAACACCAATCATTTCTATTCGACAAATAGATACTGCGTTAAATTATTTCTCAAATCAGTATAAATTGAAAACGTAACAATTTTCTCCTTTTATTATTTTAAAAGATCCACTTGCAATTTGAATTAAAATACAATTTTCAGTTACTAAGGGTTTTTCATTGATAAGATACTAATAGAATATTTTCAGTTATTCGATATTTTTAATAGAATTCTATTTGAATTTTTGAATTGAATTTTAGTAAACTATTTATTACTAACAACATGCATTCAATTTGAATGCACCTAATACAGTATTCTTGTGAAATTATTTTTCTTCTAACAGTTATTTCATTTGTTCTTCCTAGTAACTTCTCATTTATTTAATATTCCGCTCATATTATAGTTCTATTTACCAAATATTTACTCTGTCTTCGAATAGATAATTGATCTGTATTAAATATAAAGCTTTAAAATTTAAATATCTCTTGTTCAAATTAAGGTTATAATATAGCTTAAGTTTAAATAAAATAGATATTTTTTTTAAAAAAATAATAAATCGTTTGTCAGATTAAAATTATTTCGAAGTATTCGATATTGCGTTTTTGAAAAAAATTACCAAAATTTTGAGCTACACTTTCAACTAGAAAACGTGAAGAAAAAATGTGATTTATGCTTATACGCATGAAGCTTTCAACAGCAAAAATATTAAAAGAAATCTATACAATACTGGCTTTCAGTTCATATTATGTTTCATTTTTATTTCATTTTATTTTATCTGTTGTTTAGAAAAAAGAAATCGCATTTTGTTAAAATACAAAACCGGGTATAATGAGATCCCAAAGGACATATTATTATTCGAATTTTTGGATTTATAGCAGTATTCCTTTACCCATAAAAAATAAATTTTAAAGTATGAATATAAGAAAATAATCTTTTTATTTGTGCCCATTTTCGGATAATACACATCTCTATTTATATTGATAACTATTCGTTTTCGTTCATTCCTAAAGTTCAAAAAGTCCATATTTTCTTTCTAATCAAAGCCTCGGGGATTATGACATCAAATTTTTTCTCGTCGTTATGATCACTTTGAATCAAACGAAATCATTTATGAAAAGGATTTTTATCTCATTAAATTGTGCGGATAGGTACTGGGGATTATATATATTTTGTTGACAAATGTAAAAATTCTAGTAAAATATACTACAATTGGTAAAGAATAAAATAATTTTCTACTTTAAATATTTGAATTATTCCAAATCGCACACAAGTTATCCTCTTAGCAACATACATTATGTACATTTGAAAATTTAAGAAAAGTTGTTTTTTTTCTGATAGAGAATGATCGACTTCTTTGCCTTTACTTATTGACGACGAAAATAATATAATATGAGTAATAAAAAATATATGCCAAAGAAAAAACACAACAAATCTAAGAATTTCTATTAACATGTTTCATGTCTAAGATTTGAAAAGGACTGAATCCTTAACTAAAGGGGTCATTTTCATTTTAATGATCAAATACAGTACAAGGCAGCGTTCCTTAAACTGTGGGGTGCGCCCCTAAGGGGGCGTGATAACCCTACGATGGGGGCACGAGGATATTGAAAAGTCGAAACAAAAGAATATTTTAAAAAATTATTAATTTACTGAAAGGTAACCAACAAAATACATTCTGACATAATAAAAAATAATATACACATTTACACTGATATTATACACTTATAAATGTATCAGTACTGCGCAATGTATTTGATAATTCATTTAGCAATACTAAGTTAAGAACAAGTTTAATAATTACTAGTGACCCGATGGGCTTATCATGTATAAAACTATATCAGTGCTTGTCATACTTTCTATACCCGCGACCCAATTTTTAATCATAATTTTCATCGCGCCCCCCTTACATACAATAATAAAGTATTAAATTCAATAATAATATACTTTGATGTAAATCTACAATGCAACTTTAATTATAAACGGAACAAAAATTGTCAAGATAAGTATTAAATGTGTATAAAATTTCATGACGTGCCTATTAAGTTACTGGTAATTATTAAACTTGTTCTTGACTTAGTACTGTTCAAATAATTGTGAAATACATGGTGCAATACTGACACATTTATAAGTGTATTATATCAGTGTAGATGTGTATTTTATTTTTATTATGTCAGAATGTATTATTATTATTTTTTTTGCTTCCTTTCAGTTAATTAATAAATTTTTAAATAATGTTTGTTTTCGACTTTTCGATATACTCGAGCCCCCCTTGTAGGGTTATCACGCCCTCCCCTCCTAGGGGGCCACGCCCCACAGTTTGAGAAACGCTGAACTATATACAGAATTTAACACTTACCTTAAAACGGTTATAATTAATACGGTTTGTAATTAATCCCTTAACTGTCGATTAAAAAATACGCGATTTGCTCCTTAGTGCCACCATTTTTCACATAGGCGCGTGTATGTGGTGTATGGGGAAGGGGGAGTAAAGGAATAAATAAGTAAGTCCTCTGAAATAAGTAAATCCTTCGCAAACTCCCATAAGGTCATTTTGTTGCATTTCAAAGCCTTCGGAATAGTTTTATGGATACCAGTGCACAGGAAAGATATTATTCCGGAGAGATGTATGTATACGTCCTGGGCAATTAACGCACTGGATGAGCAAGACGTTTATATACGCCTGCGGCACTTAAGAGGTCAAACTCTTATTGTAACTTAAGCGTCAAGGTATATCATTGTTGAATTCAATACATTGTTATTGTATGGAGAGAGGGGGAGTGCGATGAAAATTTTCATCGAATATTGGGTCGCAAATATTTAAAGTTTGAGAAGCACTGGTACAAGCAATTTTATAAAATATGAAATTTGGAATTAATGAACTTAAATAAATATTTTAATGTCACAAGAATGTCAAAAGAAGACAAACAAACATTTTAATTTCATAAAATGCACATATTAAACAATAATTATAAACAATGATATAAAAAATGAATAAATAGAGATGTATAAAAGTTAGGAATGTGTACAATGGGATTCTTTTTATTCCGAAAGCGCACTGGAGAGTTAGTTGCTTTGTTCATACCTCGGGTAAGAGACTATCAACAAATATCAGAATTTGAATGATGTTGGCAGATTGAGTACTTAAAACCAGCAGCAGTGGCTTTTTGTGTGAGTTTGATAATTAGACTACTTGCAATTTAGTAGATTTTACATTAACAATTAAATTTATTTGCCAAAATTAAAAGAAGTACTTGAAATTTTAAGGTTATAATAAATTAAAATATTTTTAAAAAAAATTTAAGTTTAAAACGAAGAAAAACTCGAAAAAAGATAGCTTAAATTTGGTCAGCAAGGTGAGAGAGGTTTAGCATAGCTAGTACGGATGCAGCAAAGAAGCCTGAGGTATTGCTGAAAGATCATGATCAAATAGGATTCATGTTTATCGCGCGCGCGCTCCTCTATACTGCTGATCCAGTTTGTCGTGATGCAATGACTGGCATGCGAATATGAAATCGAAGAATCCCGGAGAGGCCTACAGAACATCGCTCAAGATGTCAGCTACAAATTCTCGAAGGGACATATATGTTTTCTGAATGACTTCGTGAAGCAGTACAGACAAGGCACAGAGACGTAACGAAGAATATTAGCACCCCCTTCCCTGCAAAGTCAGGTTTGATGCTCCAAGCCAGATCTTACAAATACTGCAAAACCATAAGTTAACATAGGTTTTGGGCCCCTAGAATCCTGGACCTCTCCATAATGTGGGGAATGCGGGGGTGTACGTTACGCCACTGACTAGGCACATATCCATATTCAGGAGCTGGACTATTTTTCAAGTGGACATGTATCCCCACGGTCAGTATCGTGGACTGTTAACGCGACGAAAAATGCTGGAGAGAAAGATTAGTAAAAATACAACAAAACTGAATGAGGTGAGAAACAGCAACGATGAAGCTGCTGCAGAGAGGTTTTCAACAAAGATCATGGACACAGGATGTCAAGTGTATCAGGCAGATCCCGATTTTGTATACAGCATTATAGGATTGTAAAGACACTGAAGGGGACAAATATTTACAGATTTCATTCATCATCGGCATATTGGCTCTACACTTGGAGTGAAATTACGTAATGCCTTTAGGTACCTCTAGCCGAAATTTTGGACAGACTCCATTATTCTCTGAACTTGTAATGTTTCTTCAAGTGGCTCTATTTTCGAAGTCTTCGGGATGTTACGTTCCAATAATACAACATACAACGGCATGTTGCTAACGTGTCACTGACCTTTCTTGTTAATGTTCAATTATTGTTCTATCTATGACATTTTTCAGATTTTTCACGCATTTGGAGCATCTGGGTATGTGTTGCTTAAAGACAAACATGTCTACGCTCACCAATTACGAAGATTGATTAACTCTAACAGGGTATTTTTCATATACCGTAAACTCCATCGTATATCGCGCACTTTTAACTAAACAAATAATATAAAAGAATTTTTTTAAGCCAATTCCTACTTAGATCGACAAAGAAAATTTTTATTTTAGCTACTTTTTATTAAATAGTTACAATTAATATAAATATGTATATACATAGGACAGAATCACAACCTTAAGTGGTAATAAATTTTTATTAATTATCATTAAAGTATCGTATTTTCATCTAAAACAATCGTGTATATAAAATATCAGTTCAACTGAATGCGTTAAAAACGTGAGAAAAAAACCTTTTCAAGTTTTAACACGTCGCCAAAATGGTCGCTAAGTCGCCAACGTGGCTGTATTTGTACTTCTTTAAATAATTAGTTTCAACCAATTAGTTTTTTTAATTACAATTAAATTACTGTATTGTCATCCAAAATAATCATGTACATAAAATTTCAGCTCATTGGAGCGCTTAAAAATGTAATTTATTAACGATTGAAAATTCCACTAAGATAAATAAATAAATACAGAGTGTAAGCTAATAGTGGGAATTGAAAAATAAGATAAAAATTTACGAGTACGCGCTATAAGCGTCGGATATAAAAATGATTGCTTTAAAATAAAATAAAAGATAAGTAGAAGAGAAGAATATCGGACTTCTAAATGGATCAGAATACTATTTCTTTAAAAAAAAAATGGCATATATTTAATAAAATTAAAGGGGTGTATTTCTACAAGTATATTTTTTCCCCCAAACCATGCGATAACACCTCGCATAAATGACTTCAAAACGTAAGAACATTGCACACATATATTTCAGGTTCATTCGGGAAAAAAGGGGTGCGCGTTATGCGGTGAATATACCTAAAAAAAATTTTTAAATGCAGTTTGAATGTACAAGTACGTGTTATACAACGGATTTAACGGTACCATATTAATCAGATAAACTCAGTTGAATTCGATGATTAGCTAGATAAAAGCTGTTTCTGCTTCTGAATTCTGCTGTCTTTGAGTCTCAAAACACCTGTACATTTAATCACGTATCCCTCTCATTATACCTGTTATATTAGAGTATTTTGTCTAATTACCTTACCAATATAATTCTGACGTTTTGGAATAATTTCTTATCCATGTAATTATTCAATTATTATCACTGTTATTTTACTTAGTTTTAATTTGGAATAAGTTTATTGTGCTCAATTAAATCTTTCCTTCAATAATTCGACAACCCAGGGTGGGTTTTGACATTCTCAAGAAGCCTTTTCCAGGCCAGCTATCTTCCTGCCAGAGTACTCAATTAAATCAGTACAATATATTTTGAAATATTATTTGCTAATGAGAGGAATAAATAACCACGGTTGAATGTTTAAATACTTAAAAATATCTAAAAAAAATTCCGTGCGTTCCCCTGAAGTCAATATTAAATTTTCTTGTCTGCGTGTTCTGAAGAACAATTACCAACCGAACATTTACATGGAAATGTGGTTTGAAAAGCAAATAAACAAATAAATCTGATGAATTACTACACACACACAGCAAGCTTAGAATAATCTCACAAAGAGGAACCGTTTAGTTTCTTAAAAATACTTGAAATGGATTTTAGAAAAAAAGGGATTTTAGTGGGGAAAGAAACTCACTACTAAAATCACTAGTAAATTGTTAAGTCTGTTAAAAAGGCTGATGCGTTTTTTTTAGCTCAATTACTTTGTTTACCAACTTGGAAGTATTAAACAGATTTCAAACAAATATATTTTCTTTTAGATTTAAGGTATGTTTGTATATTTTGCAGTATAAAGATCTCGAATTAGTTCTTACTGCAGACATATTTGATAAGGTCAGAGCAATAACAGTAGAATTTTTTTGGATTGAAGCTTGTAGTTCTCTAAGTTAAGCTTGGGAGCTCTAGTTAATTACTTTTCTCAAGGACACATCTAGTGCTTTCAAGTATAAATTATGCCATTATATCTTTTCATTGCTACTTTTACAAATACGAAGAAGCCGAACAAAGGGGTTTGAGTTTGGTGTTTTATGGCGCAAGAGCCAGTTTTGGCTATACTGCGCCAAACATTCATAGGTCTGTGGTCTGGACGGGAAAAGAAGAAAAGGAGAAATTGGATGACAAGATGGAGGGTCGAAAATAGAGAAGGATCACTGGGGTATCCCGGGGTCGTGATACCCGTGTTTACCAAAGATAGTAAACCCCTTGGGAAAAAGAAAAGATCACTAGAGAGAGAGAGAGGGTACCTCGGGATTGTGACACCCGTACCCACCTAAAAAAGGTGAGCCCCCTGAGGGGAGCCGAACAAAGGGAAGTTTTATAACACATATGAATGTTGAATTTCCCGTGTAAGATTTTTGTATTTCAAAGCTATAAAAGAAAATTTTAAATAAGAAATTTATGTGTAAATTTGTGTAAAAATTGTTAATTTCAAAGCAAGGGAACGTTTTGGAAAAAAATACTTATCTTATAACTTCGTAACTTAGTATATGTAATCATATTCTGCATATACAAATATTTGAAGTAGATTTTTTCTGAAAAAAGTTTTAATCAAGACTTCTTTTTAAATTCTTAAAATTCGTGTACCTTTTTAAGTTTAAAACGTGCACGTTTTTATTATTATTATTTTGAAATTATTCGCAAGTTTTATTTCTCTTATAAAGTTTTTAAAGAATTTCTTCTCGAAGTTTTTAAACTCCTCTTATCCAAATGATAATACAAAAAAATTATAAATGCACCATTGGTGACTGTACGCGAGCAGTCTATTCTTCGAAATTGATGCTTAAGCTTGGTTTTCCTTGCTTGGCGACGATGCTCAGACGTGGCGCATAATGTTGGCGACAAAAAAAATTATAAAAACAAGTACAGATTTCACAACGTGAAATTATTTTTTATTTTCCCCATCAATTTATTATTTTCCTTAGCAAAAAATTACTTCCTTCAACCAAAAACAAAAAAAAATCGTAAATGTTTAACCATTTATATGCAATAAAATAAAAATATTGGATTAAACGTAAAAGAAAATATCTATAGAATATTGGAATATAACTTCTTTTATTCAGAGAAATTAATTGTTTCAATATAAAACTATATAAAAAACGAACTAACAGTCTAATGTTAAAAAAAGCTTTAATCGAGATTAAATTTTAAAAATTATTGTATGCTTTTCACACAAAAAATATAATTACTGAAATGTAATATTAATTAAATATTTCGTTATTATACTTACTGTCAACCGTTTTTTCAATCATTTTATTGAAAGTGTTACTTAGAGATGTATTTTTACGACATATGATCCCCCACTAGCTGATTACGTTTTTAACGTTTTCGAAACTTTAGGAGTACTATTTTAATATTTAAATGAATTGTATTTTTCATTTTTATCGTTGATTTTATATAAATTTTAATGAAGTCTTTCGAATCATTTTTTCAATTCTTATTTCTATGTCTCAAATCTTAATAATTTCATTTCTTTGCCTCAGAATTAATATTTTGAAAAGACGAAGGTCAAATAAAGGTCAAATTAGTCGTTTTCCTTAACACGTGGCGCAATGTTGAACAATAAAATGAAATACTAAAATCGTTTGAAATTACAATAAAGAACTATAAAAAAAATTGGAATAATTTTGTTTCTCATAATTAAACAACGTTTTTACCCACAATCAAATTTTATAAAAGCAAAATTTCCAATTTTGGTATTCACCATGCATTTATATATTTATGCTTTTTTTATTAAAAAAATTCTTAATTTCTATAAATAAATAAAAATTAGCATGGAAGCAAATACATAAGAACTTTTACACTAAGACATTTTATTTCGTATATTTAGTTTATATATTTAAAAATTAAATGTAAAGACAGAAAAAAAATTCTATTGTTTTTAAATAGTTCTATGCAAGTATTTTTGTGAAAGACTACTTTAAAACTATTTGAAAAAGAAATGGAAATTACAACTTATTTCTTTTTTGAATATCTAAAAATGTTTTATTGTTTTTGAAACGCTACAAAGCTTGTTTTTTGAGAAAAATCTTTACTAGACTGGAGTTTTATCGGATTGTCCACCCCAAATCTACTTTCAAAGTTTTAGATATTTTTCTGGATTTTTCCGTATTATTTTATTTTACTTTTCATATCACTTAAATTTTACTTTAGGAAATGCGGAAGACAAAGCATGTTCTTACGATAATATTAAAAAGTATAATAAAAAGTTGAAAGAGAATAAAAAAAAGGAATAACATTCGAAAAAATGTAGTTTTAGATTTGCTTTCGCACATTTGTATCATTCACGTACAGAAGTAAAAAAAAATTCAAATTCAGAAAAAAATATTCCTCTGTGAATATTTTTATTCGTCGTCTTCATAAAAATATACACAAAAAATATCAAAATTTTTTATTTAGAAAATGGAGGAAATTTATAGGCTCAATTATATCTTTACAAATGCATTTCAAATCATAACTCTTTGTTTTCAATTTTGAATTAAAAAATTACATTTCTTTCACTTTAATTTTGAAAAGGTTTTTCTGTAAAATTTTCGGAATAAATCCCAGAAGAACATCACACCTTCTGCAGCACTCAGACACAACTATCAGTGTCTATGTCGCAGGGAAATAACGAAATTAGGAATTTCATCAAATCCCTAAGGGATATGATTAGTTGACGGAAGATGTTAAAATAACGTCTGTTCAAGGTCATTTCCTTGATGAAAGTATGTGATTTTATCAAATCCCTGAACTGTTTAAGTCAAACGATGAAATGAATTAGTCAGGATTTGCATTGGCAAAATGCTTTCCAGGGAAGGGGGAGACACCTAGCGGTGGGGGTCGAGTCCGTGTACTTCCTAACTAAACAGGTTGTACTATCGATCCCCTAAATATCTCCATGCCTTTAAAAATTGCACCATACGATTAATATAGGGATTGATATTTTAGTGTGTAAGCAACCGAGAGGAAAGATGTTACATATCAAATAATACGAGTCTAATTTTCTCGTTATTTGTTAATTAGTTTCGAATAAATAATTTGCATTTCATTGCCTTACTGTTGTATTACTTACTTCTACGTTTAATAATGCACTCTATTTGTTAAATAATCACTTTTAAACTCTTGACAATATTATTTCATAATTTCACTGAAACCGATCAGGGATTTGTTCAAATCCCTTACTTTTATCAGGGAAATGACCTTAAAGAGACATTATTTTAACATCTCTTGTCAATTGATTAGGGATTTGATGAAATTCCTTATTTCATCATTTTCCTGCGACATCTATAAATACAAATACATAATGTATTCGCAAGCAGTCGCTCGATCGAAGTAACTATTCAACAGCTCAAGACAATTTGACTCAACGGTCAAAACAATACTAACTCAGTTTCGGTGAGCGACTCCCTATTTACAGTTGGCAAATCTTTCTATTTATAGTCGTCGCCAACTCGCTAAAAATGATGCCAACTTGCCTATATCGCCAATATTTTGACAATTTCCATTGAATCGCTATTATAATGTAAGGAATGGCATTGCTTGCGAATATTACAATTTTAACGTGGAATAAATACAACCAAAAGTAATGTTAACGTATTACACATCACACGATATAGTTAGCTCTATTTTAAGGTTTCCGACTACAGTCGGAACCGTGATTTTGCAAAGGCGTATAAATGGATAAGATTTGTGATATTTAGTGTCACTTAGAATAGAAAATGTATATAAAACTGTTTTAAGAATAGTATTACAATAAAAATTCATTGAAATTACAATATTTTTAAGCAAAATGGCGAACAGATGACGCATTTCAAAATATTCTCCTTTTTTGAAAAATGTCTCCATTATAGTAATATTTTGCCTGTATGCAAGGTGGAGACCCTCCTCATGCAAACTCCTTCAGAAATTTTTGAAATCTCCTGCTTAGAGTAAACTTCATCATGTCCTTGAGCTTAACTGGAGGGAGAAATTTTAAGCAAAAACGCCGATCATTATTTCAAATGGATTTGTAACTCTGAAAATAATGCGAATTTTTCAAAACTTCTAGTTGAGCCTCTGTACAGTCTGAGAGGATATTTACAGGCAAAATATTATTATAATAGAAGCATTTTTCACAAAGGAGAACATTTTTGAAAAGGTTTATTTCTAAGTTAATTTTTGCCGAAATATTGTACTTAGAAAATAATTTTTTTGTCAAAATGTCTTAAAACAATTTATACACGTATTCTAATCTAAAAATTGGCACTATAATATCCGCTGAAATCTTCCTGTCCATGTGCTTATTTTTTAAAATCACGGTTTCGAACGTAGTCGGATACCTTAAGTATTCATTACTCAAAATTCGTAACAATAATTTACTTTTCATTAATCTTCTGTTTCTCCGCTGTATGGATTTTCAAAGCCTACTATATTTCTTTATCGGGATTCATGTATTGTGACGACTCACGCGTCCTTTCTCTAACATAACCTCTGTGTTCTTTGACGGCCACGATTAATGGCAAATCTTTTTCAACCCAAATCCAAGAAGTGAAACGAAGGATAGATTCTGACAGATAACCTTTAAAAAGGACAGAAGTTTTAGTAAGCGCGATAGCAATTTAGAAAAATTTCAGTTCAGAAAGGTAGAAGTGTAAATTGACGGCCTACAAGATCGAAATCGCCATTAATACAAGGTACCTTACCGTACTGGAGCCCAACGGAATATCTGAGATTGAGTTGAACAGTTAACGAAAATTCAAGGTAAGAGAAGATTATTTTCCGATTTCAGTAGATTATTAGGATTGAGAGTAGACGGAATATATAATTTATATAGATAAGTGATCCTAATTGCGCGATCTGTGTTAACTTCTGCGCTACGTGTTTTGGTTTTATTCTTGTATCCTTAATTTGTTTCAATGTATAAATAATTTAGAATTAAACTCTTAATAAAAGTCATATTAAAATTCTAAAATGTCTCTTCATTTCAAATTGAATCACACCTCTAGCTTTACATGAAACACATTGGTCAACAGATCGACCATATCACAGTATTGCATTACATTTTTTTATTTACTTAACGCAGTAATGAGTTATATGGCCTAACTTTCTGTCTGTGACAACATTTTAGGTTTATGATCCCCTTATTTTAGCAAAGAAATGCATTATATTGCATTATTATGTAAAGATTGGCAAACCTTTTCTTTTAAAAATCAAATTTAAAATTAGAATTTGAAATTTTTTCTGAACTAATTAAATCTACCAATATTGCAGTGAATTACACCTTCAAAAGTAGGGGTTAATAGCTTTGCTTGCCACCTACACTATACACCCACAAAAGTAAATAGAAGGGGAATTGTCGCATCGATTTTGTTACGTAACAACCGTTAAGAAGATTAAGTTGTCGTGGTCCACTTTCTTGGTAGAGGATTACTGGTTACCGTTTACTAGGCAATTCTTATTTAGTCGAGGTACTTAATTAACTCCCTAAAAAAGATTTATTTCGGGTATTCCGAAGAAAAAAGAGGAAATTGGAAACAGCACGTGTAGGGATTTAATGCTTTGATTGCGTTTAACGTTTAGCGACGGAATTTTTTTGGATTGGTTTGGTATAAGAATTTTTGGTTGTATAATAAATGTTATTTAACAGCATTTATCTGTTGATTAAAAGACGTTTCTCTCCCAATTAGTTTCACGGGATTATAAAAACAATTCTATGTGATAAACGTGTTTTTAATTATCTTAAATTTCTGTCTTGTTCATTATATTTGTGTTCACTTCTCTTTTTCTGAAAACGCGTAAATTCCTATTTTAGGTTTTCGTTATAGATTTTGGTAGTTCAAGTTATTAGTATTATTTAACTTTGTATAAATATTTTGATTTACTGAAAGACTAAAGCGGATTGACCTTTAAAACCTGGAGGAAATCTGTTTGTATTTATTGCCGTATAGCATCCATATTAAACATTTTGGTGTTTTCTACTACACGTAGAATTTTTCCCCAATTTTGTCCCCGATTTAGCGTAGAGAGTTGCTAATCTGTTTTCATGGTTTTTATCATTTCATGTAAGTTTTTATCCTAATTTTTTCAAGAAACTTTTCTTAATCTTCCACTCCTTGAGAGATACATTAATGTTCTCTTTTCATAATTTCATTTTACTATATTGTCAGGTTTATCATCCACGTGTTAGAAATAGGCTTAACTTTTTAACATAGCTCTATTTTTTTTTTTTTTTTGTTCTATTATGTTGAAAATTTCTGCTGTACGGGAAAGCTAGGTCCATAGAGTATGGATTAACCCTAAATCGCTGGCCTAATTCAGAAATCATAATAGGTTTCCAGTTCAGTCCAAAGATTTTTTTTTTTGTATCTACATTTGTTGTGTCTCATGAACTCCGATTTCTCTCTTCTTTGGCATTGTAGGTTCTAGAATTTTTTCACTTTTATTTTATTGTACTATATATATATATATGGGGGGTGGGTGTGGGAGAGAGAGAGAATTTCCTTTAATTTCATCCTGGATAACATTTTGATCTGTAATGATCCTGACTTTCAGGACTCACTCGTAAATAATTACTAGCTCCCGCATTACGGGGTAATTGTAACCGTGTATCTTGAAAGTTAACAGCTTGCATTTTTGAAAGAAAAAATACATCAGAATCTATCGAACGATATCTTTCCACCAATCATAGTCTCTGTCCATGGAAGTCACGAGGATCCATGATTTCCTGTTGCCGCTTCATATAAAATATAGTAGGACTCTGTGGAAACTCTCTCTTTGACCCTTTGTCTTTGTCAATATGTGAAACGTTGCTGCTTCTTACTGTAACTGCTATGTGTCTGTGTTAGTCATAGTTAGTGAATGTTTATTGTTAATCGTTTGAATGCCTTCTCTGAAAAATAGAATAGAATAAAAAATTTATGCCTCTCTCTCCTCCATTCAACAACTTAAAATAGATCAACTCAACATGAAATAAATCACTCCTACTGACCATGTTTCTACGTATATATAAATAAAGTGTTCGGAGCAGCCCAAACTGTGTGCACGGTAACAATTATTGCATCTTCGCGTATCACTACAGCATCGAAATGCACCGAAAACAAATATGTGGCCTGCGGGAAAACTGAATACAGGATTTCCACCACGGTTCTGTATTCGGCATCATTATGGACGATTCCGTGTCTGAAAGCACTATTAAGAACGGGGCTTGCCAGTGCTGGTTGAAGCTCATTTCGGGCACTGGTCTCAGAAGATCTACGGGACTTCTTGGCACTGGTGGATCCAAGGAGGGGCTCTTGGATCCGTTTAATTACAGCTTATCTGAGCCCTCCCGGACCCCCTGTGTACCCAATGGCTAAACCTGTAGAACGCCTGTGGTGTATTTGATGTCTGCATTTGATGCGATGGTATGGACAACTGTTGGGTATACGTCACAAACACCTCTTATCATCTCGCTGGTAATCAGGGCAGCCAGCGTTATATTTCTTAGATTGTAAGTCGATGGCTGTGCTCTAACTTCGAGGCCTGTGAGAAGCCATCTTTCAAAGATAACGTAAAACCGCATGTTTCCCGTTGTTTCTTGATCTATGACCTCGGCTTAGAGATTCCCCGTATATTTTACCTTTTAAAAATGGGCTGCTGAGAGATTAAGCCGTTCGAATCTCCAGCCACTGCGATCGCTGACGTGCAATGGTGTAACGGAGAATATTAACCCCCCACCCCCTGCAAAGTCAAGGGTTTGGGGCCCCAAGCCGGATCTTCTTACCATACCATAAGATTGCAGAACTAAAACATAACATAGGCTTTGGGCCCCCTAGAGTCCTGGGCCCCGTAGGGGTGTACTTTACGCCACTGATGACGTGGGCGTAAACTTGAAGCAGCATGGACTGACTTGTTCGTACCTGACATTCAGCCCATTTTGTCTTCCTTATGTAATCTTTTGAATATGCGAACCTCATTGAGCATGAAATGGATAAAGAAGTATACCAAAAATAGATGGCATAGAAATTTTTTTATTAAATTACGTAATGATATAATAAATAATTCAACTAATATCTTATCGGAAATTTATAAAACAGGATTTTATCGAATTCTAGAATGTAATAAAAAAATTCCTATATTATCAATATTTATACTTATTCATGGATGAATACATGTAATAAAATAGAAGGCAAAAATTGGACAACTAACAAATTTAATATTATCAACTCCTGTAATTTAATAGTTCCTTTTAGAATTCCTTTACCTGTAAAGGTGCGGGAATTCAACTCATTCACCCTTTCGGTGCAAACAATGAACTCAAAATTCCCGCAGGCCAAATAGCATCAAACTTCACTAGTGGATTAATTGCAATAAAGAAACTCTTTTTTTTATATGCTTCACATTTCCCGGATGATGCAAAAGAAAGTCTCGAAATTTTCTCAGACTCAAACCCAGCTCTCGAGGCCATTTGCAATGAAGATACCAATCGGACTCAAGACCTTTACATTTTCCTCTAAAAGATTAATAAACCAAGTATACTCCAATGGATTCCTGTCCACGTGGGCATTGGGGGTAATGAATGTGCGGCGTCCTCGCTAAGGCGACTCGACAAGCAAAAAGTTTCTAAACAGCGTCTCATAAAATCAATTGCCCTAGAACAACGTTTCTCAAACTGTGGAGCGCGCCCTTCTAGGAGGGCGGGATATCCCTAGGAGGAGGGCGCAAGCATATTGGAAAGTTGAAAACAAAAGATTATTTTAAAAAGTTATTAATTTACTGAAAGTAAATAAGCAAAATACATTCTGACTTAATAAGAAATAAAAAAAACATTTACACTGATATAATACACTTATAAATGTATCAGGACTGCTCCATGATTTTGATAATTAATTTAACGATACTAAGTTAAGAATAAGTTTAATAATTACCAGTGCCCCCACTGGCTTTTCATGTGTAAAATTATATGCAAACATTAACACTTATCTTGATAATTTGAATGGTTTATAATTAATCCCTTAACTACCTATTAAAAGTTACGCGATTCGCTCCCCCAATGCCTCCGTTTTGCATGTATACAAAAATATGTTATGTATAAGGGGAGAAAAAGGAGACATAAGGAATAAATAAGAAAATCCTCTGAAATAAGTAAATCCTTCGCAAACACTGTCAAATTCATTTTATTGCATTACAAAGCCTTCGGAATAATTTTATAAATAGCAGTGAACAATAAAAGATCGTACTTCGGAAAGACGTATAAATACGTCCAACGCAATGCATTGACTGAGCGAGACGTTTATGTATACCGGCGGTACTTAAGGGGTTAAAGTCATTTTGTAGATTTCGTGTCAAAGTATCGTATTATTGAATTCAATACATTGTTATTGTATGGAGAAAATTATGATTGAATATTGGGTTGCGAGTATTGAAAGTTTGAGAAGCACTGCCTAAGAAATTTGCTGTCTACAGTAGCAAGACTTTGCACGAGTCATTTCAAAGGTATGAAGATATCTCCAGATAATTCCTATTCTTACACCCTCTGCAGAAATTGTCCGCAAACCCAATTAACACCAGACTATATTTTTGACTGCAAAGCCATTCCTGCATCACTTTTTAAACTTGATGCATCACCACAGGACATTCTTTTCAGACCTCAGACTTCAAAACTGAACTCGCATGTTATTGGGGCTTTTCGACCAATATAGAAATGTACTAACCCCATAGACAAGACAAGAAGATTTAATTAAATATGCAATGCACAAAGCACCAACCATCAAAAAAAAAATAGAGCTCCATTTCGCTCTAGAAATAAATACAATGTGAATATATTTAATAGGGATCCCTCTGTAACACCTCAACTTACTCGATGATGTATTTAAAATATCTTCACGTCTTCCAAATTAGCATAGATCTCCATATCTCCATTTATAAACGACATTCCGTAAAAGTCATGAATATAAAGTTCTCGCCTTCAATTAAGACATCGAAGCCACACTCGATTACGTAGATGAAAAGCAGTTGGTTGAGAAACGTCTTTGGAATGTGCTTGGAATAATAATTTAAGCCAAGGCGGGAAGACCTTTGAAAGTAGATAGCTTAACCATTCTTTTGCTGTTATTAAGTTTCAGGAGCTACTGAAATTAATTTTAATATGTTGCTTATAAATCTGTTCATTGTGGAAATGGGGTTATTTTGAAATCCTTTGTACCAGATCAGAAAGCCTATTTAAATGTGAAGAAACGTTTTAAGGAATTGAGTATGAAAGTAATGATTTGAGGAATGGAAATTGTTGTATCGAGATTTTCATTGAATTTATTATTTGAAGGGTTTTTTTATTCAAACTTACATTTAAACAGAATTTTTAACATAAATTGTTTCAAAAGTATTCGGAACATGAATTCCTTAAAGCCAGATCTTTTGATTCATAGATTTTTGAACTTTTAATGTATTTTAAACTCTAAACTAAGGTAAAATTGACAAAATTGTCATAATATAGATTTCTAGCCTCTCTCGCCAGTTTTTACACATTTTCATTGCCTGTTATGTCAATATGGGCAGGCAACCACTGGAGAAAGCAGACTTTATTTAACTCGTGTTATGACGGATCTATACGCGATTTTCTAATTAATCCTCTTGGGAAATCTCTGGGCTATCAATTCGCGTTATTCACAACCAACCCTTCGGAAGAAGAGAATCGTGATATGTAAATTAACTTACTCTAAATAAGCGAGGTTTTCTAGATTGAGGGAGAGAAGATATACTCAAGTCAGGTGAGATTGCTACCGAAGGTATAATATTAAAATTAGAGAGATTTGATTCCCATTAGAAGGAAACCTTAAAGGGACGATTGTTCACTAAGATTGAATTAAGATTAGATTAAATCGGATAATAGGTTAGATCCTTAATTAGGTTAAGGATCAGGTTTGTTAGTCACCTAATCGCTCACGTTTTACTGTTGTTGTTCCACTTTCACGGTTTTCATTGAGACATTCTCTTAATATTATTAGTTGAAATTGTGTCTGCTCTTAGTGGGGAAATAAATAATTAGTTGAATCATGTCGATTGTGTTGCTTCCCTTCTCCCCACACATCTAGATGCCCGGGAGAGAGGCGTGAGCCTCTTACAATGTAATCTAAGTAGGCGAGAGCAAATATCTTCAGTAATTCATGAACCTCCATTTAGAATTGCTTGGAGGGCCGCTTTTGTGTCACAAAAAATGACGAGACCTTTAACATTTATGTTGGTTCAATATGCGACGTTAATAAAGTATAGATGCGACATTCTGCTTAGTTAAGTTTTTCTTAATAACTCATATTTATTTACATCGAGTTTTCATGATGATAACATGAAATTTTTATAGAGGTGGTGAACAATCGAAAACTTTTTAATATAAATTCTCCTTTTACGCGATTCAAATTCTTAAACTTTCAGACTTCAGTGTTAAGTCTCAAATAGGGATGGTGATCTAAGATCGATTAATCGAAAAATCGATTTCTCGGGCCAAAGAAAATCGATTTTTTAAATCGATACGTAGCACTGAATCGATTCATTGAATCGATATTTCATCCTAGAAAATCGACATTCGCTTTTTTCTTCTGTTTTGGTAAAAGCATAAAATTAATGAAAAACCATAAAAAACGAAACATTAAACTCTATTTATCGCAGGTAGTTGTGCACCTAAAGTATGATGCATACTTTACTGACAAGAACAAAAAATTATTTATCATCACGTTCACTCAATAGCCATGATGTATATGAGTATCGTGGGATCATCTGACAGACTGTTGTTTTTAAAAAGTTTAGATTCTAAGTATTGGGATCTATAAGCTATATAATCTATTTTCTAAACTTTTTAATGTAACAATTACATTTAGAAAATGTCTTCTTTTATACCTGATGGTAATAAAAATATTTGTAATTGTCGAATTCCCTGAACTAAAAAATCCCCTGATTTATTCATAAGAGATCATTTATTACGGTATTTTCCTTGTTTTTCATAAAATGGATTTATATTTACGTTGTAAATGCAGACTTGGAAAAAAAATCGATTTTCTTAGAAATCGATCGTTTAGACCTCGATTCATCAGGTTACGATTCGAATCATAGTAAAAATCGACCTTTTTCGGAAAGAATAGCCATTCCTAGTCTCAAACAATGCCATTCGTCCTATTATAGGCACATGTACATAAAACAACACATTATTTAAAATAAATAACATTTTGATGTTAAGTAAACACTCGTAGAGAGTCATAATAAAATCTCGAGCACTGGGCCCTATCCTTTGTTACTTTTCGGAATACAAAATGTCGAGTTTCAATGAAATCCAATTTTGAGAATGGCCAATCACCAGTCCTGCTTCTTCTCCGTGTCGTTGGAAATTGGATACTCTATTTTCAGAGTACTCGCTACTTGTATTTATTCTTCGCTTGCCTCCGAATCCATCTTTTGTGAGGAGTACCAGTAAAAAAATTTCAAACTGCTTTAAAAAAAAAGTCGTAGAGAATACGATTCTTCGATTGGATAACATCTATATCGAATAAAAATGTTTTCTGAAAATAATTTCTTTTCATATGGCTGCATTTGTTTCTGTTATTTTTTCACGATTTTTCATTATAGCTCTATCTTAACATATAATTCAGTAGATGCTTATGCATTCTTAATATGTATATTTTTTCTTCTATTTTTAAGCAAATATATTTAAATATATATTTGAATGTATTTGATTGAGTATTCTTAAATATATCTCTTAATGGGCTAAATGCATGACGACCACGTGATAAATATAACCACGTCACACGTGACCGTTCAAATATTAAAATTCTTTTTCTTTCAAAACAAAGAAAAAATAATAATATATATACTTTTATATCAAGTATAATCTGCTCACCTATATGTGAATTATTATTGTTGACAAATATGCACTTTTAAAGCGGAAGTCTCTATAAAAGGCAAAAGTTGGCAACAACGAAGCGTATGTACTGATTGTCTGAAAACACGTTATTTTAATGATCATGTGTCTATGACATCACCTCAATTCATGAACTGATTGGTTGGAAATACATGATTTTAGTTATCATGTGACTATGACATCACATGAATTCGTGAACTACTTGGATGGAAACGCATAATTGTAGTTATCACGGGACTATCGCATCACATAAATTTACAGTTCAATATATATTTATTTTTTGAATACAGTAATACCTCAACTTGTACGCTACCCTGACAAACGTGAACTTAGAGTCACGGATTTCCATATCTCGTCAATTTGTCTTTTGCTTGAAAGCTACGCAACAGGATTATTCACTTCCCACTTTTGTTTAACTAATGTACACATTCGGAAGTATCTCGTGGTATCGTCGTATAGCCATAATAATTTATTTTTTAAGTCATTTACATTACACTATTTATTTCAAAAAATCTTTAAATGGCGTCTGGAAGAAACTGTTACCCTTTTTTAACACACTTTTATAAGTTTCACTTGTATGTGATGGAATCTTTGGACTCCAATTTTTACCCACTTTAAAAGGTCAGATTAATTCGCGATGACAATACAATAATTTCATAATTTTGTTCCATTGTCCTGATTAGGATCCTCAAAAATAAGGATATCAATATTTGGCGACTAATTCATTATATTGTTTCCACACTTGGCGACTAATTGCATATACCATATACAGATTGGGCGACTGATTCCATACTCCATTTCCAAATTTGGCGACTAATTCCAGATATGGCGACTAAAAGACCCTACCCCTTAAAAAGTTGCAACCCTAAAAATGGAAACGCTTGTCATTAATACAAATAAAACAAACAAAAAAGTGTTTTGTATGTGAGAAAGGACAGGTTGGGTGAGTTAGCAATTTATTACCATAATATAAGTCTAGTTTTTCTGATAATGGAAATAAAAAAAAAGACTCGTGCATGTGAAAAAAAATAATTTATGTTCTAACTGCTAAATTTTTCTTATTTTTATAAAGCAATACGTTTAGAAGTGATGATACGAATTAACATTATAGCAATACGTTTAAAAGGTGATAATACGAATGACATTTAATATTTCTTCTTACACACTTTTAATAGGAAGATCTGTATCTATAGAGACGGAATCTTTGAAATATAACAATATGGGACTCATCCGAGTCCCCGTAAACGGAGAGATTAAGTATCCTTCAGACTCATTAATTAATATCCATTGAAGAGTAAGACTAGTTCCATCAGCCACGTAATTCCGGCTCCAAATATCAAACTCAAAGATAAATTCAACAAAGAATAAATGATAGTTTTAAAAATTAAAAAACAGGCTTTTATTGTAGATCGAACTAAAAAAATTAAAAATAACTCATAGTTTAAAAAAATAAATAAAAAACACGCTTTTATAGTGAATTGAACTAAAAAGTAAAAAAATAATTCTTAGTATAAGAATAAAATGATTAACGAGAAAATTAATGTCATTGAGGTAAAAGCGTTTGGTGCTCTTTATTAATTATAATTTCTTACTAGTTCTATTCCGAAATGCTGAGTTAGAGTAAAAATATAATACAAAGCACCCCACGCTTTTACCACAATTACATTAATCTTCGCGTTCAATCAAATTGTTCCATGCCGTCCATTTTGTTATTCATTTCATCTTTGGAATGTGCGTCTAAATAACTGGGCATGCTTTTCGTAATGTACCTTATTTCGGACTACGTGGGAACAAGAGATGCATTAGAGATTTCATTTCATTGTCAGAGTCTGCATCAACGATATTTTTTTAGCTTTCACCAAACACCAAAATGCCTTTCCTACGGTAATAGAGGATGTACACACATTATCATCCTCTACTGAATCGATAATACCAATAACATAGAAACTTTCCCAAATATTTCTTTAAGTGTCGGCTCAGTTTAAATATCCAGAAGTAAAATCTTTTCATGTTAAGCGATTTTCGTATCGTATTAAGAGCATATTGAAAAGTCGAAAACAAAAGATTATTTTAAAAAATTATTAATTTACGGAAATTAAACAAACAAAAAAATTCTGAAATAATAAAAAATAAAATACACATTTACACCAATATACTTTTAAATGTATCAGTACTGCACCATGTATTTTATCATTAATTTAACAATACTAAGTTAAAAACAAGTTTAAAAATTACCAGTGACCACATGGTCATGTCATAAAAAAAATTATATTCAAAAATTGACAATTATCTTAATGATTTGTGCTGTTTATAGTTAGTCGCTTAAGTGCTGATTAAAAGTTACGCAATTCAATCCCCAATGATACCGTTTTCCACGTAGACGCGCTATGTGGAGCATTGGAAGGGGGGAAGAAAAAAGGAATAAATAAGCAAATCCTCTGAAATAAGTAAATCCTTCGCAAATTGTGCCATAGTCCTTTTATTGCATTTCGAAGTACTTCGGAATTATTTCATGGATAGCAGTGCACAAAGATCGTACTTCGGAACGACGTATATATACACCCCGAACAATTAACGTTTCGGCTGAGTGAGACGTATATATACGCCAATGACACTTAAGAGGTAAGAATCGTATTGTAGCTTTAGCGTTAAGGTATCCGACTACGTTCGGAACCGTGATTTTGCAAAGCGTATAAATGGATAATATTTATGATATTTAGGGTCACTTAGATTAGAAAATGTATATAAAATTGTTTAAAGAATAGTATTGCAATAAAAAACTATTTTAAGTAAAATATTTTGACAAAAAATTAACATAAAATGACCCATTTTCAAATTTTCTCCTTTTGTGAAAAATGCTTCTATTATAATAATATTTTGCCTGTCTATAGCTCGGACCCTGTACAGAGGCTCAAGTACAATTTTTGAAACATTCAACTTAGAAGTGGATTTATTCATGTTTTACGACAACAGAGGGGAGAAATTTTAAGAAAAAAACGCTGATAATTATTTCAAATGGTTGTAACTCTGAAAATAATGTGAATTTTTCAAAAGACGTACTTGAGCTTCTGTACAGAGGTCTGAGCTATATACAGGCAAAATATTATTATAATAGAAGAATTTGTCACAAAAGGATAACATTTTGAATAAAGGTTATTCTTTAATTTTTTGCCGCAATATTGTATTTAAATAATTTTTTTTCCCTTAAGACAATTTTATACATGTATTCTAATCTAAGTGACACTAAATAGCATGAAAATTATCCATTTATGCCCTTTTTAAAATCATGGTTCCGAACGTAGTCGGATACCTTAAAGTATAGTATTATTGAATTCAAAACATTGTCATTGTATTGAAGGGGGGCGCGATGGAAATTTTTTGTTTGAATATTAGGTCTCAAATATTACAAGTTTGAGAAGCATTGACCTAATCTAACACAATTGCAGCAGATTAAAAAATTCTAAACAGCTTAACTTAGCACCGAAAAAAAAGGGCTTTCTGTGTGATGAACCCATTTAATACAATATATATATATATATATATATATATATATATATATATATATATATATATATATATATATATATATATATATATATATAATATATATATATATAAATATATATATAATATATATATATAATATTTTTTCTTGTGACGCTATATATATATATATATAGTGTCAAAAATTGCATGCACAAGAAAAATGTTAAATTTCTTTGGGAAGAATTTATGATACATTCCTGATCTCTTATTGGATAAATCTATTTTCGTAATCGTTTCTTTTATTCTGCGTTATGTCGTCTGTCTTGAGAAATGTACCATAAATCTTTCATATTTCTCCAAAATGAATTCTTTAAGGGCACGTATGGGACTAAAGCCAATAAGGTCCCTGATGGGACAAGAACTTTTATTTTCATCCGTTTACGATCCAAATATAAATGTGTTTTTTGTCTTACTATTGATTTATTGTTTGTAAAAATATACATAAAACAATTAAAATATGTGCATTACATCATTATACAATAAACAAAATAAAAAATAAAGATTTCAAAATTCTTAGAACTTTATTTTTATTCCAATACAAGTTTGTCCCAATATTCATTCAGCGTTCAATGTATAAACGTGGAATGCTAACTTAATGAACGTCTAAAGCTGATGGATCCATGCGTTCTGGGTCATTTATTGAAGTTAACTGCCATTCAATAATAGTTGCTTTCTGCAATTTATCATACTTTATGTTTTACTGTTTTAGGTGACTTAATAACAGTATTAAAGTTGATATAGGAGAAAATCATCAAGCGTTACTGCTTCCGTCATGTAACAATACGATTTTGGATCAATTTTTAATTTTTGGAGTCAGTACATAAGGTATAATTATGTGCTATGTTACTGAGACTTGGTGGAATGCCAGTCTTTTAACACTGAGGAATTTTTTTCATTAAACTCAGCTTCGAAGCATATTTTTTTTTTTAAAATACCGCATCCAAAATTTTGAAATAGTTTTTAAATGTGAACTTACGTGGTGATTATTTTTCAATATTTGATACTTTATACAAATTGTTTATAAAATAATATGGTAAATGTCTCATGTTATGATTATACTACGAAAGGCTATACATTCATATCTTTCCCATTTTTTTATTACCAAAACAAACTTTTGTCTATCTTTTTATCGATAACTAAGATGTTGTCTACATTTGCTGGTGAATTTGGATGCAAAGAATCAAAAGACATTTGAATAAAATCACCTTTTTAAGGTATCCGACTACGTTCGGAACCATTATTTAACAAAAAGTGCATAAATGGATTTTTTCAGATAGTTTTCATTAGATTAAAATAAATTTAAAAAAGTTTTAAAATTATGAAAAAAAATTTTTAAATCATATTTTGCAAAAATTAATTAGAATTTTACCTTTTTTCAAAAGTTCTTTTTTAAAAAATGTTTATAATATAATATTTTTCCTGAAAAAGTCAAATTCTGTACAGGGCTCAACTATGATTTTTAAAATTCACATTATTTTCAAAATACAACCCATTGAAAAATTTACCCGGGTTTTTTTCTAAAATTTCTCCCTCTGTTGTGTAAAAAGGGATAAACCCCCCAAGTTATATTTCCAAAAATTTAGTTGAGCCCTGTACAGGGTCTGGTTATAGACAAAAAATTATTAAATAGAAATTTTTTTTTTAAAGGGGAATATTTTAAAATTATTTATGTTCAATTTTTGTCAAAAAATTGGGCCCCATTCTTAAAACAATTTTATAACTTTTTTTCAAGTGACACTAAATATCAAAAATATTATCCATTATACCCTTTTAAAAACACGGGTTCCCAACTATCGGATCTTAAACGAAAATAGCGGGCTTTTAAATTCTAAATTTTAAAACCCCCAAAAAAATGGAAAGTTGATAATAATAAGTGTTTATTAGTTTTAAAAAAAAATTTTAAGTATATGTACAATAGTTTACAAAACTAGAAATGATTAAACGGAACAAAATAAGACAAATATTACTCGTCTATCGCCAGGAAGGCGCAGACCTTTTTCAGGGTCTTCATCGCTCGAATCCTTGTTAGTATGAATGCAAGGTGGCAAAGCCATCTATTTGCACAGTTGTGAACACTTGGAAAAATGACCCGTTACACTAATCTAAATATCAATAAAAATGCAAACACGTATCATAGACATTAAATTCCGCAGCACTGTGTGGTTATCTTTCTCCATCGGGATATCGAATCTCCTTACTAAATTCCGATAGCTTGAGTTATTGTAACTCTAACTTCAGTACCAGCCTGACGACGATCGACCACATCTCTACTTCTTCACTTAACTTTAAATAGAAACTCACACTAGCATAAATCACGGTTTCTCCACAGAAAGTGAATTTATAATTATAGAACTTAATCGAACGAATTTCTCCTGGAGGTTTAGTGAAAGACCCAAATAGGACTCGTTAAAACGATAGATCACAACGCTTAGGAGCGTAGAATTGTTAGCTGTGGAACTGCTTTATTAGTAGAACGAAAACATTTATAAATCTATTTACTGATTAAATAAAAAAAATTTGTATAAAATCTGTTAATTAATATTTTTTCCATCCTTTTTTAAGAGGACCAACTATCCAATCCATCTAGCTTATGAATACTTTGTCATTTGAATCGATAAAATTCTGGATTGTACAACTTAAATATAAACAAATAAAAAATAGACGCTTTTCAACGTTATTTTTTTAAAAAATATATCGCTTAAAATAGGCTGATTAGATTGCACGTTCGAAGCAGACATCGTACTCTAAATACACTTGATTATCTCAAATTCTGCAAGAATCACAAGCTTGCCACGTTTCATTCAATAGTTAGTCAGCAAAGAATACTAAAAACCTCTTCTCTTGATCATTAGGTAAAAAGAAAATAAATCCAACTTTTAAAAACGGTTTTAAGTGCAAACTATTTGTATTTTAATGTTTTTTTTTTTTTTCGGTTTTTGCTCCATACCCCTCATTTTCACAAAAACTCTTCCAGTTATTAGTATAAACAGCTTATTATCTTGAGGACAAAAATAAGTTCATGCCATTAGGTTTTTCCAGTCATATAATCCACGTTCATCAAGAATTTTTATTAACTGTAAAGGCTTTATCATACATATTCATATATAGAGCAATTTTTCTTTCAAGCAACCCTTTTGAACAATTTCTACCAAGTTGCCGTAGCAATGACTTTTAACAACTTTTTCTTTGTGACCTGAAAGAATTGCTCCAAATTAAGTTTTCTCGAAATTCCAGCCGATGGGGTTCTTCGTCTCTCAACGGCATAAACAAAATGGTAGTAAAGATGGCAACTTCGGTTTCATCAAATCATAAATGCATAAACGCATCATACAATATTTTAAACAGAATGGCGCTCCATTTCTGTTTACGACTATTAACAAAAGCGCGAGTGGAATTAAAGGAATAATATTGGATGTTCATTTTCCGAAGCAGAAAAATTGGCGAGTAATTTTTAATGAAAAGATAGGGCGCAGCTGACGTCAGAACGTGTAGTTTTGCTTAGAGCAACCTTTCACTCTCGCAGCAGCTTGAAACATTTCCCGAAATGGTTGTTCGAGACATACGTGATAAGGCCTGATTGTGTGATAAGGCCTTCACACTAAGTAATGCACAAAATTCTAGATCAGTTTTTACAATGAAGAAGTATGTTTTTGTACAAATGTTGTTCGGAGTTTTTGGCGTTTATGATACATTATGGTTTTTACTACACAAGCAGCTAATTAAACGTTATACTACTTTTATCTTAAGCTGTATCTCTCTCATCTTAGTAAAAAGATACATTCCTTGTACTAATTGATTATTAATATGAAAACCAGCTCCATAAAATAAAATATTTTTGGAATAGAAGATCTCAAACTTCTGAAATTCATATTAGTTGAACATATGATTGAAACAATAAAAGACATGGGATGAATGCGCAAAATAAATACATAGAAGAAAACATCTGTTAAGAAAAGTTGTGAATGTCTAAGATCTGTTCACATGAAAATCCTGATTTATTAAAGGTGTCTGGATTTTTTTTTCGTTTTTACTTCTAATGCATTCATCCAGTTTTGTGAGTCTGCCACTGTAATTGAAGATATAGACGATGGACTGATAATGCAAGATTCTCGCAGACTCTGTTGTTAAATTTCATACGCGGAAGATAAATAAATTTTTATCAGGAGGATTTTTGATATGTCGTAAGTTAATGCATTTCTATGAGTAGCACCGTAAATTTGATGTAAGGTGGAATATTTTGGTAACTTAAAACAAATATACTACCAGTCTATAAAAAGTATTTTGATCAAGATGTAGTTAAAAATTTCCGAACAAGTTCAATATTTTTTTGCAAATTGAAAAAGCATGTTAAACATTAACAAACTCTGTATATGGGGTATTTCTTGAAGATGGGGAAAACTTTAATAGGCGATAGTAAATACTGATACGAATACTTCGATCGAGGATTACATGGTCGGAATTGAAACGCATGAGATGTACGAGAGGCACCGACGGGGATGTTGCTATACTAGGCGAAAATGCAAAGAACGATTCGGTTACTTTAGAATTTAATGACTTGTTGTTATAATAACTTTGGAAAAAGTAATTATAATATGACAGCACAGTAAGAAATAATTGGCAAATCCTTAAAAAAAACCAGGAATATTGCACATTTTCCCTGCAGTGACCTTAAGTCTGGCGAAGTGTGTTTCTGAATTATACGTCAATGAGAGTCTCGTACCTTAGAACCAGCAGCTGTTCCGACAAAAAGATGTCTAGGAGCCAGGGACGTCTTAAGACATGGGCCAATCGGTCCCAGGGCCTCGGTCTCAATGGGGGACCCTCTTGTTCTTGAATTAGCTTTAATAAGATCATAATTCGAATAATTTCAACGCTTAAGTATTATTTCTGGTTGTATTCTCGGAAAAACTGGGAATTTCAGATGATATGTCGACTGGATATATGTGAGGACCGTTATCCATGTATAGGTCTAGGCCAAACACCATACACTATCATTACTCATCCAGTCAAAAGGCGAAAGTCGATCGAGCCGATTTGTGCGATTGTAAGTCAAGCCCATTTATTTGTTTTGGGTTCGAGTATTTGATAATGTACGCTATGTCCTGTCCACTTTTAAAGACCATAAGTAGGGCCTACATTTGTGTGGGATCCCAGAGCCTCAAGAAGTCTTAAGATGTCCCTTTAAGGAGCCCCTCGCTCAATCCATCGATTTATACATAATGGATAGGTGGTCCTTCTTTCTGAAACCCCATTACCCACTGGATGTATGGGGGAACACTATTCAACATGTCTTGCAAAACCTGTTGCACAGAAATGTGCAATATTTTTCTCCGCCAAGGTGTTCTAGTAAAAGATAAGGTCCGAGTAAGTTGTATCTAATTATTCCTTCCCAAACATTGACGGACACACGGGCGTTCTTGAGAATGAGTGAGCCGATTGGCTTGCAAAGGCTGCAAACCAAGCGCAAAATTGATTTTGGGACGTTAATTTTCCCAAATCGTGTTACAAGGGATCACGAAAAAAAAAGAATTTGAAGTTTTTGGGAACCAAGAATATCTCTTTTTCTAAAAAAAGGGAGCTTTAACAAAAAAATTTTTTTCCAACCATTAAAAAAAAGACTGCCATGCCACCCTTTTTTTACACAAAACTACAAAATAACACAATTTCTCACTGGTAATGGAAATTTTCCCAAAAGCTACTTAAACAAATTTAATTTAGTTCCGACATTTTCCCTGTGATTGTAATATTGGAGGCGAGGAAAATGTGGGAAATGTGCCCCTTTCCCTGTGTTCCAATTTTTCCCAAAAGAAAAAAAAAAAATCCTAAGACTGGCTTTAAAGGGGACTTAATAAAAATTGGCCCCGAATTTTCAACAACTTTTTTTTCTACTGGGAAATGCTTTCAAATATTTCTGTGAATTTTTTGTAAATTTTTTTTATTTCTTCTTAACCTCAATTTTTTTGTTTCACCTGAATGTGTGTTTATTACTTACTTCTGTAAGACCCGTGGGATACTTTGTGATGCACGGGGATTTTATAATTGTTTTCAATAAAAAAAAAACATTGATGGAGAATTGTCACTGATGAGCATCCATGTAACCAAATTTATTTTGAAATATATTTCCTTAGTGTGAAGTCCGTGTTGTTTAATTCCAAATAAACATTTTAAATCCAATCCAAAAAACCTTTTTTTTTTTTTTTGCTTTTATCTATATGTTGGCTGTCATACAATTCACTTTGACGGGGAAGTTGAAGCCATCCATTTAGCCCTTCAGCAGCTTTCTGCCCATTTCTCATCTCCGGGTGGGCTGAAATTTTTTATGGGACCCAAATTTTTGGATTTTCAGACCCTGGCAAGTAATCTAGAAAAACTAAGTTCCGGAGTTCTGAGCTGCAGGAAGCTGCAAACAAAGGTTGTTTTTCAGTGGATGCCATCCCATTGTGGTCTTTGGGTAAATGAGATGGTGGACCTCTTGGCAAAAAGAGATATGTATGTTCTACAAAGGTCTTCCAAAGACCTACTTCTTCACTTTGCTAAGCTTTAGATTAATAACATCTATAAAAAATGTTTTTTCAGAGTGCAGATGCCAGCGCCACTAAAAGTAAACCTTGGCGGGTGCTAGTGAAACCTGACTGTATCTCGGACTGAGTTTAGACTATTGACTGGACATAACTTATTTGGGCTCATTTGTTTCTTTTTCTTATTGACTAGCTGTGTAGTATTGACTAGACATGTAGTTCTGGACAAGTCATGGACGCTGCTGATTTGGACGTGTACTTTGCACTTAAGAAGTTAGACTACATGGCAAAAAAGTATTGGAGAGCTCGTTACCTATTGACCTCATAGTCAATGGAAAGATATTTGATAAATAAAATAAATATTTCTGAAATGTTTCTTCATTCACTTTATTGAAAAACCAAACCACATAACATTTAGGACAACTACCAGCATAACAAGCAAAATAAGACTATTACGTTATGTAGCAATTGATGCAATCAAAAAAAATAAATAAATCGATACAAAAATTATCGTTGCCATAGTTCTAGGCAAAATAATTAATTACATCTTTCATAACTGTTAGAATGTGTGGCACGATTTGTCACATATGTGAATAAATGGAATACGTAGCAATTCCGTTTATTACATAGATTTACATGGGGGCAGGGTGAGTTTTCACTAGCGTTTACATGAACTAAGTTTCCATATTTACTAATACCTTTGTGTTTTTAATTCCATACATGCATTTTTTGACGACTGTTGTTCATTTGAATGTTAACTATCACCTCTTTAAGTTTATGAAGCAAACTGCAAATGAAAAGCCAAAGCCACAAATTTGTATCCACTTTACAACACATTTTACATTTTGTTTGAAAGATAAACGAAGCTTCATATATATACGAGTCAAAAAAATTTTATACAAAAAGCAAAGGATATGCATATTACATTCATTAAGTTTGTAACAACGGAATTATAAAAGTAAGAACCAAAGGTTATTTTGAGCCTTCCCACTTCATGAAACAAAACTCACGTGAATGTAAAGAATGATTTCCGTTCCCCAAAAAACTAAATTGTTACCACCGAAGCAGAAGTCATCCAATAGTTAGTTCCATGAAAGTTTCTTTTAAAAGCAAATAAATCCGAGCTTTTATCATGTTAAGCACCCAATAAACTCGTTGAAGGTGTGTTAAGCGTCGGTGAAGTACTCGGAAAAAGAATATTTAAGCCCACCAAAGAGTAAACGTTCTTCGCGCTCAAATTCACAGTAATTGTTATTCCAGCTACTGTGTGCGGAAATGGATGAAAGAGTTTTGTGCTTTTCTTGGCGCAATCAGGTTGTTTCGAAACTAGTCTTAAGAGTATTAGGTAGATTTAAAAGCTTAAGTCCTTTTCTACAGTTAAAGCACGCCTACAGCATTACAACAAAGTTTTGGATTTTAATAGGAAGTTTTGCTAAGTATTCTTACACCGTAAGCAAATCTCATTAGTTTCGTCAAATGAAAATAGTTTTTTACAGAGTAAATCTCGCCAAGAAGCTCACCCGCTTTTAAGTGAGAGCCTAATTATCGGGAATTTCAAAAGCATTTCTAGCGCTTTTTGGTTTAAATAGATTCCTTGTTATTGTTAATCCGTAACAGGAAAGATACGGTAAAACCCTCTAAAGGGTTTTTTTTTATCCGACCGGAACCGTGATTTTAAAAAGGGCTTAAATGGATATTTTCATGATTTTTGTGTCACTTAGATTGAATACATGTTAACATTGTTTTGGACTTTTTTGAAAAAAAAAAAAAAATTATTTAAATATAATTTTTTAACTTAGAAAAATCTTTTTAAAAATTTTTTTGGAAAAATGTTTTATTAAAATTTTTTTTGCCTGTATTAGCTCAGATCCCCTTACAGAGGCTCAACTAAATTTTTTGAAAAATTCACATTTTTTTTTCGGGTTACCCAATTACTCGTAAAATATATTATGTTTTTCTTAAAATTGCTCCCCTGTTGCCCAAAACATGGATCCCCCCCCAAAGTTGAATATTTCAAAACTTTTTGTAAAGAGGTCAGCTTATACAGACAAAGTATTATTATAATGGAAATTTTTTAAAAAAGGAGAATAATTTAAAAATGGGTCATTTTTGTTCATTTTTGTCAAAATATTTTCAAATAATGTTTTATTGTAATACTATTCAAAAGAATTTTATATACTTTTTCTAATCTTAGTGACACTAAATATTTTTTCCATTTATATGTTTTTCAAAAATCACTTCCCACGTAGTTGGATACCTTAACGTACCATAAACTGAGATTCGAGATTCTTTTTCTCAAATTTTTACTTGAAAGTTTTTAAAGCATTTGATGCTAGATATTAAATTGTCTAACATTTTAGTACCTGTTATTATTATTTTAGAATTCTTTTATCGCCATTTTTTTTTATTTCTAATGACCAAGTGAAATACATTATGAAATGAATATATCAACAGGTGAATAGAACAATATAAAAGGTACAACCGGGGGCCTTAACCCCTGGAAATCAATATCGGGCGATTCGAAATTGAACCGAAAACCCGCCCACGAAGATGGGCTCCGTTCATGGGTTCTTCAAGGTTACAAAGAGGGTAAAGAGGTTGAGAAAAATACTAGTTCTGTGAAGATGCTCACCGGGGGGAAATTCCCTCCCCCCAGGGTGCCCCCCTTTTTGATTTCTGCGGGGCAGAGGGTAGAATTAACGAAAAAAGAAGATTCCATTGATCTTAATTTTTCTTTATTAAGACCTTCAAAATTAAGCTTCTAACAGATTAGATAATAATAATATATGTGAAAGAATTTACGATGACTAAAACAAAAATACATATAATGGGGAAAAACGTAACTCGGACCACTATCATTAACTTCTTGTAACCAACCAAAAAATTCGGTCCCCCTTTTTTAAAAATCAATCCTACCTTAACCGATCGCCGATCCCAAACTTAAAGGGCCCCTTTTTTACCGAGTGCAATGGGAGCACCTTTACCTAATGGTTTTATCTTCGGGGTAACCCCTGCTGGCGTCACTTCACAATTGTATCACGCTCATCATAACATTCCCCAAATTGCCCCTCGCTTACTCTAACTTCTGATATTTAAAAAACTTCCAATTTCCTTTTTTTTCACGTTTCATTTTGGGTTTGGGTTGGAAAGAGTTGCCTTTTTTTCTGGCCCCAAAAGAACCCAAAGAACATGTTAAGAAAAAAACGTGAGTTCCGGGGGCAAAGGGAATGATGGCTTATTAATTCCCGAAAAGAGGCAATCGTATCACGTCGTGCTCTTTTTGGTAAATGAGTGAGATCTTCGATATCCCATTGTTTAGTTTGAGCATTGTTTATGATTTTGTCCGGTATCTTTTTCTAATAGATTGTACTAGCTGTTATACCCATTCTTCGCACGGGTGAATTGAAAAATTAAACAATACATGTTGAAGGATACAGAAGTTTTTATTGAGTTAAATTTTAAGTCTGTGTAGGTCAGGTCTAATAGCTGACAAAAGGATTTTTTAAAAATAAATTTTATAACGTCCGATTGCTCTCTTATGCGTCGAGTTTTAAAAACACCTTCCTAATCTGATCTCTGCTCAGCAAAAGTAACATATTGTTACAAATTTTGTGTAATATGAACGCTTAAAATAATGTAAATAATATATATCTGAATTGTGTAATACGTTGGTATTATTTTTTCTGTTGTATTCGTTTTATGTCAAAATTGTAATATGTTCGAAAGCAACTATGTTCTTTAAATTATAATGGCGATTCAATAGAAAAATGGCGAAATGTTGGCGGTAGAACTAAGTTGGCATTCTTTTTGGCGATCAAGTTGGCAACTTTACAATTGATTGAACGGTGCAGAAGTTGATATGCTGTAGCGCTACCTGGTGGGGAGCCGCATCAAAGAGGACAGCACAAAAACCTTGTCCACAAAAAGATACATAGTACACGTGTCAATTTTCATAGTGATCGGTTGAACCATGTGGGAGTGGAGCGACGTCATATATACAAACATCCAATTTTATATAGAGAGATTATGATTTGTTTTATGGTGTGATATGGCATAATTCAGCAAGTGGGTTGCATCAGCGTTGTCTTCTTTCGTTCGAAAAAAAGGTTCGTACTTTTTTACAATTAATACTTATAATTTCTCGTAATCTTTTTGTTGTCATTACTAATATAAACCAAAGTACTGGCAACTTTCTCGCCAATTAATTTCATTAACATTTCGGATTTTAGTTCTTTTGACATATTTTTGTGCTTAAATGTTCTTTCTACTGAATCAAAAAAAATATATCCCATGTTTTGTTTCTTCTTATCTTCGTTCTCTCTCTCCTATATAAAAGTTATCTTTTTTCCCACAACTGTTTTTCGCTTGCGCTGTTCTTCTCTCGTTCACTCGATGGAATTGAATGGAAATGGGCTGCATGACAGTAATTAATAAATAAAGGAAATAAAACTGGACGGGATAAAAGTGTGCAAAGAATTTTTACTTAAAAGAAAAATACTCAACTTTTCAATTCAAAACTAACTTCGTATAACTGAGCTGAACGCGAATACCGACTGGAGCCGAGTAAACCCGATTAAGCGTACCGCAGCTGAACCTGACGCTTAATTTAGATTCCCTCTTCAGCAAAACGCTTAAAAAGAAGTTATCAATTCAATAATATTCTGCAGAAATTTTAAACTTTTTCCAAGCTTTGTATGTAACGAAATGTCTAGACTGCCCGCAACAAAAAGAAACTCTGGAGAGAAATATGTATTAAGAATTATAAAATTAATATAGTTAATACAAATTATTTGGAAATCATTCAAATAGTCCTATATAAATATTAGTATCCCATATTTTGATGAAATGTATTTTTTTCACACGTAGATTACCAAAAGATTAAATTAAAAGTTTAATAACTTAGAACGCGAAATGATCAATTTATTACTTGAAAAAAATTGTTGCATTAATTTATAGCAGAAACCCCAACTAAAAAGCAATTAAAGATGTGTAAGCATTTTCATCGGATCTTTTAAAAACAGAATAATTGAAACTAAATTTTTTGAATAATGAAAATTGTAAGTATTAAAGTTAAAATGATAACTAAAATAGGAATTTAAATTTTTTAAAAAAATTCAGGAATACAGGTTTGAGTTGAGACGGCCAGTAAGGGCAAATATGAATCATTGTTCAAAACTAGTTTTCTATTTTGTTGTTATTTAGCTCGCATGTAGTGATTTGTGAACATTCATCGATTTCATTGTCTTCCACCCCTTCGCAGGATATATTTTCAATCATTTCATGTTTGGACTTTTTTTCTTTTTATTT